>JAKVQQ010000003.1:0-459920 GCA_030462855.1 Saturnispora bothae | reverse complement strand
CTTTTCATATCATATTATACTATATCCTACAATGCCATATCAAATCATACCTTTTCATATCATATTATACCATATCCTACAATGTCATATCAAATCATACCTTTTATATATCCTACAATGCCATATCTAATCATACCTTTTCATATCATATTATACTATATCCTACAATGCCATATCAAATCATACCTTTTCATATCATATTATACCATATCCTACAATGCCATATCAAATCATACCTTTTATATATCCTACAATGTCATATCAAATCATACCTTTTCATATCATATTATATACCTTATCCTACCATGCCCTACCATATCCATTCACATCCTATTCTCTCCCCCCCTCTCTCCTCTCTCCCCCCACAATGCACGACCATAAACACCTTCAACACCTTTCACCCGACTCAAATCCAAACAATCACTTTGTGCTCTATAATCAAACGCAAACCGTGGAACTGCCACCGGTGATCCCGTCGTTTGATGCACTGCTCCTGCATCCAGTCGCACGTACTTTGACAAATCTTCTGCCTCCGTTTCCACCTCCACCTCCGTCTCCATTTCTGCACTACCTGGTGACTTTGGCGGCTGAACTGCAAGAGAATCGTAGGAGCTTCTTCGTATCATCACACCCTGGTCGAACCCTGAACCTGCTTCACCCACACACGCATCACTGCTGAGCATGTTAAACGACGACGACGACGGCGACACCAGCAACAATTCTGAATGTGCAACTTCTTCCTCCATTGTCTCCCTCGTCTCCAACCTTTCTCCCAGCAATCCATCCAACATATCATAACCTACAACTGTACCACAACTACTGTGCTGCTTGATAATGTCATCCACGCGCCGTAAACCCGTCTGGGCCTGCTCCAACCCCCCCGCTGGCCCCGCTAAACTTTCTACGGCCCTGACGGGCCCCTCAGCGCCCACCGAGGCCTCAAACTTTGTCCAAGGCCGTAGACTGTCGTCTACAACGCCCGAAGAGCTAGAACTGCTACGCGAATGGCTCTTAGCCCTCGCGACCGTGGCTGCTGACCGCGTACCGTGCCACGCAGCCAACTCGTCCCCCCACGCGGGCCCACAGTCAAAAATGCCCTCACTGTCTTCGTCCTCCATAGAGGACATAGACCTCACGTCTAAGTCAATGAGACGCATCTGACGTTGCAACTTCAACGGCCGCTGGAAACGGGCCCGGCGAGAGTCTCGCGCCGCTATCGCCGGATGGGTGTTCTCTTGCATCACGTGGACGCTATCTATGAAGTCAGCAAACTGCGACGGAGGGTCACCAACGGGTCGGGGCGTTTTGCGGGCCTGTTTGCCGCTGGGACGACGTCGTTTTCGGGCCGGGGGCTTGGAAGCGGCCGCTGCGGCCGCTGGAGCTTCTCGGGCCTCCAAAAGTCGCTTGGAAGGCCGTGAAACACGCTGTGATTTGGTGATCATCTCGTAGTGGATGAAAATGTAAAGGCCCCCCCCTACGATTGCTAGAAAATTCTGTGGGCACAGTATAAAAGAGCAGGCGGTGCAGGAAAATTTCATGCAGTACAGGTAGGGAAGTCAGAAATATCGAGCTAGAATGCTAGGCAGAAGCGTGAAAGACAATTGGAGACTGCCAGCGCAGAGAGCGCTGGCAAACAGACCGTATGGTGTTTTTGGGGGGCAAAAGGGCCCCGCGAAGGTGCTTTTAGCGGGCCCTGAAGGCTTGCTGTATGTTGGTGGAGGTTCAGAGGCCCGTAGAGGCGTTCACGGGATGGCGAATGGAGGCGAAGAAGCTGGGAAGTCAGGCGAGACACTTGGTGCTGCAATTGGCGCCAAAAATGCTGTTTTAGGGGCCCAAAATAGGCTATTACCTGCTTGTTTTGGTTTCGAAGCTCGTCGTGGGCTCCACAGGAGTGCTAGCGCCTATGGAACAACTGGGATATTGTCCCACATGTCCAATGACGGTTTTGAGGCCACAAAAAGTGGCTTTGAAGCTCTCTCAAAGCCTCAAAAACAGCAATTATTTGCTGGTTTGAATTCGAAAGCTAATCGTGGGCTCTACGGGGCTGCTATGGCTCACAGAGAAACTAGGAAGTCGTTTTACACGCCGTATGACTCCTTTGGTGTTTTTGGAACTACTAAAAACCTTTCAAAGACCTCAAATCAGTTAACATTTACTGGTGCTGATCTACAAGCGCGTCGTGGATTCCACGGAACCACCACGGCTCGCGTGGAAATGCGGATGAACCCAAACCAAGGCGACGACGAACCAGCACTAAAGAAGTTTGCAGTGGATCTGACGGAAATGGCACGCAATGGCAAGTTAGACCCAGTGATTGGCAGAGACGAAGAGATCCGTCGTACAATTCAAATCCTCTCACGGCGTACTAAGAACAACCCAGTGTTGATTGGTAATGCTGGTACAGGTAAGACTGCAATTCTGGAAGGTCTTGCACAAAGAATTGTGAAAGGTGAAGTGCCAGAATCAATGAAGGACAAAAAGGTGGTAGCACTCGATTTGGGGGGCCTCATTTCAGGTGCTAAGTACAGGGGTGAGTTTGAAGAGAGACTGAAGAAGATTCTGGACGAGGTGGACGAGACGGTGATTCTTTTCATCGACGAATTGCACATCTTACTAGGTTTAGGGAAATCAGAAGGCTCGATTGACGCTTCGAATCTGCTTAAACCGGCATTGGCCAGAGGCCAATTGCAGTGTTGCGGGGCTACCACAATTGATGAGTACAAGAAGTACATCGAGAAGGATGTGGCCTTGGCAAGAAGATTCCAACCGATCCTAGTGAAAGAACCGTCCGTGGAGGACGCAATCTCGATTTTGAGAGGGTTGAAGGAGAAGTACGAGGTCCACCACGGTGTGAGAATCACAGACGCTGCACTTGTCACTGCCGCAGTGTACTCAAACAGATACGTTACAGACCGGTTTTTGCCAGATAAGGCTATTGACTTGGTGGACGAAGCATGTTCGGCATTGAGACTTCAACATGAGTCGAAGCCAGACGCGATCCAGGAGCTGGATCGATCAGTAATGACGATCCAGATCGAGCTTGAGTCATTGCGTAAGGAAACAGATCCAGTTTCAGTGGAGCGTCGTGAAAAGCTAGAAGAGTCACTCACAGTGAAGAAGGCAGAGCTAGAGAGATTGACACAGATCTGGGAAGAACAGAAGAACGAGTTAGACAAGATCAAGAAGAGCAAGGAACAGATCGAAGAGTCGAAACAAAAGTTGGAAGTGATGAGACGTGATGGTAACTTCGGCGAAGCCTCAAGATTGCAGTACGAGACGATTCCTGCTTTGGAGAAAGAAATGAATGCTCTGATCAAGAAGCAAGATGAAGACGCAAGCAAGGACGAAAGTGGATCGCTTCTACATGACTCTGTGAACAGCGACGACATTGCTCGCGTGGTTTCTCGTGCAACGGGCATCCCCGTCCAGTCCATGATGAAGGGTGAGAAGGACAAGTTACTTTACATGGAGACAGCACTCAAGGGTAGGGTTATAGGCCAAGATAATGCGATCGCAGCAATTTCCAACGCAATCAGAATGCAAAGAGCTGGGTTGACCGATGAGAAAAGACCAACAGCTTCATTCATGTTTCTTGGTCCAACAGGTACAGGGAAGACAGAGTTGACTAAGGCGTTAGCACAGTTCCTCTTTGACGATGAAAACTCCATCATCAGATTTGACATGTCTGAGTTCCAAGAAAAACATGCTCTCATGAGACTTATTGGTGCACCTCCATCCTACGTTGGGTTTGAAGAGGGTGGTGAGTTGACTGAACAAGTGAGAAGAAAGCCATATTCTGTTATTTTGTTTGATGAATTTGAAAAGGCTCACAGAGACATTTCCAAATTGTTGTTGCAGGTTTTGGATGAGGGTAAGCTTACTGATTCGCAGGGTAACAAGATTGATTTCAGAAACACTTTGATCATTATGACCTCGAACATTGGTCAGGATTTGATGTTGCAGGATCATCCAGATATCAAGAGTGTGATGGATGTGATGAAAGCCAACTACTCACCAGAATTCGTGAACAGAATTGACGAGGTTGTTGTGTTCAACAAGCTTTCCAAGGAAGCTCTCAGGAACATTGTTGATTTGAGAATCCAAGACTTGAGAGACAAGTTGGCGGAAAGAAAAATTGAATTGAATCTCAACGATGCAGCTAAAGATTGGTTGACTCAACACGGGTACGAGCCAAGATACGGTGCCAGACCGTTGAACAGATTGATCAAGAGAAAGCTCTTGAACCCGCTGTCTGTTTTACTTTTGAAGGGTGAAATCCAAAATGGTAGTGTGATCACAGTGGACGTGAAGGGTGAAGATTTGGACATCCATTCGACTGGGGGCGAAGTGGAAGAGGTTTCCGAGTAAAGCGGGTAGTTTTATGTTTTTAGTTTATTGTTCTATGGTTTATGGTTAATTTTACAGGATATTATTTGTTGATAATTTAGTCCTATGTTGTTCATAGTTTATATTGTTTTATGAGTTGTTATGAATTATTGTTTGTTTATGAAAGCAATTCAAAGAGGTCAAAGACTAAGCTTCTTGCTTTTTATCTTTACACTCTACGGTTTTTTATGGAAAATTGAAGTATATGGTTTATTTTCAGATTACAGTTCTGTGTTCATAACCTTGTGTTAGTTTAGAGTCTCATATTCTCATAGGTTTTATAGTTCATTATTGGTTTACACTCTAGTTTTTTATAGCTTCTATGGTTTATTGTTAGATTATAGTTCTTCTTTCAATGGGTTTCATGCTGGAATCCAATTTTTTGTGGTTCTTTGTTGGTTCAAAGCTTTAGTTGTTAGTCCTTTGTGGTCTTTTTTGTAGGGTTAACTTGAAAGTCAGATAGTTTATTGTACGTTTAGAGCTTGATGTTCATATTCTTCTTATAGGTTTTATAGTTTATACTTTGTTTAAAGCTTATTTTATAGTCTTTTCATGCAGGGGTTTTCGTTGTCTCATAGCTCTATGTTCATAGTCTTTGTCTACACTCCTATGTTCATCTGCAATTAATTTTACATTCTTACCATAGTTTTCAATGATCAATTGTCACTTTAAACCCACTAAACTGGGACAAAGTCACAAGACCAAGGCTTGAATTGTTTATGCTACATTTTACACGCTTCTTGACAGTTGTTTCAGCAATTTGTATAAGTATCGTCTGCGTCCCTACAGAAGAAATGGCGAGGGACATCCGAGCTTGACTCACAAATAGGTGTCATCATCTAAATGTCAAAAGCTACAGTCAATTCTCAACAGCACCGCGTGCTGCAAAGTATTTATTTTGTAGTTTCACACCTTTGACAGTGCTAAACTCGTTGGAAAAAAAGGGGGGTGACTTCCGTGGACACAGAGTGAGCTCCATTGTGTTACCGTTAAATCACAGCAATCGCCATGACTTTCTTTTAGATCTCATGATCCAAAGCCGAATAGTGCTAGTCCACTCAGAGACCAGTAGACATTTCCAAAAACTTTGTAAGCTGCATGACACAAACCTAAAGTGTGCGCACTGTTTTGGCCCCGAAGACAAGGCCCAGAAAGGACACCAAAAGAATACACAAACAGATTTACGCCAAGTTACAGGATCCTGAAAAGGTGACAGACAAAGGCGTCCGCCGGCGTTTCCGCCTGAAATACGGCCGGAGACTTTCCCCCGGGCAAAACTATGGGCACAGAGGCCCCATTTGAAGACCCAGAAGGCGATTCTTTGCCCACAGAAGTGGAAAAGAAAGTGGTCGTTGGAGGTGAAGAAAATTTTTAGCCCTTGATTTCTTATAAATATACCAGGGTTTCTGGCGTTGAGAAGGGTGTTTGGTCCTGTAGCTGGTTTTTCTTGCTTTTTTCTTGCATAAACTTTGTAGATCTTGCTATGAAAGCCTCTGATGGGTTTGAAGGCGAAAAAATCGGCTTTCTAATCCCATTTTTAACCCTTTTAGTAGATTTTTCAATTTCATCGATTTCATAAATGTAATTATACACGTCGCAATTGGCGTCCAAACAGGCTGAAACTTTACCACTATCACAAAGTAAAAATTTGGCAAAATTCCTATTCACTGGAACCCCCATTTTCTTATTAAGCCACGTATAATTGAGTATTCTTCATGTTTTAATTTGAACCACCAACTTTTCATCACTTTCATTTCCTGTTCAAAATGGAAACACCGCTAAACGAGGCCAATGCTGTGGAGGTTCTACGCATTGCAAGCGGTGCCACACGCGACAACACACAGATGTTGGCTGAGAACCAGCTCAGAGCGTGGGAAAACCGCCCAGGGGCTCTGGAGCTGTTCCAGAAGGTGTACTCTAATGTTCAGCTTCCGTTGCAAACGAGATGGCTAGCAGTGATCTGCTTTAAAAACGGGGTAGACAAGAGATGGAAACGTACAAGACTGGACTCGATCAATGACTCAGAGAAAGGTGCGATCAGACAATCACTATTCAATTGTTTAGGCGAATCTAACAATCAATTAACCATTCAAAATGCACATGCGGTGGCTAGGATCGCGCGGTTCGACTTTCCACTTGAATGGGGCACTTTATTTGAAGATATCGTGCAGATTCTTGAAGCCAATTCCAGTTTGAACGGTGATAATATCATCAAAGTGAACAATTTGATGATAATTCTCAATCAAGTGCTTAAACATTTGGCATCGGTGCGCATTGGTAAGGCGAGAGTTAGCATGCAAGCTAAAGTGCCCATCTTGGTTCTTCACTTATTCAAGTTCTACCAAATATTCTACAATTCATGGATCAATTCCCAGGACTACAACAATAGTGCCATTATCGAAGTTGGATACATGACATTGAAAAACATTAGAAGATGCATTGTAGACGGTTATGCAAATGCACACAGAGATACACATGTGCAGGAATTTTTTGAATCTTCCTTGGCCCATTTGCAAAAGCTACTAATGCTGCATGAAACTAATCCAAATGAATCCTTTGAAAAATACATCAAGTGTTACGTCAAATTGTATCACAATCTAGTCAATGAGAACCCTACATCATTCGTTCTCATGTCCGCATCGAAAAACATTTTACTCACGCTTTTATCACTGTTGCAACAAAAAGCGTCTACCATTTATCAGGCAGATGGTGACGGCGATTTTTGGGAAAGCATTGCAATCAAGTCGTTCCTTACATTAAAAAAACTCACGAGCTTCACCTTTAAAAAGGGTGCTACTGTCATCAGACAAAAAAGCGACAAAATCGAAATTGACAACGCAATCAGTCTCATGACCAACGACTTTTTTACTCCCAACATTGTTGAATCGCTTGTCGATATGATCATCACTTGGTATTTGAAATTACGTCCTACAGACTTAGAGGCATGGTCTTCAGAACCCGAAGAGTGGGTCACAGAAGAATTACAAGTCAGTTGGGAGTACCAGATTAGACCATGTGCAGAATTGTATTTCCAAGAACTGGTCCTCTATTTCAAGGACTTCTTGTCTCCTATAATTTTGAACAAGATAGAAACTACACTGTCTAATCCATCCATTGATACACTCACAAAAGATTCCATTATGTGTGTTTTCCAATTAAGCTCAAATGCAATCAATGAACAGTGTAACTTCAACGACCTTCTCAATGGATTCTTCCTACCACAAGCATTGAAAACAGACGATATCAATTACAAGGTGATTAAAAGAAGAGTTTTGTTAATCATCAATGAATGGATGGCAGTTCAGTGCCCACTTGAAACCAGAGACACCATTTACAAATTTTTGGTTGAAGTTTTGAACAATTCTGAACCTACCAATGATAAAGTGGTTAGACTTACCGCTGTTCAAACATTGAGATTCATGGTTGACGATTGGGAGTTTAGAAAAAAGGGATTCCTACCTTATTTAGACACTACCATTGCTAGAATGTTGGAATTACTCAAAGTTTTGGATTTCACTGAATGTAAAATTGTTTTATTGAATACATTAGCATTGGTTGTCGAACGTACCAATCCATTAATCGATCAAAAGATGTTGTTTGAAATTGTTAATATGACACCATTACTATGGGAAGCATCCAATAGTCAAGACAAGATGATCATTAAAGTTTCAATCATTAGACTTTTGAGAGATTTAACCACCTCATTGAATGAAAAATCTAATATGATCCACGAGATTGTGTCACCATTGATTCCACTTTGCTGTGATCCTACAAGCGAGTACCACTCTTTATTATGTGAGGAGGGTCTTGAATTATGGTTGGCCATTCTCAGGGCCTTACCGGTTAACAACCCAATACCACAATCCTTGACAAGCGAAGAGTTTTATTCTAATTTGCTGAACTCTTTAATGACCCAAACTGAAATCTTACCATTGGTGCTGAGTGTTTATAGAGCATATGCGATAGGAGCTCCTGAAATATTTCAAAGTGAGTTTGGCATGAGTTCTTTAAAAGTTATAGGTGGATATTTGGCCACAATGAGAGACGATATATTGTTCATTGCTTGCCAATTCATTGAGATTCTTTTAATTCACCAACCACAGCAACAAGATTTCCAATCTGTTTCCAACTCCATCACAATCAAATCCATTGTTGAAAGTGGGCTTTTCAGCGAGCTGATCAAGTACATTATAAGAGACTCTGAAAACCCTAACTGTGAAATCAAGGTGGCATTACCAATCTTGAGAATGATGTTCATATCTCCACAGTTCTTCATTTACTGCATGCAATCGATCGAAGGAGGTAATATAGCGTCATTGCTAAACATATTGTTTACTAGACTGATCAAGTATAGCAAGCTTGTTTACGATCCCAAGATTAAGAAACTATTCATGCTGGGGTTGTTACCATTTTACCAGCCAAACTTCTTTACACAGAAGCTTTCATCAGACAACGTTGAATATGACTTGACCCTCTTAGACCAGAACGACGGTGTTTCTCTTGTGTTGGCAAACAAATTCATCAACGTTCTGGAGTTGACCATCCATTTCTTAGAAGAGTCCAATGAGAATCCAAATGGCGACTGCAACGTTTATCACAAACAGACCTCGTATGACGACGAAAGCCTCAAGTTGATTCAAACAGACGAAGAGTTTTTAGAGGAAAACGGTGAAGATCCCAACAACGAATACGTTTTAGAGTTCAGGCTTCCTGATAACGGTGAAAGAATCAGATTCACCCAACTTTCGCTAGAAAAAGACACAGTTCACACCGTGAACTCCAAGATTCTTTTAAAGAATTTACTCCAGGCCATTTATCCACTTTTAGGGCCTCACATTCCCCCAAACTTTCTGGAAGAATTGGAGATTTTCTTAAAAGGTTGAATGCTGAGCCTTTACGTAATCTTTAGACATGTATAGACAACGATGAAATTCTGCTTTTTCGATGCGAAAAAACCGGCTAAATACAAATATCTATGCACTAAATATGTCTACATGTTTTGAAACAGAACAACATCCCTCAAAGACTCAATAAGGTGAAAACCAGAGCTGCTCTCAGAAATTGAAATTTGCTTTTGAGAAAAAACTGAATTTTTTGTTGTTGTTTTCAGCTTCAACACTCTTTTTTATATTAAACGCGTAAAGATGACCGAGGAATCGTCGTATTTGGCCGGTTTAAACGCGTATCCCGGTAGAACGCCTAATTACAAAAAAGATGGCGGATCATTGGAGTCGCAGTATTATGTCAAGGATGAAAAAATGCCCTTCAATGTTGACTCTACGACGAATAGATTCAGATATTTGATCTCCTTATCACCATTGTTTTCTCACTTCCTCGAAGAAAAGGCTAAGACTCACGATGGGTTCAAGAAGGTTTTGGCAAAAATCAACTCGTCAAAAGACCAATTGGTTCATGGCCATTCTGGAGCACCGTCGAAAGCTGCTGTTGATCACAGAAGAAGAAAGACGGAGATGGAGGAGGATGCTGAAATGTTGAAAACCAATGAAAACGAAGACGAAGACGAAGTGAATGAATTGGAAAAGGAAAGCGAAATCACTGAAGATGGCAACTTTGAATTTCTCAACTCACCGAAATATGTCAACGGTCAGCTTAGACCGTACCAAATCCAAGGTTTGAACTGGTTAGTCTCATTGAACACTCACGATTTGTCAGGTATTTTGGCCGACGAGATGGGTCTTGGTAAGACGTTGCAAACCATCTCTTTCTTAGGTTATTTGAGATATCTTAAGGGTAACCATGGTCCCCATATTGTGATTGTTCCAAAATCTACATTGGAAAATTGGCAAAGAGAATTTGCAAAATGGACACCGGAGGTCTCTACATGTGTTTTGACGGGTGACCAAAGCCAAAGAAACGAAATCATCAACAATGTGATTTCTAAAGGTGCGTTTGATGTACTAATTTCATCCTATGAAATTGTTATCAGAGAAAAATCAGCTTTAAAAAAAATCAATTGGCAGTACATCGTTGTTGATGAGGCGCATAGATTGAAAAATGAAGACTCTCTTCTCTCACAAATCATTAGAACATTCCATTCAAAGGCAAGATTGTTAATCACTGGTACTCCATTGCAAAACAATCTTCATGAATTATGGGCTCTATTGAATTTCATTTTGCCTGACGTGTTTGCAGACTCCAAAACGTTTGATGAATGGTTTGTTCATAATGAAGATGCAGAGGAGGGGTCTGCAGCAGAAAAAGATCAAGAAAAAGTTGTCGAACAATTACATACGATTTTGAAACCTTTTTTGTTAAGAAGAATCAAATCGGAAGTTGAAAAATCACTTTTACCAAAGAAGGAATTGAACGTTTATGTTGGAATGTCAGAAATGCAGAAAAAATGGTATCAAAAGATCTTAGAAAAGGACATCGACGCAGTTAATGGTGCCAATGGACAAAAAGAGTCGAAAACAAGATTATTGAATATTGTCATGCAACTCAGGAAATGTTGTAATCATCCATATTTATTTGATGGAGCGGAACCAGGTCCACCATATACCACAGATGAACATTTAGTTTACAACTCTCAAAAAATGTTGGTTTTGGATAAACTTCTTAAAAGTTTGAAGAATCAAGGTTCTAGAGTCTTGATTTTTTCTCAGATGTCTAGAATGTTGGACATCCTGGAAGATTACTGCGCTTTTAGAAATTGGGGTTATTGTAGAATTGACGGTCAAACCGATCACCAAGACAGAATTGATGCAATTGATGAATACAATAAACCAGGATCTGAAAAATTTGTTTTCCTCTTAACTACAAGAGCAGGTGGTTTAGGTATCAATTTAGTCACTGCTGATACAGTTGTTTTGTACGATTCTGATTGGAATCCTCAAGCTGATTTACAGGCAATGGATAGAGCTCATAGAATTGGTCAAAAGAAACAAGTCAAAGTCTTTAGATTTGTTACTGATAATGCAATTGAAGAAAAGGTATTGGAAAGAGCCAGTCAAAAGTTAAGATTGGATCAATTGGTCATTCAACAGGGACGTCAAATTCCTAAGAAGAATGAAAAGAATAATAAGGATGAATTACTCAATATGATTCAACATGGTGCAAGTGAAAGATTAAAAAGCAACGCCGACAGTGCCAATAATAAAGAAATCAAAACAGAACTTACTGATGATGACATTGAACAAATCTTGATGAAGTCTGAACAAAAGACCGTTGAACTGAAAAGCAAGTATGAAAAACTTGGTTTAGACGATTTACACAATTTCACCAGTGATAATTCAGTTTATGAATGGGATGGTAAGAACTTCAAAAAGAAAGAATTTACTTCTGAAAGTGGATCTGGTGAATCTGCAGGATTTAGTTGGATTGGCCTTGCTAAAAGAGAAAGAAAGAATGTTAACAACTATTCAGTTGATAATTACTATAGAGATGCACTTAATACAGGTCATAGACCTGCACCAACTTTGAGTTCTCTTAGTGGGATTAAACCTCCAAAGAATTTACATTTGCATGATCATCAGTTTTATCCAGACGAATTATGGGATTTGCACGAGTTGGAAATGGACTACCATAAAAGATTGATTCATAAAGTTGTTGAAATTAGTAACAACCAGAAAGAAACCAAGAAAAATAGAGAAATGGATAGAGTTTTAGAACAAGAAATGATTGAGCACGCTAGACCATTGAGTGAAGAGGAGGAAGAACGCAAGAATAAGTTGTTTGAGGAGGGATTCAGTAACTGGGGTAGAAAGGAGTTCTACAATTTCATCAGTTCCAATGTCAAACATGGTAGATTGAATTTAGAGGCCATTACTGAAGACTTGGAGGATAAAACATTTGAGGAAGTTGCAGCTTATTCCAAGGTGTTTTGGAAGAAGTACAGAGAAATTGACGGTTATGAACGTTACATAAATCAAATCGAACAAGGAGAAGAGAAGATCAAGAAGAACCAAGTCCTACAAGAAATGCTGAGAAGAAAAATATCCCAGTTCACTTATCCTATGAGGGACTTGACGTTCAATATAGGCTCCCAATCTAGAAAAGAGTGGTCAGAAGTGGAAGATAGATGGCTGTTAATGACCATGTTCAGAATTGGCATTGGATCAGAAAATTTGTACGAAAGAGTTTGGGAAGAGATGTGGAACACGCCAGATGAGTGGTTTTTGGATGGTGATTCCTGGCTTATGACTCGTTCTGTCCTGGAGTTAACCAGAAGAGGTGTTATTATTTTGGGTGCGATCTGGAGAGAATTTGAGAGAGACTACAAGCGAACTACAAAACAGGCGGGCTCTGGTGGGGTCAAGCGAGCTGGCGCGAAAAAGGGCGGGCGTCCAAAGAAGCGTGCTAAGAAAGCAGCAAAACCAAGAAGACAGGCCCTCAGCGAGGAAGAAGACGAGGAAGAAGAAGAGGAGGAACTGGAACTGACCGACGAGGAAGAGGAAGAAGTTCCCTTTTTAGAAGATGACGAAGAAGAAGAGGAGGAGGAGGAAGAAGCCGTTGATCTTGCTGACGAGGAAGAGGACGAGTAGTAGGTTTTATTGTATTTATTTATTGTCAGTGTAAAGTAATGTCATGAGCATAAATACAACTGAAAACATCAGTAAGCTGTGGATGTTGATGGTAGAAGAGAATGAGTACAGGTTTAAAGTATTCACTTATTGTCTATGTCAGTAAATTCTTTTATAATTACTTTCTATGATACTTATTGACCGTATTTCACAATATTTACTGCAGATTTTTACTGCTCTTTACAGCATCCATACACTGGTTTTTACACATCAACTCCAACTGTATTTTGTGAAGTTTCTACCTAGCATTTTAAAACTCAAAATAGCACACTGTTTAGCTAAACTATCAACAGGAAATGCCGGTAACTTTTCATTTATTCATAGTCATTTAATATTGACTTGGTGAAGTTTACCACCAAACCATTAAGCTGCATTCTTTTAGTAGTGTCTTTTTTTACACTGTTTGCACTGTATGTCACAGTTAAATCATTGACGTTGATCACCTAATTACTGGCGTTCACTATTTTATCACTGTATTTCACAATTCAACCACTGTATTCGGCCATTTAATCACTGTATTTCATTTTTATGTTACAATTGTATGCCACAATCAAATATCAGACCTTTAATTCTTAATCACCGTACTCTGCTATCAAATCACTGCATCTTATTTAATTACTCTATTCCACTATCTGATCACGATATCCAACTAATTCTGTTTCACCATCGCCTTATTCGTCTTTCTTTATTCTCAAATCAACAAACTACTTTTTTCCTTTACTATCTATTTTTCCTTTCACACGCTTCATTTTTTCTCTTACCTAATTCATCTTTCATCTTCACCTCATCCTCGAATCTCATGAGCAAATTTGAAACATTTTTCTAGCTTCTTTCTTAGGTAAGCAAGCACTAAATGAGTCAAATGTCGCAATTTTATAGCTTTACAAGCTGTTCTTTGAACGGCGAGCCTTACAACTTTTCCGAGACGGCCGGCAAGGTTGTTTTGATTGTAAATACAGCCTCAAACTGTGGCTTTGTGGGCCAGTTTACTGGCCTCCAAGACCTTTACGAACGCTACGACGACTTGATCGTCGTAGGTTTTCCCTGTAACCAGTTCGGGGCGGAGGAGACGCTAGATAACGCTCAGATCCTTGACTTCTGTACTCAAAAGTTTCATGTATCCTTTCCAATGATGGAAAAGACAGAAGTCAACGGCAACGGAGCACATCCACTCTATGTTTGGCTTAAAGAGCAGAAAGCAGGCATGCTGGGCTTCCGTGGAGTCAAATGGAACTTTGAGAAGTTTCTAATTGACCGAGAGGGACGCGTAGTACGTCGCTATTCGAGTATCATGGCGCCAGCGGCACTTGAGAAGGATATCCAGCGTTTGCTCGGCACTGGTGTGTGCTTTTAGTGTGTATAGTTAGATTAGCAGCGTGTGTATGTATATAGGGAGATTTCAAGAGGTTAATGAATGCTCTGAGGAGCATTAAGGGTTGATTTTGAGGCTCATAAAGCAAATGATTGATTTGATTTTTGTTTGTACATAGTCTTAAAGCACGTCACTTTTGATTCCATTGCGGTATCTCAAAGCTGAAGGGAACGAGAAATTAGCAGCAGCTTGAATACTTTGTAGAGAATGCTAGAAGCTGAAAGTAGAAAGAAAATAACCAATCTTAGTACGTATCTAACCTTCAGTCTCTTTGGTGTGTGATTTTAGCGTTCATAGCTAAATAAACAGCGTTCAAACTACACAAAAGCGCGTAAATGTATATGTGGAAACTATACGGCACCATTGAAAGCTGAGAAATGCAGTGCTGGCCGATAACTGCTGCTTAATGATCCATCTGACTTCAACCTCTTTGGTGTGTGATTTTAACGTTTATAAGCACGTAAATGTATACAGAAATACCGCTAGGGACTATGAAAAACACATCCAACGTGCCTACGCCGTTCACTGCGGCGTAGAAAGCAAATGTCCCATCTTTTCCACCTTGGTCCGTAGATAACCTTCAACCTCCTTACTTTTGATGCCTCCCTCGCCATTCCAGGCCAAGGGCACCATGGGCACACGTTCAACAACTCGCACTTCCTGATTGCGGCCTTCTACGGCCACAATCTTGTCGGGGTTGTTGGTTAGGAGCCTGATGTTGGTGAGACCGAGATCTAGCAAAATCGCAGTGGCAATGCCAAAGGAACGACCGTCCGCTGGATGTCGAAGCATCAAGTTGGCCTGAACAGTGTCTGCACCCAGATCCTGCAAGTTATACGCCTTTAGCTTCTCTCCAAGGCCAATACCACGGCCTTCTTGACGCAAATAAACTATACAGCCGTGGCCCTCGACACCCATCAGACGTCCGGCCTCGTCAAACTGCTCTCCACAATCACAACGCGCGGACCAAGCTGTTTCACCCGTGTAGCACTCGCTGTGGATGCGTACTAGTGTGGGATCTTGAGCTAAACGTGTTGTTTTAGGGTCTGGAAGTAGATCTCCATGGGCATCAAAGGCTAAGGAGAGCCCCTGGACTTCATCCACATCAGCAACACGGCGTCCCGGATGGAGTTTGCCCACGTATGCGCCACGGGTCATTCTGTCCTGTTGCGAATCGCCGGGTCTCTGTCTGAAAAGTGATCGTGAGCGAATGTCCTCACCAAAGACAATGGCCAAGTGTTCCTTTGCGTCCTGATCATTGGTGTACAGATGGAGAAAGATCTCAGGGCCTTGGGTGGTGGGAATACGTGCACGCGCCTGGCATTGGACCTGAGGCAGGATCTGAGGCAGTAATTCACGCTTTTCGCTCGCGGCTTCGACGCCAACGGGCTCGGGAGACGCTGGCCGCGATACGGCGGGCGAGACGAGTGGAATGGTACTAAAAAACTGGCTGGGAGTCTCTTCTAGAGCCATTTTAATGGGGAACACAAAGAAAGACTGTTGGTATAGGGCGGAAACGGTGAAATTTAATGAAAATCCCGGTTTTGATTTACTAAGCTTCTTAGTAATAGAGCAAAAATGATTATTAATATAAAGAAAGAAGAAAGCGGCCTGCAAAGGCGAGGAGCGCAAGAAGAGAAATAGGAAGAACGTGCAATAAAAAACCCAAAGTGAGAAAGAAAAGCGTGAAAACAGAAGCAGAGACGAAACGAGACGAGTCGAGGTCCGAGAAGTGAATATCATAGTAGAGACCGGGTTGGGGCCGTGAAAGTCGGCGTAGACTAGTGAAAACTCATAGAAACCGGTGGAGCGCTTGCTAGTTGGTTAGGACAACGTAATTGACCAGATACTTCATGACTTTAACAAACCGGTAGAGGCTGATGAAAGTCAATGTAGAGACCATTAGATACCATCAGAGGCCCATTGAAGCCAATGAAGTGCAACGACAAGCACCCGTAGCATGTGCATCTGGTCAAACCAATGGAATTGACCAAACATTTCATGGACCACGCGGTCTCGTCTCGAGACTCATGGTCCCGTAGAAACCAGTAAAAACCGATGTAGAGATCATTAAAAGCCAACAGAGAGAAACCCGTTGGCGTCTACTCGGTCAAGGCGATGGAATTGACCGGATATTTCATGGATTTCATGTCGCAGGCGGTCTCAAGACTAGGATAGTCCTCCTCGTCGTCTCTGAGATGTTGCTGCTGGTGATGGTGCTGCTGAATCTGTTGGTCCTGTACCATTGCAGCACGCTGGAGCGTCTGGATGTACTGCTCAAGCAGCAACTTGCGCTTGAGAAGCACGTCAATCTCAGGATCGACGCTGGCGTTCGACCCCACCGACGACAGCGGCGATTGGTACGCCATAGGTGTGCTGAGCGCGCTGCTGGCGCCAGAGTAGTTGTTCACGCCATACACCGGCGTTGTGGTGGTGTAGTTCATTGGCAGCTGCATCATTGGGATCTGGATGGCTTGCGGCATTTGCGCTGGAACCGGAGATGTGAAAGCACTGACTGTGTGTTGATTGTGGCCATTGTCGAAGCCGTAGCCTGGAGATGGTGAGTTGGCCGCACTCAGCTGTAGACTCTGGTTCACGTTCTGCACGTCCAAGAATTTGGAATGTTTACCCGTCTTCTTTTTGCCCGGGTTCAAACTGTCCACGTAGTATTTTGGTAAACCTGGACACTTACCACCTTCAATATGGCGTTCAACCCAGATTTCATTGTTGATGAACTTGTCACCACAGATGCCACACCAGCCCATCATCCCCGTCCTGCTGCTGGACTTGACGCCCGGTGGGTACTTGAAATGGCGAGCCTTAAGATGCGTCTTGAACGTGTCTCTTCTCGAGAAGCCACCTGTAGCGTGGCATTTGTTGCTGCTGCCCACATCGTGGAATGGACAGTGGTAGGCCTTGTTGTTTGAGTGTTTTTTCATGTGGCGTGTTAGATAGCCTCTGATGCGGAACTTTGCGTCACAAAACTCGCATTCGTACGCCTTTTCGCTTCCACCAGGCAACTCGTCCAAGTCCTCGCTGGACCCTGCGGTTGCACTTGAGTGGTTCGAGCTAGCTGGCGACAAGTTCGTGAATCCGGCCACGCCATTTTGGCCGCCTTGCGTGCCTGCTAGCTTCGCAGCGCGTGGACTCTTTTCGGAAACCGGAGATGGCATCAAGTCCTCTGTACCAAAGACAAATTGGGCCTCATTCGTAGCGCACAAAGTGGTGCGCCCGTCCGCCGGCTCGAGGTGTTCCAAATGCGGCTTGGGGAACAGTGGTGTGGTCTCTGGCGTAGCGCTTTTTGCGCCTGCCGTCTCGCGTGCGACGCCAAGCACAAACGACACAATGGCGCCTAGCTTATCCAGGATCGAATTGCAGATTGACATCAATGGGATACTGGCTATCTAAACAAGTTGTGAGAGAGAAAAATTTTCGACGATTGGATTTTTGGGCAAATCCCGTGTGTGGGGGGGAAAAAGAAAAATCGTGTTACGTAAGCGAACATACTTGTCTGCTTACGTCAGCACAATTTTGTGCTCAGCGGCAACCAAAAATTGACGACACGCTTACGTAAGACAAACTTTTAAATTTTTTTTTTGGGGGCTGGAAAGCTCATTTTATAGCAAAAACAGAATGCTCATTTTTTTGAGCGCAAGCACAGAATGCTCATAAAAAATGAGCATTTTGTGCCCTTCGCTGAGCAGCAACAAATAAAGTGTTATAAGTTGTTTAGGACGTTACGTAAGCACAACAAAATAGTCTGTCGTGATTACAATATAGCTGTGATCCATAGATTGGTGTCAATACGCAATGGTGAGAAGAGTAGTGAGAAGAGACGTGTAGAGCGAAGTTATAAATGATTTTGCTGTCGCTTTTATTTTGTTCTTGATTGTCGTTGCTTATAGAGTTTGATTTCGTTATGAAGCTGGCTTGAGAAGAATACATAAGATTATAAATGATCTTACGATCTCTTTCATTACCTTGTTTCTCATTGTCGGTACTCTTTGCTTTAATCATGCTTTGATGGTATTTGTCTTTAGTTGTATCTTTAATTATCAACATCAAACAATCTAAAAACTTGCATAACCATTATAAGATCTTTGATTGTAAAATTCCTCAAATACCTCAACAAAACAAGAGCTTCTTGGAAACAGTATCAGTTCCTTTTTTGCAAAAGACCACTATAAAAGGTATGAGTTTACATGGTTCAATACATTGTCGCTTATGTTCGAAAAGACTCACAAAGTTCAATTTCTATCTAGAAAGCTTTGGAAAAAACTGAACTTTCATTCCACTTTGCTAACTGAACGGTCATGTATAATCTTAATAATTCTCTAATTGCTCAATCAAATGGACAACCAAATGGATTTGTTTATTGCTTCTGATTTACCATCTGTTTCTACTGGTTTCAATATGCTCATTTGCTCATTTGCTCATGTGCTCGGCATACGGTGTGATATCAAGATTTGCACAAGCTCTGTCCAGCTGAGGCTCTGATGGAAGCAACTCTTTAATGATACCGGTAGCAAAGTATGTGGTGCGTAGCATATCCAATTCTTACCACCGCCTAACACCGCCTCGAGTTCCCGTTTTGTGATGTCGTCGTCGTTTGGAACAAACACCACCTGCTGTGAACCCATGGCCGCAAGGAGCCAGATGACTTCCTGCGTAGCCACACCACCAGCAGTAGCGGCACTGCCATCAGGCTCAAATACTGCAACGTTGCGGCCCGCCAGCACACGATTGAGACCCATCATCGCATCAAGCCGAGTGTTCTTATGCCAACACTCCAGCCATGCCGAGAGATTCATGTTTGCGGTGTAGCCTTGATCAAGGTCTCCCGCTGGGAGCAAGTAATCAAGCAGCCGCACGGGCCATTCATCCAGCATGCTTTCTCCCAGCTTCACACAATCTGCAACGAAGTCAATGTGAACACAAGGCCATGCAAGACTCAAGCACTGGAGATACTTCATAGTACGAGAATGCTTGTTGGTGAGAACGCAGGCAAAGCGATAAGCAGAAAACTCAGCTGCACAGTCCAAAAGAGAGTAGCTACGCGTCTCACTCACAGTTCCCAGTTGTTTTCCGGGTTTCAGACGCACAATAGCCTCAAACCCAGTCTCTTCTTGTAAGACCCGTGCACCGTTGTCCAAAAGATACTGGATCAACGTTATGTAGTCCACATCAAGCTTGTCGACAACACCTTGCTTCTTAGGAGAGTTATTGGCCGTCGCATTTCGCGAACGTGCTCTGTTCACATTCAACCCCGTAACGACAAACACACACTTCAAGAACGGCTTCTCCCGTTTGCGCACAGCTTCTACAAAACCCGTGGAGGAGTTGAACATCGCAAGATGAGAGGCCATGTATGCGCTAAAGTCGTCTAGCTTCTTGAATAGCTTGTACTTATATCCACTTCTGCATGTACTGTTCAAGTAGATGTCTGCCAGTTCGACGCGGACCTCGTCTCCCACCTTAGGCTTGATGTAGACGTGTGTGTAACCGTCTGTGGTGCATAGAAAATCATCTCCCTCCTCTTCAAAACAGCGTTCCAAGCCAGTGACTACGTAGTTGTTCTTCTTGTCACAGTAATACTTCACTGGATCTCCCACGTTGAAACAAACTGGTGCAAACAGTTTCTTCGCATTCACCTCCATGGGGTCGTAACCATCAACAGAAACCACGTCTAAAAGATATCCTTGGTCGTTTTTACGAACGTCCATGATGCGCATTACTATTGTTGTGAACGGATCAATGTTCACAAACGCACATGTGTCTTCTAAAACGTCATAGATGCTGAGTTCCTTGACGGCAGTAGCTCGCACTATCTGCTCTTGACTAGATTTATCCGGCACATCATCCTTTGGCAGAATATCTTGCTCTAATGCTTGAGAGGTAGAATCATATTCTTCAAATGGTAGTGTGGAACCCATCGATACGATACTGGTGTTGGGTATTTCGTAATCAAAATTGCCATTATTGCATTTTAAGCGTTCTTTAACTTCAGTTGAAGCCTTCATATCACATTGTTCCTCTTCATTCATTGGTTCATCCTCATTTACTGGTGAAACTTCCTTTCTTGTAAGAACTGGTGAGCTGTTGATGCCGCTGCCGTTGTTCGATTGTTGACTAGTGGGTATTACTTGTGTTTCCACCACGTAACGGCTACAGCTGTGGCCGCCGGTGGGTGTCAATTTGAGTGTATCGTTTATAGGATTGCTGTATTCTTCCGCAAGTGCCACCACTTGGGATTTGCTAAGACCACTATTGTTCTTCAGGCCCACGTCGACTTCCAAAACAGGGAAATTGGGGTATGAGCCCAGTTTCCTCATCTTATCATTGGGTTCCTCGTCGTCTATAATTGTGTGTGTAGTGCGTCTTTTTATTCTGATACAGCTATCGTTACTCTGTGACTCAGAGTCGTACTTTGCTTCTTGACTGTTGTATTCGATTCTACTGTAATCGTTATTGGTATCACCTTCATCCTCTTTGTTATGGTCCTCTGTCTTCTCTTTTTGAGTTGATGTGATATGATTCAAGGTAAATGTATCCTCTAGCATTGGTGTGCTTTCGAAAGAAGACCTTTCTTCGTTCTGATCGTCATTCATGTGAGAATATGTGCCTTTAACCTCGTTATGGTCCTCTTCCATCTCAGAATATATGCCTTTAGCCTTGTTCTGGCTGGATAAGGAAACCAAAGATTGACTTTGCGAGTTGAAAACGCGAGGATTTGTCTTCTGCGACGCTGACAAAACGTTCACAGTATCTTTGTAACCATCTTCTGCTTTTTCATCTTCTGCTGCCTGCTCGTCGTCACTGGACGCAGAAGCCAATACCATGTCTCCGTCGTCTTCTTTTGCAATGGAGTAATTGTGAAAGTCCAGCTCGTCACCAATAACACTCGCAATCGTTTTGCGACGAACAGGAAAAGCCTGAACAACAAATTGAGCGTCTTCGTTCCGATGTTCCAACATGTTATCTTCAGTAACAGACCGTTTTCTCATGAAGATTTCAGAATTCATTGTGTTATCATTTTGAGTAGCGATTAAAACCCTGGGTAAGTCCACATCCATCAATTGTGTTCCAAACGAATCCTTCTCTTCGTTACTACCGTTATCCACGTCAACTTTCAGCCCTTTCTCCTCAATATTTGGTGCCCCCAATTTGCTATTCAACATTTGTAGTCTTTTGAACTTTTCAGCACTGGAAAGTGGCGAAGCTGTAAGCTTATTAGGCGAAGCGCTCATGCACGCACTGGGGGAGCTTTTAAAAGGATTAGGAAACTTCTCTAACACCGGAGTCTTGGCTCCAGGATCTGATTCTTCTCTATCACCAAGTTCAGTAGAATCTTCTGCTGTAATGTTCGCTGAAACGGCATTTTCGCCAATCAAAAAATCTTCTAGAGTAAAAGAAGGTCTTCTGCGTGTCAAGGTATCGTCCAAAGGCCCAAATTCCGCCTCGTTGGACATCTAAACTTCCTTGTTCACTGAAAACAAAATGAAAAATTCCCTTTTAGGTATTTTACTATGCTTAGCATAGGTTTTTCCGGTGAGTTTGCCTTCTTTTTCATAATCACAGCGATATGGTTGCTTTTGAGGAGGAACAAACTCACCTTTCACATTTGGAATTTGATCTTAATAACCTGAACTTAAATTCCGTTTTTTACGACCCTTCTAGAGGCTCTCCGGGGCCATACAATTGCATTAAACTGCAAGAGATAGAAGAGTACGAAATTCAAGAGTGGATTGTGGCTCTGCAACAACTAGTACAGTTCAAGTTTAAGGAGATGCTCTCTGGACAACTGGACTATGAGAAACTTGCGCAATGTCAGCGTGATTTGCATAGAATTGACTTGGCATACAGCTACTGGTTGATCTGTTTTCAGCAAAAGGATATTTTGGCCCGTGTGATGCTGTGCAAAGACCTAAGACTAAAAGCTTTGGAAGACGGCCGTCAGGACATATTTGTGCTTTTTAACGAGACAATTGTGGACTCTCTGAGAGCTCTACGAGGCTCACAAGGCGATGTTTTTGAGGCTCGATGTTATCTTGATTCACCGCCGCTTGTACCGGTGCGTAGAGAGCGCCACAACCCCTGGTTTGCCTTCAAAGTGCGTATGACAGCAATTGGCAAGTTTTTAGATCAGCTTAGACCTGATGTGAGAGCTAACCACGGCTTTGCAATGCTGGCTACAGAGACATTTGAACAATACGAATTTGCAGAAGCCGCTGTATTGGGAACTTTGACCTCTAAAAACCGACTTGACTTGGCCTTGGCACTTAAGCGGACCTTTTATTTTGTTTGTGGCTTGCACTCTCAGTTCATATTAGTTGTCCGTTTGACGACATTACCACAACTGGAGGCACTGGCCATGAATTTGCTTCACTTCTATCCTGAACCACGAGTCAACTTTCTGTCGCTTGAACTTGGGGATATCGTTCACTATTACGCTCTTCTAACAAAACAGGGGATTGATGAGGACTTTTTCTTCTTCTGGGAAGCGTATCTTCAAATCCAAACATTGCTATCGTTAAAATTGCTGGATGATTCTCATGAGCCAAATTACAGTGAAGCTGTCGCAGTATTTGAAAGTGTAGCCCATGTCTGCGAGATTTGCTATGATCTAATAAAAACTGACGTCAAGCCTGTTTTAACCAATGCTAGCAAGCGGGATCTCAACACACGCCGCAAAATAGTCAAGCGGTTCAAAGTCGACATTCCAAGTTTCAGAAAGGTGATAATTCAAATAGGTCTCACGGCAACGTACTATCTTTTCATGGCATACTACAAAGGTGCAGGCTTTGACAGTGAAAACCTTGTTAAGAACTCTATTCGACTTCAAAGCTTCATTTCCTTAGCCCAGCATGACGAGGTAGCATACAATATTCCCCAGCTAAATTTGTGTCTAGCATATATGAGCGAACAATTAGCAATTGCCAAGGCTCATTGCGTTGTTTCGCCTCAGGAAATGGTTCTGACCAAGCTGAATGAGTTCTTTCTTGAAAAGCTGGTTTCTCATTGCCTTTGTTCACTTTCGTTTCTGCACATAGACGATCCAGCAATTCCGCTAGTGTTCAAACGCATTGTACACGGTTTAATCTTACACGGTGGTTACAATGTAGCCGATATTGGTGTTGCAAGGTTTCTTGAAGACCACGCCAGAACTCGTAGCGCACTAGGTCTTTTGAACGTTCATGACGGCCCACTCTATTACTGCAGCGAGTTTATGAATATGTCAATCGACGTAGTAAAGTTGGAACCCATTGCAAACAAAATCTACAATCTGCTATCTACTATAGACTCTTGCGCAGAATCTAGCACGGACTATCTTCTGCCCAACGTGCTACTCAATAGTTCCAATGAACTTCTGATTATGAAAGAGTACAGTCGCGGAGTCACAGTCGACCGCGAGTTAAAGCTGAACCTTGAAGGTAACACGTCAATTTTACTTTCACACAATGACGGCAAACAATGTCAACGTCTCAGCTCTGCGTTTAAGGAAGCACTTCTAGGTGAATCTCTAAGTATTCCTTTGGTAACGTTCTTGTACGGTGTGAGATCGGCATACGAGGGTTTGAATCGGATTTTCCCCCCAAAAGTCACACGTGAGTGGTTTTTAGAAGATTACAACTCTGTTGCAGAACATCACTCGGGCGACTTCGAAAACGTCTTTTGATTCTTTACTAATATAAAATATAATGCTGAGCAATGCTGAGCAATGCTGAGCAACGATGTGTGCTGAGCAAAATTGGCTATATAGAAAAAAATACCCGATATGACACCAATTTCTTTAATCGAAGATGGAAAAGAACGACTTTGCAAGCGTTCTAGAAGACATCACAGGTGCAGCGTTGTTATGCCAGGAAGAGGGAGATTTTCTGTCTTTTTTGACACTTTTGGAGCATCATACGGAGAATTGGGGCGCATATTCAGCTCCGCAAAGACTGGAATTGCTGGATATGATTGTCAATAAGTTGGAAGAAGACGCAGAGCTGTTGGAGGAAATTGGATGGGACCTTCCTGCATTGGTGTTTCCGTTTGTGGACCAAGATTGGCCTTTGAACATTTCATTAGCGAAACAGCCGTTCATTAAAACGTTCTGGCGATTTTGCGATTTGCTGGCTAGAAATGGCCAGCCGAGAGAGCTTCTTTTATCATGCTGTGACCTATTGGCAAAACTAGAGGATCCAGAAGTTATTTCAGAAAATGACGTCCCTCAAGGTCTTGATGAAATTGACGAAATAGCATACAAAGAAAGATATCTGAAATGTTTCTCATTGAAGTTCCATGCATTGATGGAAATCATCAACTCGTGTCTTTTAAGAAATGGAACACTTTATCCTTCTAAGTTTCTTGCTAAGGTGGTTGTTTCGCTTGTCAACTTCTATAAAGGATCTCCAGGAATGGCAGGCCATAACATCGTCGTAAGACGAATCCATGTGTTCATTCGCGACTATTGTCCGCCTTCAATTCCTTCAGACGTACTTGAAAAGAGCAAGGATGAAGATCTTTTGAAGATTCAGGAGGACGAAGACTATTTGCAGCGCAAATTACTCACGTTTTTGCTCTCTGTAACTATTGAAAACCTCTTTCAACATAACGGGGCTTTAATCATTGGATTTGCGTTCCCACAGATATACGCATTCAACGACACACAAAATCCAACCTTGGATTTGTTCTCCAGATGCTACTCCCTGGCCGTTAGCTTGGACATGGACATTCCCGGTCTGTTGTACAACGAAATCAAGGAACTCAACAAGGCATTTGATGAAACCGAGGATAAGGAACTCAAGAGCAGCGAAGATGTGTTTAAACACGTCATCGATGTTTATAACAGCACCTATTTCCGAAACAAGGCTCCGCAAACGCTACCAATTCTGCCAACAACATTGATTTGTCTTTACGTCTACGGGAATTGTGTTGCCAATGCTCAGTTCGAGTTCCCTGGTGACATCACTATCATTGACTTGATTAAGTTCCAATTACAGTTGTTTTTGCCGTACACTATTGACGCACAATCGGCAAAGATCATTCCAGTGGTAGGGTCAATGATTATCAACATGTCTATATTAAAATCGCATTTGACCCAATCAAACAACTTGCTAACTAAAAAGGAGAACCATTTGCTAGTCAATACATCCTTGCAGACAGTTTCAGGTATCTTGACCAATGTGAAAATGATGGCTGTTCGGAAAATACTAATTCTGTATTTGACCAGGATGCTGAAGGTGATGGACGAAGACCAAGCTTGGGAATTTGTGTTGGACTCGCTTAAAGAGTGTCCTTACGAATCCTTCGTTATTGACTCGTTGAACATTTTGAAGGAGCTTGTAAGCAAGGACAAGTATGGAGTGGATGAGGTGGCGAAGTCTCTCAGCGAAACCAGCTTGGAAACTGCACCAATATTGCCGCCAAGAGTATCTGAAAAGTTCATCACTTTGAACGAAGAAAGGAAGAAACTGATCATACAACTGTTTGATGACGAAATTCTCACTGTTTTCCCTGGGAACAACTTTAACGCAAAGGACTCTAACAAGCTCTTGTCTTATATCAATTTCATCAATTCCGTTACGTTCCCTCAAAATCTGATCTGTGAAAGGGTTGGAAAGCTTGAGAAATGCATGAAAGAGCATGCAAATAGCAGTAAGCAAATGGACCAAACAGTGATTGGACTTATTGAATTTGCTGTCACCAACACGAGAAACATATACTCACTTGCGTAGTATATTGGGGTGTGTGTATTTCGTGTGTACTACCTAAATTAATCAACAAAGCTTAAGTTACTGTGTGAAGAATATATACAATATGAAAGCACCACGTAGAACGAGTTAAACATATACAGCTGGCAAGCAAATGATACCAGGAAAATTTCCTGTTTCTGAAAGGAATTTGAGTATCGTGTCGACGGGTTACAATATATCGTTGATTTAGCTAGCTGAAGTAATTCAAACAAGTGTATGGTTTTAAAACGATGACTCTTGCTTTTGAATTGAATGAAGCTAAGATGACTGGTTTCAACTGCAATCCAGATTTTGTTGTATGATTCTAAAAATTGGTAATCCATTATATGTTGATTCAACTGTTAAACTTCAAACGCTATGTCGAACAGTTTGAGACTATGTAAAACATTTTTCCAAAACCTATACTGAACAGTTTGTCATCCTAAATAAATTTCCAGAATTCATCTTCTAGCCAAATTTTTGACTTGAAGGTTCTATTTGTGAGGATACAATTCTTAATATCTAAGTTGATGATTTGATGAAATATAAACTATCAAAGTTCGATAAGCTTTTTCATTATTAAAAAGAGTTCAATCAACGGTGGTGGTCGGATTCATTGAATCAGCGATCGCCAATACAAAAAACTCCTACCCGCATGCAGAGTAGATTAGCATGTATCTACATTGTCTAAATTAATCATCAACGTTTAAATTACTATGTAAAAATATACAAGAATCAAAACTCAGCCGGGGCATCTATGCAAGTGGCGAAGAGTGGGCACTAGCAAACTGTTTTGTTTCAGAGTAGACTCCGTTTTTTAGAAAACCCTAACGTACTGTCCTGTACTGTATATTTTCAAACTCCAGTGAACTGTCCTGAAACCCTTAACTCACTGTCCTGTTCCTTAGAGGACTCTCGGGATCAACCTTAGGCATCATTTCGCCACCCGCGTTGCCAGCACCGCCGGTATTGTGAGTGTTAACTCTGGCAGAATTTTCCATGGCTATCTTTTCGATGCTTCCTGGATCTGGTCTTTTGTCGGTTCCCAGAGGGGTAGAGAATTGAACGTAACTCCACAGTGCAGGTGAACTATTAGTTGAGTTTTGGATTGGTGGTTCAAGTTGTCTCACGCGTTCGGGCGTCATGAGTTCTGGCAGATTCACCTGACGCTTCACAGGTGATTGGAATGGCAACAGTGGCTTCAGAGGACTAACAGGGTGTGCGGGCAGACCATTGTCAAGTGTTTTGACTGGTGATACCAACGGGTTTGACTGACGGTGAGTCTGAGACAGTGACTGTTGCTGAGATTGCTGCTGTTGTTGTTGCTGTTGTGGAATAGGGAACTGGCCCATGGCGGCCATGTGGTGTTGCTGCTGATGCTGCTGATGCTGCTGATGCTGTTGATTCTGATCTCCATTCAATGGCCGACCTTGCGGCAGCGCATTATTCTTAATCAAATGTAACTGAAGCTGTCTAGACACCGACGTTCCACGCTTCATCTTGCTCAAGCTGCCGTCGGCCCACTTGTTCATAAATTCTTGGCGATAGCTCTCGCTAATCTGCCACTTCATACCCTTTCCTGGCTCGTTGGCCTTACGTGGCACCTTTTCAAACGCTTTGTTAAGACTGAGATTGTGGCGGATCGAGTTCTGCCATCCCTGCTTTGTGTGCCGATAGTACGCATAGTGGCTTGAAATCCAATCGTAAATTTCACTCAATGACAGGATTCCTTGTGGTGTTGACAAGATTGCCTGTGTGATCATTGTTGCGTACGAATATGGCGGTTTAATGTTCTTGCATTCGTCCTTTGACAGGTCCTTAGTCCCAGCGTTCTTCGCGTCTTCAGGTGCTGAAACACCCTCACGCAGTTGGAAGGCTGAAACCTGATCTGTAAGCACAATGTTCTTTGAACCAACGTCCATATTATAATTCATGTCCACTTTGGCCTTCTTAGCCCCTCCATTGCGTTCCAACAGGGGCCTAAAAAACGCAGGAATCACTGGGGCCGCATCGGGTAAAATGAACATCATTTGAGTCCCCCCAATGTCAATGATATTGCCCGAATGCAATTGGTAGGGCGTCTGAAGAGTATAATTGACTCGTTGACCGTTCACTTTGAGACCATTACGTCCGATAACGAACAGTTCCCAGCACCGTTTCACCAGATTAAACTCAATCACTGCGTGTGTACGTGAAACCACCTTCGACGGCCCCAGATCGATCTCTGCGCCGCCTTCATCGCCCGGTTTGTAGCTTTCTGCATTTCGACCAATTGTAACTTTCAATTCTTTGACGTAGTAAGTCCAATTTTGGCCTGCAATCTTCGCATAGGCCTGTACTTCACTTCCCTGTGCAGCTTCGTTCGCATAGAGACGTGCTACGTTCGTGGTTTCGAGGTCTGCTGGGACGGCAAGCGCTCGAATGGCTAGGGCCACAGAGTCCGCGTCGGCGGGCTGGAAAAAAGCGTTAGTATGGTGTTTATAGACGTAAAAAACACTAGATGCAATAATGAACGTACTTGGGAGCTCTCAAGACGACGTTTAGAGGACATTAGGATAACTTGAAGATGAAATAGTGAAAAGTAAACAAAAAGACGAGGGCAAAAAAAAATAGAGCGAAGCAGTGAAGACTCTCTTTTTATCAAAAGGGGGACTATTATGGGTAAACGTGGCAAGAAGAAGCAAAAGAGAGGTGCTCAGAGGCTTGGAAGTGGCCAGAAGGTGCCGGATATTGAAAATTACGCGAAAATCGGGGCTCTGAGTGATGATTTTAAGCAGATGCAAGTTCGCCGCAATTTGAGAGACGCTGCAGCGCTAGAAAAAGGCTCTAGAAACGCAAAAAGGCTCCGCAGAGTGAGAGGAGGTGCGGAAGGTGCCTTGGGCGAAAAAATGGACGTTTTTGATGATTTATACGTACCACAGAGGCTTGGAAAGGGTCGAATGATGCAAGAAGCGCGGTTTACGGCGCGGAATCGGGGCCACAGATTTGATTCTCAGCTGCGTAGGATCCCCATTGAGTTTGTGAAGGCAGCAGAGGTGTATGATCCGAATAAGCGGCTGCCATTAGTGGTGAAAGAGGATGGAAATGGTGAAAATGGTGGTGAGAATGATGAAAATGGAATAGAAGTTGTTGTGGAGACTGGTGAGGAGAAGGGAATGCGAGATGTGTTTGTAGAAAGTTTCAGTGATGAAAATTTGAGTGACAATGTGAGTGACAATGTGAGTGAAAGTGACGAAAATGACATTGATCCTACTGTGGACGACGATCTACTTGATTCTAAAACACATCACGATCTAAAAGATAGCGCTAATGGACCAAGCAATTTCACTGACCCTGAATCAGACTCAGACATCGATCTTGCAGCGATCAACAGTGTCTTAGACGTCTCTGAGAGCGACTCCGACGATCTCACTCGCCCCAACGAGCCAACAATGCAATTCTCTCTAGTCAGCACTCGCCCCAGCACCAAAAAAGCTATGCTCTTTGTCAACGACAACAACAGCGAAGAGTTCGAGGTCTCGTTTGAATCTTCTTCGGACGAATCCGTCGCTGAGTACGAGCCTACCGTGCAGTTTGACGATGGTGCCGACTTTGATTCGGACTCGGACTCGGACGAGTTCCAAATGGGTGCCTTCTCTGGAAAACTCAAAACAGACAAACTTGGAAACACTTATGTGGATCTACCATTGAACAAAAAGGCGCATCGCCAGTTTTTCCCTCCAGGAAAAGA
Organism: Saturnispora bothae; assembly: GCA_030462855.1. Taxonomy (NCBI): domain Eukaryota; kingdom Fungi; phylum Ascomycota; class Pichiomycetes; order Pichiales; family Pichiaceae; genus Saturnispora; species Saturnispora bothae. The sequence continues at coordinate 430,172 of JAKVQQ010000003.1, read as the reverse complement.
AAACGTGCTCTACGATCTTGAAGAGGACGGGAATCTTACGGTCGACCAAGTGAAATCATACGTTCATGCAAAGCTAGAAGGTACCAGCGTTAAGAGCACCAAAAAAACTACTGATTCTAACAATGACGTCGAGTTTGGGTTCCATGAACACGACTACGTTTCTTTTGATGTGACCTCCATTCATATTGAAAACATCCGCGCTGGCTCTGAAATGGTCAATCACTACTACATTAAGGCACCTATGTTAATTGGCGTTGACGACTATCAATGGCTAAGTAGACCAGACATTGAAATGTTTCTGACCGAAAATGGGTTGCCAGAGAACAGACTGGATGCGTTCTTTAAATACGCCACGAAGCATCTGGTTGAAATTGATGTCCAGGAAGAGAACGACATTGACGACGAGTACATCTATTTCGACGAAGAAGCCCAGCTTGATTCATCTGATGACGAAAGCGAAGATGACAGATACAGAGTGGGTAAAAGAAAGGAGAAGAAGCAAAAATACCACAGTGAATCTGAACCCGAATCCTCTGACCTCGATGATGAACTCATGGAAGGTATGGAAGATCTATTAAAGATGCACAAAAACTCACAATTGTTTGGACGGGCAGATCCAATGGAGTTCCAAACTAAATCAATCAAATCTAAAGGCAAAAGAAACGCAAATAAGGACACCTTTGAGCTCGAATTCCATATTGATATACCCATGGATCCTGCTTTGAAAAAGCATATGGAAGAAATGTATCTTTGTCGTAAAGAAAACAAAAAACAGAAAAGAGAATACAGAGATGAGAGTAGACGAACATTGAGTTATCTTTTGAACAAGTATCCATACTGTATGGAAATGGATGAAATTGTTGAAGAATTGAAACTCTTTTACAAAGACTCAGCTATAGAAACAATGAGATTCCCACCACTTGATTATCATGCCAATGTTGTTTTGAAAGATATTGGTAGTTCGTTCCATTTCAGCCCTCAATTAGTTGGTAAAGGAAACAAACGATACGTGCAAGTCCGTAAAAGCGTGTCAAGAAAATCAAAGGAACCAAATTGGTCCAAGATTGATAACCTTCGTAAACGGAGAAAACTATGTTTCCGTATGGACGTTAATTTATCAAAGGAGGAAATGAGACTGTTTACGCAAATTAAAAATGGTGAAATGGGCAGTTGGAGATCAAAACGGTTGAAAGACAAAGGTAAACCCCAATTCACCTATCGTGAAGGTGAAGTGGTTGGTGCAAACGCTAAAGAAGTTGCACATGATAACATTGGACGTCTTCTTCTTCAACAAATGGGCTGGAATGAAGGAGATGCGCTTGGGGTTGAGGGTAATAAGGGTATCACCGAGCCAATTAGGGCAATTGTAAAGACATCAAAGAGGGGGTTATAATAGCTATATAATATTATGTGAGTTGATTCAGATCAATAACAAAAAGATAAAGCTAAAACCAGGTATATATATAAAAAGAGCATAATTTAATAAATGAAACTTCTTAAAGTCCGGACAAAGAACTGAGATTGTCGTGGCTCATACTGGTGTTCAGTAATCCTTTAACTCTATCATCATCGGAATTGTCTTGGGAATTAATTTGAATTGTTGCAGTCACGTTTTGCAATTGAGGTGGAATACGAATGAAGGAAGGATTTGGATGTTGCATGCCTGTGTTTTGCTGTTGCACTTGAACATTGGAGGTGGAAAAAGACGCGGATGTGGAAGGGTGTATTAAATTCTGTAGATTTGTTTGAGAAGAATGTGCTGATAACTGACCACGACCAATGTTTGAGACTTTCGATACCTGAGGCTGACTTGAAGCACAAGACAATTGACCGTTCTGTGTATTTGGAAGTTCATTCAAACTCATCATTGATCTAATGGAGGGTAAATTCAAATTTGAAGCTGAATGGTTTAAATTGGAAGACAATAATGAAATTGAAGGTGCTAACTTTGGACTATGGACCGGAGTACTTATTGGAGTTGTTTCATTTGGCGAAGAAATGGTGAACATGGTCCCGTTGGTAGTTGTATGATTCAAAAGCAAGGGCTCATGATCATTTAACATAGTCGATAATGACATCAAACTGTTGACTCTGCTTGGAGGTTTTGGTAACCAAGACGAGTTTGCAGACAGGTTGGACATTGAGTTTAAGCGCGATTGAGGCGAAATGCTTGAGAAGGAATTTAAACTTGAAATATTAGAATTGTGATTGGATGAATTGAAAGAAGTGCTGAGAGTCGAACTGGAAGAGCTCTTGACTAAACTTGCCAAGCTGTTTGAAGAGTCACGCATACTGGTCAAAGAAGTGGTTGAGCCAGCGTATGCATGAGCTTGAGATGGGCCCGTTGCAGATGGGAAGATAGGGGTTAGCGAGAACTGGACATTAGAAGAAGAAGTTATTTGCGGATAAAGAGCGTTCTGCTGATTGACGGTTGCAGGCACTACTTGAGCTTTGGAAACATTGACACCCTTTGGAGAGATGAGCTGGTTGTTCTTGCCGTTGGCGTGTGAGGCTGAAGCTCTCGTTGAGGTATTTGACTCACCCCCGGATTTTGCCGGACGTCTTTTTTTTCTAGGCACGGGGTTCGTGTGGATTCGCGAGTGTCGGGTCAGCTCGTCGGATCTGCTAAAACGTTTAGTGCATGACCCGAAGGTGCAGGCGTGTGGTCTCTCGCCTGTGTGTGTTCTAATATGTCTGGTTTGGTGTTCCAAACGAGAAAAGGCTCTGGAACAAATAGGACACACAAAGGGCCGTTCTTTCGTCGAATTTGAGACCGGCCGTGTCTTCTGAGAAACAGAGGAGTTTTTGAGGCTGCTCGAGGTGCTCGAGCCTACTTCAATCATTGCGGCAGGGAGCTTTCAGGGTGACGAGAAGAATATGCAGAAGGAGAGCTGGAAAAAATGTGGGGAGAGTTTTTCCTCGGTTTCGCGGGGCGCGGGAAAACGTTTTTCCGTGAATAAAAAGAAAAGCGAAAAAAAACGCTATTCCGAGATCACGTGACACACCTTTAGTGAAAAAGAATTGTTCGGCAGTGTAAGTGAACAAGAGGTTTTGTAAACAATGAAAAAGTGTGAATGTATTTTTTGTTGCCTATGTGAACATACCTGAGCACGAGGAGTTGGTTCTTTTGTTCTTTTGTTGGGTTCGCTTTGAGTTTCTTGAAAACGAACGCCGAAATCAAAATCCTGAGAAAAAATGCAGATTAGATCCACATTGAAAAGAACAATATGGGGGAAAATCATGAAACCTGCTGAAAGATAATACAAAATCCCGAGACAACAAGAGCAATTGATTTAATCCAATTATGGAAATAGAATAGTCCGAGAATTTGAGGTTCCAGTGTCTACCTTGATGCAGTGACGAAAAATATGGGGATTTTAAAGTTAATGCTTTTCATAATTTGGATACTAACGATGAACAAACTGGTACCGGAGCTTGTTAATAAAGTTCTTCATATTGAAAGTAAACCTTTTATTTTGACTTTTCATCATAGTTTGCAAAATCTTGTTGACAATGATGTATAAACTATAATAGTAACATGATGAGCGTTTTTTTTCACCTTACTTGCATAGGATATTTTCGTATTATGGAATCTGTAGTTACCGCTTCTCTGCAAACAATGAAAAATGAGATTTTTTGCGTATTGTTGCATGGTTATATTGGCATGGTTTCCCCCAATGTAAAGTCACACCGCCTCATATTTGCACCATGGCCCAAATGAGGTTGTAAAAAATATTACCACTCAAGATGCCATTGACTCTGGTCTGCTAAGACATTTTATCTCATACGTTTAAGTAAGCCGGCTTGTTGTATCTAAGATTTGGAGCTGTGCTACTGGCTTGCAATTGATGAGTATTATTTGAGGTCGCGATAGTATACCATTGAAGAACATCTGTTAACTTGTTAGTAGGCTTCATTGTAGCATTGTTTTTCAAATTTGACGTGTGATTTTGCAGTTGAATGTGAATGACAATGTTTGTTTAATATTTCTTGTGCAGGTTGAGGTGCAGTTGAATGTAGTTGAAGCTCCATTTCATGGTCTCATCAATGTAATCATGCAAAGTATTGAAGACGGTATGACGTTTCATTTTATGCATCCATGACTATAGCCACCATTTCATGTCTTCTAGCCAGTTTTCTTTTTTGTGCCATTTTTTTCCTTGCGTTTCAGATCTAATAAACCTACTAACTCAATGTGTGTTTGATGTTTTATAACATGTCTATTCATGGTAATACCAATTTGCATTGCTGGTTCAGAAAAAGAATTCAACATTCCATTCGTACAAGTGTGGTGTTTAATAATAATTTTGTCCATCTTGAAATTTTAATCAGTAGATTTGATTCTGTTACTGTATTTAGCATTGTTAGTATAAACTGCATTAATTTTATCTTGTAGATTTATGTTGGGGGGTGCTCAGCAAAAAATTAAATGATGTTTCTAGTTGGCCTTTCCTTAAGTTTATAGATGCACGTCAAAAATGCAACGTTTTTGGTAATTTTAAACGCGTCAATTGCTGTAATTTGTTAGTATACTGTGGAATGCAAAATCATATTTTGAAAGATCATTTGGCCATAACATACTCTTGTAAAGTTAATGGTTCGCATTATTTTATGTGTGTGTTTAGAGTCTTTGATAACAGTGTTAGTATTTAAAAAACACTGGCCAGCAGTGTAGCTAAAACAAAGCTTTTCCAAGAACTGAACCGTGACGCGTAAAGGTGCCAAAGTGTATAACCTGTGCTAATCCAACTACAAACGGTATGCTAATCCAACTACAAACGGTATGCTAATCCAACTACAAACGGTATGCTAATCCAACTACAAACGGTATGCTAATCCAACTACAAACGGTATGCTAATCCAACTACAAACGGTATGCTAATCCAACTACAAAAGCCTATCTTCAAACCACCCCTCGTGCCGGCCAGAATCATGTTCTGCTCAAGATGAGCTTGAGGTTGCAAGATGCTCGTAAATTTTTTGCCCTCCAAATGCAGATTCTGACCCCAATCGATCACGTGACCACTGCCGCCGTTTCGAACCCCAACACGTCCGCTCACTCCCTATCAAAAACCAACAAAATTAAAACCCGGAATGCGCGGAGGAAGCGGGGGAGGGGGTGAAAAAGCGCTGGCCCAGTGCAGAAAAAATCTTTCTCCAAAGTAGTAGGCCCGGTATGGGCCCAATGAAAAAACTGCCCCCAGCAGAGTGCTTTCTGCGGTCTCGGGCGAATACAAAATCGCTCAGTCTCCCACCACAAAAACCTATTGCGCGCCCAGCACCAAAATTCCCCCCCAGTGTTCCCCAGTATCCCCCTGCTCAGCACCCGGCCTCGGCCAAATAGAAAATCGCTCAGTCCCAACAGAAGTTGGCCCGGCACCATCGCCACCAACACGCCGTGTCTTTTAAGACCGCACTCTTGGCAACCTCACCTACTTCCTCTTCCTCTTAAGCTCCCCCTCGCCTTCTGCAATGATCAAGCTAGTCTTTTCTATCGCCCCCGAGACCCTGGGCCTACCGGACTTTGCGCGCGCGCCGCTGCCCGAGTACCCCTACGCACTGGGCACTGGCTTCTTCAAAGAGTATGTGTACCCGCTTACCCTCAGCACAGGTTTCCCGCTAACGGTGGCTTTTGTCTACTTCGTCTCCGTGCACCTTATCAACTCGTACATCAGAAAATGCCAGCGCGCAGCCTGCGGTAGCAGCAACGCTTCGCAACCCAAACGGCTACCCGCCGTGCCCTTTGCCATTTCGCAGAGGGCCTTCTTCAAGCCCCTAGTCGCGCTTCATAATTTTTTGCTCTGTGTCTACTCGGTGTGGACCTTTGTGGGGATGACAACGACGCTGCATGAGCTAGGCCAGAATGAAGCTTCGAGCCTTGGTTTTTCAGCACTTTCGTCTAGTGAACGGTTCTGGCACACGATTTGCAACAACGAGCGTATTCCGCTCTGGCAAACGGTGACACCCAAGGGCCTCACCTACTGGGGGTATCTTTTCTATCTCTCCAAGTACTATGAGATTTTGGACACGGTGATCATCTTGCTCAAGGGCCGGCCTTCGTCGCTGTTGCAGTCGTATCACCACTCAGGAGCCATTTTGTGCATGTGGGCGGGCATCCGTTTCATGTCGCCGCCAATCTGGATCTTTGTGGTCTTCAATAGTTTCATCCATTCCATCATGTACGGCTACTTCACTGCCACCTGCTTCAACCTGAGACCACCAAAGTGGTTCAAGCAATCTCTCACCACTCTCCAAATTCTCCAGTTCATCATCGGCGGTAGCCTGGCCGTGGTCCATCTCTTTGTTCACTACGCCAGCGACCTCTCCGACAGTATGGTGTGGAACTCATGTATCAGCACCAAAGAGAAGGCCGTTGCGGTGTACATCAATGTGGTCTATCTCGCGCCTTTAACGATGCTCTTTGGTGCCTTCTATCTTGACAGCTACAGAAAAAAGGTCAAACTCCAATGAGACCTTCAAATGTATATAATTCTAATGTTCCTAACTAATCTACTAATCCGTGCTGAGCGTGCTGAGCACATTCGCTCTCAGTCTACTCCGAATTTTTTTTCACCTCTCTCTGTCTCTGCTGACTATAACCAATTCTTCTCCTTTAATAGGCCCCCCATGGTGCTTTTTTTTCACAACTCACACACCTTTTCTTACGACTTTGCTACAGTAACGCTCGCGTATTTTAACCGGTACCCGAATCCGTACTCCGCACACGTCAAGTCCACAGACACCATCTCAATACACATCGATCCGCAAGGCCGTCTGCATCAAAGTAAACTGATATGTAAATCCGGGCGTTTACCGTCATGGGTAAAACCGTTTCTTGGCAAAATTTCAACCTCGTGGATCATCGAAAGAAGCATTGTGGACCCCCACAACCAAACAATGCAGACGTACTGTTGCAATCTCGACCACAGGAAAATCATTCGCATAGAGGAGTACAACACTTACACCTACAACGCCGAAAAAGGCGTTACAGAGAGCAAAGTGACGGTGAAATTCTCGTCCGGGTTCAAACAACGGTTTGCAGGCAGTCTACGGACCAGAATAGAAAAGTGGTCCAAGGACAAGTTCAGCGACAACCTAAACAACTCCAGAGTCGGATTCAAGCTGGTGATGGAGAATGTCAAGCTGCGATTGGCAGAGAGAACGCCCTAAGAACCCACACTCTGTTTTTCTCCTCTTGCATATAAATAAATAGACGTTTATAATACACTAAAAATACACTTGGCACACACGTCCTTACGCGAAACTCAAGTCCCATCCCAACTTCCTCACAATCAAGTACCAGTCCACAAACTTGAGCCCCTTCATATTCAGTTCCCACACCTTTTTAATAACAACTTCGCATCGCACCAAGTTTTTCCACTTGTACCGCTTGATGAAATCCTTGAACCGTCTAATCATTCCACTACGGTCCCGCTCCCTAACACAGTTCAATCCCGCAATGAACATCGGGAAACACAAGCACGATTCAAACTCAGAGCCCAAAATGACGTCCAAAAGATTGATCAACTGGTTGATCAAGTACTGGATCTCAATACAGCTTGAGTTCATTCGCATCACGCTTTGTCGCAGATGGATCTTCGCGGTGACTTGAAAACACTCGAAAATCGTCAATTGGAGTTCTAAATCCTTGGAGTAGTTTGTCGAGTCGAATACCTTAGGTCTCACTTGGTTCAACACTCTGTCAATACGCTGATACTCGCTTATGAGTTGATTCAGATCGTCTAGATTCACCTCTTCGTCGTTTTCAACGTTTATCTTGATCGGCAATGTATCTACTGCTGGATCAATGAGCTTACCGTTTTCCAATTTATTTAAATCTTCTGAGCTGATCCCCATTGAAACTGGCGAAGATTCGTCGCTTCTTGGCGACAGATTGTTTGTCAAGTTTCTAGACCCGTTAACCAACTTATTAATTTCAGCAATGATTTTAAAAATCGGTGACGATAAGTTGTGTAGTGGATCTGTGAATCCCAATTCGTTTGATTTCATCCACATGTTTTCGTAATCTCTCAAATCAAAATGCAAATCTCCATTATTGGTACTGACTGATGTGATATCGTGATATGCGTAATTTGTTGCTAAGAAATGGTCATCTTTTGAATCGTTGAAACTCTCTAAACCGCCCTTCATCTTAATAAGCTTTGATCCTAACGTTAGATATTTGGCCCATTTGGAAACATCCCCATTACAGATCTGAACACCACAAAGAATTTCAAACGCTGCAAGCCGCATATTGATTTTATTGTCTCTGCTGAAATTGACTTTTTTGACCATCATTTCCAACTCCATTTCATGTTGAATTTCATCATCAAACTCGTTTTCCTCTTCATCTTCTTCGCAATCTTTGGGCAAATCGAGTTCGGGGTCCTGTTTGAACTCATTCTCGATCTCTAATCCTTCTTCAGTTTCATCTGCTATAAGTAAAGGGTTCTTAACAAACTCTTTCAGACTTTGATAGATGTAGTACTTACCTTGGTTTTCCAATTTTCTCCCACCCATGTGAAAAGCAGACCATGCCAGAATCCCGTATAGAACTCCGAGATCCACATGTGCCATTGGTAAAAATGTGTTCAAGTACATGTTTTCTTTTTTGTTTGCTGAGTTAACAATGCGAGAAAGATGGTCTCGGTAATAATCATACAGGTTCTTACCCATTGGCGTTAGATAATTCAACGTCGACTGTTTAACATAACTTGGATTCATATACAAGGTCGGCTGTGGTTCTTGTGACGTTGGGTTTTGTGCAAACAAAGAGCTTACGTTTGCCGTCTTCACCATCGAAGTTGCAGAAGCAAACTCGTAATCCTGAAACTGGTTCTGTGGTTGTGGTTGTGCATCCTTTATGATCCCTTGATTACCATCGCCACCACTCTGTTCTTCACTATTGATTTCTTCAATTTTGGCTTCTTCGTTCCCATACGGTAGCTGGTGCATCAACGGAGCAAGCTCATACTTGAAGTGGTTCTGCAATGTGGTTGGAGAGAACAAATCAATTAAAGAATCTTCCTCTCCATTGAGCAAGGTCACGTGACCCCGACTACCAGTGTTGGTCCCAGAGTTTGTAGGATGAACAAAGTTCAGTTGTGAGGGTGAAAGTGGTATGAAGGAGCTTGGCGAGGGTATATCAAAGCCTAATGGGGTGGGCGATAGTGTTGGAAGCACTGGACTCTTTGGTTGTGCTTGAGGGACCGTCATTAATGGGTTGAATACGATCTTATTGTTATCAAGCAATGAAGGTGCAGGTTTGCTTTTTCGAGCATGGTTATTCGATCTTGATTTCTTCAAAGGTGCATCTTTGATAGTGCTTGATGTCTTCTTACGTTTCCTCAACTTCGAGTTGCGTTCAAGCTCCTCCATTTCGTTTTTCAATTTTCTGATCTCGTCATCTGACATTTGAATAGTGATATATGCGCATCTACGCTTGAGCCGCTCGCAATCTCCGCAAGTGGGTTTGTTTTCGTCGCAACGTTTCTTCCGCAGTTTGCAAGTGATGCATCCCTCTCGGGACCGGACCTGTTTCTTGCTGCTTGACATAGGCTCCAAAGCAATGAGAGAAGATGACTCCTAGCGGGTATTTTTTTATTTTATAAAAAAATTGCCGCTAACGGATTTAATGGTGATTACGTAATACTTGCTCAGCGCTGCCCCCTACATAATTGATCTGGAGTTGAATGGGTGCCCCAAAATTCAAAAAATAGAGGTTAAATCTATGAATTCTGAGTGTACTCTGTTATATTGCCTTTCTCAATTGCCACACTTTGACAATACAATTTAATCACAAAATTACTCAGGAAGATTCCAAAGTTGTATTCTCGATGAGGTAGGAATTGACTTTGAAGATCGGAAAGCCTTGTTGTCTGTTTCTGAATATTTTAGCTTCTCAATTAAATGGAAATTGAGATTGAATTTGCCAATACCGGATGTGCTCGCTTTATGTGCTTTAATAATACAATATACTCTACTAATCTATACTAACCTAGAAAATAACAGACTCTGCGCCGTTAAAACAGCACTAAATTCCGTGACCACCTCACAAGGAGTTGTAATAAAGAGTCAGACTCTTGGTAACGTACCCCCAACTCATAGGATCAAAAAAGACGTATCTGCCCTCCTCGCCTAGCGGGCCCAGTTGTCTTGGCTCGCTGTTTGGGTCCTTCGTCAACCACACCTGCAGCTCCTTATGGTACTTCCAGTTTCTTTCCTGGAGCTCTCTGGCCACAAGCTCCTGAATAGAGTCTCTTGGTTTTGTATAGAAAATGAAAAAGAGCGTCTGGTCGTTAAAAGACGTGATACGTTGTTCCAAAGGAACCTTCATTTCAATATTTACAAAGCTCTCTGGCAATGCAAAGTTTGGTTCCACTTCAGAACGACACGTTTCAGCCCATGGACTAGCAAATGTGCTTAGTAGTTTTCCGCTCGCCTTGAGATCCACACCCAACATATTAGGGTCTGTACCTCTCTGTAAGCTTGTAGGAGCCTTCAACAAAGTTTCCAAAGAGTACTTAGCCCCTGGACCTGGCTCTGGAGCCTCTCCAGACGCGTGGCCATTGTTGGCCGGTTCCTGCTCCTGCTCCTGCTCCGTCCCAAGGCCCTTAAGACGCAGAATTCTTTGCTGCATCAACTGCTCCTCTGTCAGCTCGCCATCTTGCATCTGTTTACGGCGCTGTAATGAGTTTTCTCTGTCCTCCTTCATTGCCATTATGATAAAGTGTGTGTCTACAGAGACATCTAGAATGGATTTTTTTCCAGCTTGAGAAATTTGCTTAGCAGGAGCAGAGCAAAATTTGAGGTTTAGCAGGCTAGAAGATATCAGAGGGTAGTTGTAAAGTTTCCACTTTGCCCACTGACTGAAACAAATTGAAACATTTAATTGGGAAAGCAACGAGTCTTTTGGGCCATTTTTTGCCCTCATTACATTGTCTTTAAGGCTTTACTTACTCTATTTTTCATAGTAACTTAGCTTTCCTTCTTTCTTCTACTAAACCCGTCATTAGGCCCACATATGCCCCGTTTTTTGCCTAATATCATTATAACCGGTACTCCAGGTTGCGGTAAAACCTCGCATGCGGAATTGCTGGCCTCACAGCACCCGGAACTGAAACATATCAACGTTTCAGATTATGCTAGAACACATAATCTCCTAGACGGCTTTGACGAGGAGCGTGACAGTGCGATTGTGGACGAGGATGCGTTGTTAGATGCACTTGAGTCTTTGGCACAAAAAGGAGGCCTGATTATTGACTGGCATTGCTGTGAGATCTTTCCAGAAAGATGGATCGACCTGGTGGCTGTTGTGAGATGCGACAACAGCGTATTGTACAGCAGACTCGAAGCAAGAGGATATGCACAAAACAAAATCAGTGAAAACGTCGAATGTGAGATCATGCAGGTGCTTTTACAAGAGGCCAGAGACAACTATGCTGAAGAGATTGTGGTGGAGTTACGCAGCGAAGACGTTGACTCTTTGAGTGAAAACGTTGACAGATTGTCTGCATGGACCGAAGCGTGGGTTTCTGACCATCCTGAGGGTGTCAACGGTGAATTATCATAGAAGACATTTCATTATAGAGCTTTATTTGTTGTATTTGGCAACTGAGGTCTGTTTCCAAGTTGATAATATGGAGATTCATTTCTTTTAGCTGAGAGTATAGTGTAGAGCTCTATTTCTAGTATAATAATCTGTTTGATAGCCTATAGTATAGTGTAATAATTTATGTTTTGTACTGATAGCTTATAATATGGTATAATTAAGAGTTTATAATATAGTATACTGATTAATGTTTTGTATTAGTGGCATATCACACAGTATATTAGTTTACCTCTTGTACTTCACAGCTTATAATAATCCATATCTTGTACTCAACACCTTATAATAATCCATTTTTCGTAACAGCTTATAATAATCCAGTCCTGGCTTTTCGCCTTTCTTCTCTTACTTTGTATTTTACTCTTCTTTACGCAACAACGTAGTGAAAAACTACCTAGGAGGAATTTCCATTCTTTTATATACAGCTTATAATATAATATAGACATCTATTTCTTGTACTTGATACGTTCCGCACGCTGTGCCTTTCTTCTTTTACGAAGCTTGTGCTTCTTCATCTTAAGTCTTCTCTTACGCAACACTGAAGTGAGGAGAAACTCGACGGTGGCCATTGGCGGCTCGACAAACGTCACAGTCTGTGTCTGTAGCGCCGCAGAAACAGGCTTTGCGGCCCCCATAGCATTCCAGAGCGGCATTCCAACCGGTCTCATCGTTTGCACTGTCATTGTTGACGCAAATCGAGCGCAGGTCCTACTCACAAGCCCAAAGATCATTGCTGAAAGCTGAAGTCTCTACTGGTAGTGAGACAGACTGAAAAATTTCCTGGAATAAAGAGGTTGTTAGACGCTAGAGGCCGGGTAACCATTAACGCGACAGAAAAAAGTGTTGTGCGCAATAAATTGGCTGTATGGCCGTGGATTACGTGGAAATGCAAATTTGCAGTTGTGCAATGGTGTTTACTATTGAACCAAGCAAATCTCGTTTCTATTTCACTGATTTTCGGATAGTTATTATTGATTTTGTACTTTTTCACGTGACATATGACACTACTATTTTGCGAAATAGCATGAACAGTAGGAGAAAGAACTTTTCAATGGGTTGGAGTTTTTGTTCATGTTTTAAACGCTCTTCACTTTCACTCTTGACTTATGGTTCCAAAAACGCAATTTAGATAGCCTAAACAATATACACAGCTATATAATATAATTAGAGACGCACAGTAGCTCCTAATCTGTATCAAAAAAACTCATATCCTCTTCATTAACGTGAACATCAATAACGTCAATACCCAGATTGTCCTGCTGGCTGCGTATAGCGCCAAATCCATCGTTCTGTTCAAAAATAAAGCCCTGGGCTCTATCCAACGAGATAGTGCACATAGGTCTTTCCCAGCCGTCGTAGCGTGCAAAATACGAGCTGTCGCTGCGATATGTATTGCCTCCGTTGTAATGGAACTGGAAAATGTACGATTCTTCAGACGTCATGGACCTGGACATGAAGGACCGGCGATTAGAGGGTGTAAAACTTGAGCATAACACGGAAGATTCGGAGTCTTTTGTTGCTGATGCACTGTTTGCTGAAATGTCAATGGGATTGCTTTTGTTTTGGTCCATACTGAAAACTGAAATGACAAGAATGATGTGACGGGTAGAGCGATAAGAAAAATATGCAGATCTGGCTTATCTATACTTGAGATCACAACAAAAAAAGAATCTAGCGGCAGCGAGAGTTGCGCTAAGCGCTATTGTGATTGTCACAGTGAAGGCAGTGAGATTTAGTACTGGATAGCGTTTTTACCAGCCTAAATATCGGTTTTGTGTGCAAACTATCATGGTTTAATGAAAAATATTGGCTAAGTAGTGTATGTAGTGCTAGATGGTCTCTTTAATGATACAAGAATCAGTCATGGCCGATCGACATAGAATTTTAGTCATTTACCGGCTTGTAGTTGTATAATGTCGTTTTAGTGGCCCAAATATCAGTCTTATATGAAGATTATCACTTTTTAATGGCTAATATCAAGCATTATGCAATGTTAGATTCTGATTTCAACAAAAAGCAAAGATGGGTGTTCGGTACTGAAAAGTGTCTAACTACCAGCTGATGCATGGGTACTATTGGCAATTTCATTCATTAAGCTTTGACTATGTAACCAAAACAGCTAAATACCTGTGCTGACACGAGTCTCATGCCTATTCTAATTTAATATTGTGATTTCAATCACATAAACCTTTCACGTAACAGCAAAATCAATCTCCATAGCAGAAAATGTAAGCTATAACCTCCTTTTGAGTAACAAAACACTTTTCAGTGTCTTGAGAGTGCGTTAGCTGTGTTAGTTCCACCGTAAAACTCGCGCTGAGCCAATTTTCCATTAAGTGTTTTAAATGCCTAAATAATGCTTTGCAAATTGTTTAAAGCTTTCCTGATCGAGATATAGAAACAATATAATAATGTTCTGGTTTGTTTTTTTGAATCAATCATACCAGTTTGTTAAAATCTTCAGCTTCATTAGTTACATTTTTAAACCACTAATTAAAACCCATATGAATTTTAGAACTAGTTTGCTACTAGTGAATACAACAGTTACTTTATATTCTACGAAATATGTCAGCGACTATTATTGCCCTTAAATCCACTGATAATCCACAATATAAAGCCGCTAGTATAGAAAACAAAGTTTGATAAATCTAAAAAAAATTATTGAACTTCCACTAGATAACGCGTCCACATTATCATGCATGCTCTATACAGTCTCGTCGCCCAAGTATTTTCTTTTTCTTTATTAAATAACTATAATAAACGTACGTGAGAGTGTTATATAAAAATCAAGCTATCCCCTATAATCTATTTCTTCGCCTTCTTTTCTTTCTTCTCCTTCTTCTCCTTCTTCTTCTTTTTTTCTTCCTTTTCGCCATCATCTTCAGCCTTTCTCTTCTTGTCCTTCTTTTCTTCCTTGTCCTTCTTTTCCTTCTTCTCCTTCTTTTCTTTCTTTTCCTTCTTCTCCTTCTTTTCCTTCTTTGGTTCTTCACCAATCAAGTCAGAAGCAGCATGGCCACTCAAAGCTAATGCTTCCTTGATAGCATCAACGTTCTTTCTTGGGGCCTTACCGGTTGTGTAGAATTCCAATCTGTCTTCAACTTGTTGCTTCAAAACTTTACCGAAAACATTGCTTGGTTCATCTGCAAAGTTATCAATTCTAGAAGCAATGGAACACTTATTGGCCAAATACCTTGAGATTCTACCCTTGTTCTTTGGAGAAGCTTTACCAATGAAAGAAGAGTGGTAAATTAAACCGTATTTTGGTGTGTTACCCTTTGTTTTTAAAGCTCTGAAAAGGGCCTTTTCAGCACCTAAAATTTGGACAGTTGAAGCAGCTTGCTTTGATAAGTTTGTAAGAGAACCAGCATGGGAAATCAATCTAGCACCAACAACTTCACCAATCAATTCACTTAAGTTTGGTGCAACAGTGTTCATTTTGTCGGTCAAATATTTGAAGAGAGAAGCTCTGTAAGTGGCAATGGAATCGGTTCTTTTGGCAAAGGCCATGATGTTGGCCATATCTTGTTCACTGACATCTTGACCCATAGAGATTCTAGCAGCGTCAATGACCTTTTGAGCCAAACCTGCATCTTCGTTCATCAAGCTGGCAATGTCATGCAATCTTTCGTCATTAAGGGATGATTTGTCTTTAATTTCCAAAACTAACTTGGCGTAAATGTGGTTATCGTTAACGATTTTGGCCAATTCTGGGAAATGCCAACCGTACCATTCCTTGACTCTCATTGAGTAAGTGTTGACATCCTTGTCCAATTGATCTAAAAGAGCAATAGCTTGAATGATGTGGTTATCGTTCTTTTGGACTGAGAACTTGACCTTTGTTCTCGAGTAGGCATGACCCAAACCTAATTGTGCTCTTTCCAAGTCACCATCTTGCAAGCCCTTTAAGAGCTTGACACCGTGGTATCTAATACCTCTGAGCAAGTCTTGAACAACTTCGTTTGAGTGACAATCGATGAATGGGAAGATTTCTTTAATTGAAGGACCCAGAGATTTATCAGAGATACCCAAGTTGATTTGGCCAGATGAGGACTTTGGAATGTTCAATTCCAAGACTGATTTCAAGTAATCTGAAACAAGACCTTCGGAAATGTCGTTTGCGTTTTCCAATGCTTGTGCAGCACCCTTGAAAGGAGCGAACGATTGTAATTCAACCATTTTAGAGAAGGCTGCTAAGTCGCTTTGTGCGCGCTGGACGTCTCCCAAACGTGCACCAACTTCGTCTTGGTTCAGCTTGACCTTGAAAATCGCATACCCAGTAGGTTCTTCAAAAAGAAGGAAGTTCAAGCCTGCCATTCTGCGTTCTTTAAAGAGAGAAGAGAAGAGTTGTGTAGTGAAAAAAAATTTTTTTCCTCAGAGGTATAAAAAATTTTCACTGGCCTCTAAAGAAGAGAACTGGAATTTCAACTTAGGCTCCTTTTCAGCCACTTCCGGCACCAATTTCGCCGCAAGTCTTCCGAATTCCGTAGTCGACACCCTTTCGTAATCGTCCACAAAGCTTCCGCTTGCAGAAAGCACAAAAATTGACGTAGTTTCTGGTTCACAGAAGTTCCACACAGCTGCTGCCACACCTTGGACGCCCACGAAGTCCGCTAAAGACTCCTTTGCAACGCTAGCCATTGCGCCAAATTCAAGCAGAGAATATGGTGAGCCCAAAGCGGCTGTCCCCACTGCATGGACTGCCCTAAAGCCCTGCTGAGCGATGTGCTGAGCGATTGCATTGTAGACTAGCTTGTTTTCAAAACGTGGCACCAGAGTCAGAAGCGTGTTAGACGAGATTGAAAAAACATCAATAGCTGTAGAAGCCACATTAGAGGTCTCATCCGTAAACTCGTCGCCATCATCCTCGTTTTCATACTGGAAATTAACATTTGGCAGTGCCAGCTGAGGATGCTGAGCAATTTTCACAATGATTTGGCCTACAGTCTGAGAATGAACTCTTTGGTCGCTTAAAAGGCCCTGTTGAAAGGCTTCCAACGCAGCAGGAAGCACAATGAGGTTCTTTGGAAGATGCTCAAGGGCAATGTCAATTTTTACCGCAGGCTCAGGCCCCGGTGTGGCAAAAGACGCGTCGTCGTCGATGGCGAGTGCGGGTTGCAAGACGTGTTTGGGCTCAATTGGGTCGGCACTTGGATCAAACTGGAGAGAAAAGTTAGTAGAAGAACCTTAGCGCGTTGAAACGGCGTCCACGACGGGTAAACGTACCATTTAGAGGGGTGCTGTGAAATCGAGCAGATATGATTGTGAAGGCTAGAAAAAAATGCAGAGGGAGAGGAGGATTCAACCTGTTTTTTCATTGAAACCCCATTATATACGCCATGGAAGCTCTTCAATCGCAACTACAAGACTTGATGCGTGATCGTCAGCAGTTGGAGACACAGTTCCAAGAAAACCAGATTGTTTTAACCGAATTTGAAGCTCTGACAGAGGATACAAAGGTATACAAGCTGATTGGACCAGTGTTGCTCCCCCAGGAGAAGGCAGAGGCCCAAATGAACGTAGAGAAGAGAATTGAGTTCATTAAGCATGAAATTGAGGGCGTGGAGAAGAAGATGGCAGGTGCGAGAGAGGAATTAACAAAGACGAGAAACCAAATGGTGGAAAGACACCTTCAGCAGCAGCAGCAGCAGCAACAACAGCAACAGCAGCAGGTTGTTGGCCAATAGTTGGAGCATGTTTTTTATTATTTATTTACTCATTATCTTTTATAAATAGCAATGAGAATAGCTACAGCTGCTATCGTGTAAATACAAATTAAAACCCCTATGTAAACTCAACTCAAAACCATGCTCCATACGTAACGTAAATACAAATCAACGACAGTGTTTCAATATCTTGTAAAAATCCCACAGACCATTATTTTCATCATTCATCCAATCTTTACTTTATATAAATCGAAACAAAAACAATCAGGACCATGTTTAGTGTTTAAATTCGAATTTAAACCCTGTTTATTATCTAAGTCATATCAAAACCATCTTTGGTGTCTAAATTCAAGTCTAAAATCACATCTAAACTCATATCTAAACTCACGTCTAAACTCACGTCTAAACTCACGTCTAAACTCATATCTAAACCATCTCCCATTTTTCTTTTCAACCCCTCATTGCAATGCTCTTGGCAACGTTTAAAACGCTCCACGCATTGAAAACTCCCCATTCCTCAACAGCATTGTACATTTCACCAGCTTTATCCACTTCGTCAAGTCTTTCATCGACAAATCTCTTGGTGTTGATGAACCCGTTGGACTTGTCCTGCGTCATAAACATTTCGCATTGCACATAAACACTGGACATGGCCATTCTCTTACTGTACCATGCAAAATCATTGGATCTATCACCGGCATAGAATACAATGTCGTCGGACAAGTTATGTAATTCTTCAGCAGATTGAGCAAAATTAGAAGGCAATATTAATGAGCCCATGGCCTGGTGCAAATGTTTAACGTATGGTTCGTTCATTGTCAATCTGGCTTTGACCAAATGCTTGGCTCTAGCGAGTTCGCTTGATAATTCCACTAAATGTTTTCTTTCCTTGACCAAATCCATTCGACATTGCTTCAAATGGTGTAAAACCAACGACTGAACAGGGTCACCATTGATGCCTGCAGAAATCACGTTTGGGAGCACCTTCAGATCGCGAGAAGCAGCCTCCACCGCCTTCTTGGTGAACCCCATTTGGGGCACATACTCTGAAAGAGCACGTGAAAATATTTGAGACTCTAGTGTAGACGAGTCAATTAGTGCTGCAGTGGCATGATAAAATGAATGGTACAAACGGCGGCCTAGCAATGGAACCAACATTGATTTTAATTTGTCTTTGCACTCTATATAGTGGTGTGAAAAATTATTTCTTCTATGTGCAGATTAATTAAACGAGTAGAGACAATAGATTAAATGTTAAAAACATTGGAGGAACCTCACAGAAACCGCATTGAAAACTCAAAGCATGTGCTCTTTGGTGGACTTTCATCATCCGTTTTTCCCCATCCAAATAGACCAATTTTCAGCATAGAAGTGGTATTCCAAAAAGTGCTCATGACATCGATTCACTAAACACCAGTTACCAATTTCTGATACTGGAAACTCTCAACCCCCCATGTGGAATTGAATTTACCATGTCCAGACAAACCTACACCGCCATGAGGCAAATCTGGTTCGTCAAATATCGTCATTTGGTTGAAATGGACAGAACCTGAGTTTATGGAGCGAGAAATGTCTAGCTTATTATCTCTTGTTGTCCAAACAGAGCATTTGAGACCATAGCCAATAGAGTTGATTTCTCCAATTGCATTTTCAAACTCATCGTATCCACGAAGACACAGAATAGGACCAAAAATCTCCGTTTTCCAGATGGTACTATCTTCATGTCCATCAGTGAGAACGATCGGCCCATGGATATCTTTCAAAGAATGATTTTTCCAAAGAGTTGTAAACCCGTCTTTCCAAAGAGCCCTGTCAACAATCCTTTGCAACCTTCCATGTTCCTCCTTTGTACGGACATTTGAGTTGAACCCCAACACATCTTCATCAACCATAGCATCCAATGTCTTTCTGATCATCGACTCCACTTGGGCCTTTTGCAAATTAGCAACATAGAGTGTATCTGTACACATGCACACCTGGCCTGTGTTGAAAAATGCACTCACAATAGTTTCGCTAACCGCCTTCTCAAGCATGTCTTGTGGTAAATCAGAATCAATCAATGTGCAATTCTTACCTCCAAGTTCCATGACACATGGTTTAAGATACTGTCCCGCTAATTGTGATATCTGCTTTCCTGTATTGGTGCTGCCTGTGAAATTCAACCCTCGCACAAGGGGATCCTTAATCAACTCAGCAACAACGTTGGCTGAATTCTTTGTATCTGTGTGAATAGTTTGCAACAAACCATTTGGAAAATTCCCCCCAACCTGTGTCAGTGCCTTAGAAACCAAGTATGTAACTTCTGGTGATAAATGCGATCCTTTAAGAATAACCGAACATCCTGCAGCTAATGGTGAAATAATGGCTCTAGTTGCTAAAATTCCAGGAGCATTCCATGGTGAAATTGACAAAATAGGTCCTAGTGGCTCCTGCAACACAAAACTTCCCTTAACCTTCTTCATTGTGGGTATATTTTTGATAAGATTGGCATAATGATTTATTTGGTTAATGGAAGCTTCCACATTGAAATGCGCAAAACCAGGCGCAATTCCCACATTGAGATGCTCTTTCACTAGCTGCTCTTTCATGTCCTTCAAGTTCAAACTGAATTGACCAAAGATAGCCGATTTTTCATCCACATTCAATTTCTTCCATTCCACAAAGGCCTTGTGGGATATTTCCGCCAATTGGTGCGTTTTCGCAACGGGAAAATCTTCAAGCAGCTGCAAAACCTCTCCAGTAGTACTTGGAACTTCACATTTAGCCAGATTTGCCAGCTTTAATGGTGTTAAATTGGGGGTTATCTTCATACAAGAATGAAATAGAAAGGCTAAGCTTTCTTTTCTCTTTTTGTTCACCATAAAATGATAACAGGCAATTATCTCTGTGAATATTTGCCGCGATTAGGTAAGCTCAATGGAAATGTTGAAGTGGGGGGAGTTAATCCCAATTCTGTGAAAATAGCGGCTGATAAGCTACAACTGGGCGATTTTTCAGTACAATTACCCAATGCTAGTATAGATCAAGATCAGAAAATTCAAATGAAACAATCTTCAGATGCTCTCACTTTCAGTCTCACTGCTCCACAGGTGATTGAAGAAAACACACTACTGGACACATATCCATGGACGGCTCGCGAAATAGGTGCATCCACCTATGATTTCAAATGCGCAAAATGCCAATCAGTTATAATTGAAAAATCCAAAGTGAAGAAAGTGTTACCAATGCCTAGTGAGCTATGGAGTGAGATGATGGAATTTTGGCATTGCCACAAACCGAAAAATGGGCAAGAGTTTCTTTCTCAAAAGGTAAGCCAGCGCTTTAACTCTTTCAAACCAATTGAATTTAGTATACTGGTTGGATCATACTACTTGATAATCAATCCATCAGACTGGGGACTGAAAGAGGACATGAAATGTGGCTGTGGTGAAGCTTTAGGAGAAATGGATCACAATATGACCAATTTCAAGATATTCAAATGGAAGTTACAGTGGGAAACCAGTTTCGAGCCGTTCAAGTTCATCTCATTACGTCTTATGGACGAGATGAACTCCACTGGGATCAGGTTTTACGTTTTAAAAACACAAAACAACTCTATTCTCACATGGTGCTTCAATAGTGGTATTGACATAAGTACTAACGGGTCGATTTTGAGGAACTGCTTGAAATTACTTTATAAAAAGGGAGAAGAAGTCGACCAGTTTTTACAAGACCAGGAGCTGGTTGGTTTGAATCGGTATAGTATAATTGAGATTGAACACCAGGAGGTTTTTGACGATTTTATAATTCATTTGGACCAAATGAACTCGAATCTACCCAAAGACCAAAAGTCGTTCAATGGCTGGCTAATTGGTTATATAAATTGAGGAGACGTTGTTGGTTAGTTTACTGGTTTATATATTGGTAAAAGTCGTTCAACGGCTGGTTCATTCGTTACACCAGTTGACTAAAGTCGCTCACCTTGACCAAACGTCGTGCCTCATTGGTTATATAAATTCACCAAAAGTGGTGCTACCTGTTTACGGGATGCCTTGAGGTTCAATTGGGAGAAAGTTTGGATATCTTCAACGTGATACAGTGGCTCCAACGTCAACTCCTCAAGACCGTCCATGTTTTCAATTGACGAGAATGCGATTTGTCTGTGGAAGTTTCCCACATCGTCTGAGAAGCTCGTCATAACCACCAGCCTGAACAACCCTCGTTCCTTGATCCACTCATTCATACTGTCTTCGAAATCCCCTCCATTTTTGAAATGTTCCATGTGTGCGGTGGAAGAAGAGATACCCAACTTGCCCAATTTTGTGTCAAACTCCTTGTAATCCTTTCTGAGCAAATCCAATGTTGATAATCCGCTGATATCGTCCTTGGCCTTCTTTAAATCGATAGTGAACTCATCGAATTCCGAGCTAGAAACGTCAAATAGACCAAACGACTGCAGGTCCTGCTGCTCCACTCTGAACTTGAGTCCATTGGTGTCAGCTGATGCACCGGCCAAAAGGAATCGTTGTTCCTTATCATTGAGATGTAGCTTTTCAAATGTGTTTTTGAAGTATCCATTGACTAGCGAAGAACATGAACCACATGTTTCAACAATTCTTGGCTTCGCATCGGCGTAAAGGCCTTCATCTTGATGGTGATCAATAATTCCGACCACTTCGTTGCTGTGACTCTTGATGTATTCCTTCACCGCGCCCTGAGGACTGTTATGATCCACCAAGACAAAGTTCACTTTCGTAGACTGGATCTTTTCCAAATCTTCGGCGTAGAAAAGATCGTCAGGGCTCACTGTAGCTTGTTCCAGCAACCAGCACACGTCTCTCCTGAGTCTGAGATCGTTTTTTGGGATGTTAACTAGCGGGAAGACCAATTTTTCACTCGAGTTGTACTCTAAAAAGCTATACGAAACACAACAGGTTACGGAGTCGAGGTCTGCGCTCGAATTTCCGCATACAAACGTTATAGCTGCGTTTGCGTTCAGCTTAGTTTCAAACGCTCCTCGTAACGACTTCACAAACGATGCCAATGCCCCCATTTTAATTTATCCGGCTTCCTCACTGTGTACAGCTAAGATAAAAAAAAGCTGTTGAGAAAGATAATCCGGAGTGTTCCTTTTAAGCAGTGATGTTGCTTAGAACGAGGTCTCTACGTTTGGTTTTTGTTGCTGTCGCCGCATTAATTCTGTGCTACGTGTTTTGGGACCATTCAAGTGTTTCTAGCCCGAATTTAGCGGCTTCCATTGGCTCTATACAATTCAGACATCACGAGACCGTGTTGGACCGCGAGGAATTGGTTCAAACTCGGTATGAACAGCTTCAACAGATTATGAAACAGCCCATTGATCTTCCCAGGACAGAAAACCTGGTTTTTGCAGAGAAGGAGGCCGATTTTTCAACCTATGTTCGTGCCAATGCCACATTATTGATTTTAGCTAGGAACTCTGACGCACGCCAAATTGTTCCTACTATTGGCTCAATCCAACGTCACTTCAATTCCAAGTTCAATTATCCCTACGTCTTTCTCAATGACAAACCGTTCACCCAAAGATTCAAAGAAAAGGTGCTAGCAGTTCTCCCGCACACTGAAGTCTTCTTTGAAACCATTGAGCCTGGAATTTGGGATCCTCCCCAAGACCTAAACCAAGCTAAGGTCAGAAATGCAATGAAACATCTCAAGAATGAAGGAATTGCCTACGCTGACAAGCTTTCTTACCACAACATGTGCAGATACTACAGTACAAACTTCTACAAGCATCCACGATTAGCACAGTTCAAGTACTACTGGCGTTTTGAGCCGGGCACCGAATACTTCTGCGACATTGACTACGATGTGTTCAAGTTCATGCAGGACAATAACAAAGTCTATGGCTTTACAATTGCACTTTACGATTCTGAACAGACAGTGAAGACTCTATGGCCGGTGACAATGCAGTTTTTGGCCAGTCATCCTGAATACCTACACCCAAATGCAGCTACTGATTTTCTCACCGAGGACCTGATGAATCCCCACAAGAACGAGTATACTGGCGGATATTCCACCTGCCATTTCTGGTCCAACTTTGAGATCGCAGACATGGACTTCTACCGTGGTGAGGCGTATAGTGCGTGGTCAGAGGAATTGGAGAAGTCTGGTGGATTCTACTACGAGCGTTGGGGGGATGCTCCTGTCCATTCCGTTGGTGTCGGCCTTTTTGCCGACAAATCACAGATCCACTGGTTTAGAGACATTGGATATCGCCATCATCCTTACACTAACACACCTAACAGCTCGAAATGCACTGGGAAGTATGTGCCGGGCGACTTCACATACTCCCATCTCCGAGACCAAAACTGTCTCACGAATTGGTGGCTTTACGAGATGTCCGATCATGAGCGTGGGCTCTATTGACGCTAACAACGCGGTTCTTTTGCGTTTCTAGATCAAAAAATTTGCCATATATGCACTGCTTAAAATAGGCTACAAATATCCCCTCTAAGATCCGCTTTAAAACACTTTTATCTTTTCTATATTCCGTAAGACCTCCAACCATGAGCAAAAGATCTACTGACGCTAACGATGCTGTTCTTTTTTAGTTGACACCACAAAAATTGCCACATATACACTGCTGCAAATTGAGCTTGCATCCGCGCTACAACACCCTCTTTAATAGCCTTCTTTTTATCACTATACGCCCATACTAAAGGCCACTATCTTTTTTCCCATGACTCACTTTCTTCCTCAATTGTCCACACATTCCCTCAATTATGTCTGTCAATTTAGCTGTTATCGGTGCTGGTGTTGTTGGTAAGGCATTCATTGCTCAATTGGCCACATTGTCTCAAAAGTCCCAAATCAAATACAACCTTGTCTTCCTCTCAACCTCAAAAAAGGCTATTTACAATGATGATTTCACTCCATTAGACGTCTCTAAGTACGCTGAAACACTTGCAGAGTCTACCAAGTCTTCCTTAGACGTTGTTAGCTTGATTGCATACCTTCAAAGGTCTCCAGAGCCAGTTATTCTTGTTGACAACACTTCGAATGAAACTTTAGCCAAGGCTTATCCTCAGTTTGTCGATGCTGGTATCTCCATTGCCACTCCTAACAAGAAGGCCTTCTCCTCAGATCTTGCATTGTGGAAGTCCATTTTTGAAAACGCCGGTAAGCCAAACAAGGGTCTCGTCTATCACGAAGCATCAGTTGGTGCAGGCTTACCTTTGATCTCTCCATTGAAGGAAATGATTGAAACAGGCGATGAGGTTGAAAAGATTGAAGGGATCTTCTCTGGTACTTTGTCCTACATCTTCAACGAATTCTCTACCATCGAACCTTCTTCTTCCAAGTTCTCTGACGTCGTTAAGGTCGCCAAGGAGTTGGGTTACACTGAACCAGATCCAAGAGACGACTTGAACGGTTTGGACGTTGCTAGAAAGGTTACCATTCTTGCTAGAATTGCTGGCTTGGAAGTTGAATCTCCTACTTCCTTCTCCGTTAAGTCTTTGATTCCAAAGGAATTGGAATCTGTTGAATCCGCGGACGAATACATGCAAAGACTCCCAGACTTTGACGGTGAGATGGAAGCCTTGAAAAACGCTGCTGCTGCCTCTGGCAAGGTTTTGAGATTCATCGGTTCTGTTGATGTGCCAAACAACAAGGCCTCTGTTGAAATCATTGAATACGACCATTCTCATCCATTTGCTTCCCTGAAGGGCTCTGACAACGTTATTGCAATCAAGACTAAGAGATATCCTAACCCATTGATTATCCAAGGTGCCGGTGCCGGTGCTGAAGTCACTGCTATGGGTGTCCTTGGTGATGTTATCAAGATTGCTCAGCGTTTAGCTTAGATTTCGAACTATCGTAATAATATACACTGTTGTTAGTTATTTATAAAATAAAATTAAAATTTGACATTAACTTTTTGGTAATGTCGTCAGTGACATTCTCCAATTCATTAATAGTCAAAACGTCAACTTTTCACATTATCGTCAATGGTACTTGTCCACTTCATTTTGATAATAATGTCAACTTCTCAGATAATCTCCTCGATAATGTCGTCAATGGTATTCTCCGCCTCATTTATAGTCATAAATTCCACTCCAGTCTCCAGAACTTCTGTATCTAGTGCCTCAAATTCAATAATCGCCGTTCTAAAAATTTGTCTCAACTTTTCAGAGTCAGAACAAGTTTGTCTGAAGTCCAACATAACACTTTGTGAATCAAAATAAGCGGCACTCCCATTGGATGTCTTTACCTTGTAATTGTTCTGCTCAATGTTTAAATTCAAACGAGAAATGTGGGCATTGTTAGGCGCCAAGAAGAAATCACCATTTCCTCTCAACTCAGCAATGTACGCGCCAGTGGAATGGATAAATTGTGCATATTTAAACATTGGCTTACCCCAACTATATGTAACATC
Organism: Saturnispora bothae; assembly: GCA_030462855.1. Classification (NCBI taxonomy): domain Eukaryota; kingdom Fungi; phylum Ascomycota; class Pichiomycetes; order Pichiales; family Pichiaceae; genus Saturnispora; species Saturnispora bothae. The sequence continues at coordinate 404,506 of JAKVQQ010000003.1, read as the reverse complement.
AAAACTATGATCTTTGAAGTAATTTGCTGTTCTGTTATCCAACATAAACCCTGAAGTTTCCAAAAGGAACAAATGGAAAAAGTACTTTTCTTCCTTAACAATATCGTCTTGGTACTTAGCAAACTCTTCATCTGTCCATGGGTTCAATGCTAACTTAATCTCAACAGTGGAATGTAATGGATTTCTAATAGGCAATGTAAATAGTTCTTCCCATGGAATTTCAACCAGTGAAAGTCCGTATCTATCGCAATGTTTTGCCCAACTGTTGACAACATCTTCAATTAACTTTGATGTGGTGCTCAGCCATTCCAATCTGATGTGGAAGCAATGATCTGGATTATGAACAATATCATAATGGACTGTGAGTAATTCAGGCTGCCACGATGTTTGATCAGGATCTAAATCACATAATATTTCTCTACTCAATACAACAGTCTTGGTATCATTGTGAACGTCTTTATTCTCTGTAACATGTGAGCTGGTTGAAGGTTTTCTACCCTTGATTGACGCTGTACTTTTTTCCTCTCCTGTATTCTTAAAAAACTTGAAAGATGGAACATTCGATCCTGATCTAGCTCTCAAACTGGATGAATCTTCTGTGTCAGGATCTGTTCTACCACTATGAATACTTGATTTTCTTCTAGAAAGGCTAGAATTATCTTGTTCTTCCTTCAATTGCTTCATAGCAGCTTGGACAGCTGGAGAAGAGCCCAGAAGATATTTCTTATTGATTGAATAAAAGTAGTAACCATCAAGAAAGTTATGCTTAGAAACCGCATGCGAAAATAGTTTTTGACTCATCAATTGGTTCCCAAATTCTACAGCTTCTTCTCTTGTGTCAATATCTTCAAAGTTTTCGATAAGCCAACTAACCAATTCCATACCTAACAAACAATTTTGGTGCAGTTTCATGTGCCAAACTCTGTTTGTAATTTCAACACCATTTTCAGTTTGTAATACTGCAGCGAGCTTCTCTAAAGAAATGGTTTTATTGAATGTTGGAGTAACAAATAAAATCGATTTCAATTTTTGCTCATTTGTGAAAGTTTTGTATGCATGCTTTAAATATTTAAAGAGACCACCTGTGTAAAAGTTGATTTCTGGTGTAATTTCAACCTTTTTAGTACCACTTCTTCTTTCTGCTGAAGTTTTGAAGATGAGTTTATTAATATTCATAATCAATGATCTGATACCTTCCAATCTAATTTCCTCTGGGGTTAAACTTTCATTAGTAACAGAATACGAGTTTTCAGGAACTTCAGTAGGTAAAATTACAAATTTCAATCTGTGGTACCTTTTTTCATCCACAGAATCATCGTAACCAGCAACGGCTTGATCTAATTGATTCCAATTATAGTTTCTCAAATTGGATGAGTTGTTTTTTATGGTGACAGGGAAATAGTCCTCAGAGTACCTTGATCTAATTTGTTCAACATATTCTTTATCAATGTTCATAATGTTCAATTCATCCGTATTAGTTATACGTTTATAAACTTGAACGTTAACCAATCCATTAAAGTCACAACTCAGTCTATGAATCTCATTACCCAAAATTAAATACAGTCTCGCACCCAGATAATTTGATCTATTAATGTTTTGCACCAACAATTTGGAATCACCATTTGGCTTTCTTTGATTTTCAATCTTCACTACTGTGTCACCAACACAAATTTGAAATCCTAATGAAAGTCTAATCGATATCATGTTTTTGAAAAGAGAGAAACTGGTAAAGTTTTCATTATGATCAGCACTCTGGTTTAAAAAGACGTCATAAATTCTGAAGGTAAAGTTTTGGTTGAAGTCTTGAACTGTTGGAAATAATGGTGTAGTCAAGGGTAAAGCTGCAGGAGTTGTTAATGAGCTCCATTTAACAATCTTACGTTTGACTTTTGGAGGAAAAACATATTTCCAACGTCCATATGCAATCATATTTTGTATTTCTCGAAGCGATGTTTTGGATGGATTATCAATGTTGGTCCAGTATCCATTAAATGAATTGTCCTTGTTAGCATTGGGGTTCTTTTTATTTTTTGAAATGGGTGTGGATTTTCTTATACCTCCACTTGATCGTTGACTTATCTTGGGCATTTCAACAGATACCGAGCTTCGCATAGTGTTTCCAGATCTTATTGTGTTAACACTCATGTGACGTTCGTCAATGGGGGTATCGATGGGTTCTTCTAAAATACTGCTAGCAGAGCTTGTTGAATCTGGTCCATTACTTGCTCTGAGAATTGGGGTACTGATCATCTTTCTCACAAAATTCAAAGGATTAGATGTAATTGGTTGAGTTTCTGTCTTTTTGGATAATGTCAAAAGAGCTGAAAAGGCAGAAACATTTGACTTTGATTGAGTTGTGACACCAACAACATTTGAAGTAGCCGGTGAAGATGTTTTCATTGAAATGAACTCACGTGCTGGCTGTAATTTCTTTTGATAATCTTCATCCTGTTCATGTCCCTCTGTAAATGATCTACCAATTTTATCATTGAAGGAAGAGACTTTTTTAACCAGGTCAGGCCGGGAGTTAACGTAGATATTGCTTCTGTTTAAAGGTGATGTAAAAGCCATAGAGTCATACATCTCCATTGCCTCATTCATTGATCTATAATTATTCAAAATCAAATCGTTGGTCGTAACCATTGATAGTTCGGTTTCCATAATACCCATCATTTGAAGGTCATAAATCTTAGCCCTTGGTAACCATTGCTGAACAGCTTGACTAGGATCGCTCCAAAATGAAATATCCATCCAACTTGGACTACAGAACTTTAGTTTATTTTGATTATCCAAATAACGGAACAATGGGACAACATGCAGTGGAGGTTTACTCAAGCAAATGATATCAATAGAAGAGTCAACTGTGGATAGCAGTTTACTTGTTCGTATCAACATATCATATGAAACATCAAAGATACCAGTACCTGGGGTGATGAAAATGAAATGGTTTGTAGTCTGTCTTAAATCAGGATCTTTGAAATCATCGACAACTAAACTCATCGCCAGGTTAATAGCTTCCAACATATTACCTTTAACAGCGGGTAAAATTTCACCTTCAATTATGTATTCTTGAGGATGTTCTTCATCCATGTGAGTGTTTCGTTGTAAACTAATATCTCTCTTAAAGTTGGCAAATTCAAATCTGAGTGTTGACATAATTTCATTCCATAGTAGAATACTAACCTGGTCGACAACAACTCTGTAATAATTCTTTTTGTTAGGAGGTAACTCCCCGGGTGGATATCGATTTGAGTTTTCATTGTCCATGTCTATACTTGAAAACAACACAATGGTGATTAAATGATGGGTCCCCGAATCTTTCCATCTTTGGAACGATTTTGGGAATAACGAGTTCACCAACTTGTGGAACATTTGTTCGCCACTTTCTTCGAAATGCCACATTTCCGATGATATCTGAAGAAACACAATGAGTCTTGCTGATTGTGACCTGAAGACAAATTTGGTATTCTTTCCCACTATACCAGAGAAAACTTTGTGTCCATTCTTGAATATCCTTTGCACGCTGACTCTGATTGAGCCTTTCAAAAACGTTAGCTTTTGATTTTTGTAAAGTGCTGTATTGAGTAGATAGTTGGACAAATTCCACATATCACCTCTTGAAAGATGCAGATCTTTGATGTACAATTCCACAGTATCGAGCTCCACGCTGTCTCTAAGTTTCAGCTTGACAAGAACCTGACTTCGAAACTTTAGCTCCATCAATGTCGGAATGGCTCCTGACTCAATTGAGATGAAATTAGCATCTTTAGTACCATTAACGGTATTGGAATTGGTAGCAACAAACCGGTTAGCAACTGTGGAATTTGTCTTTGAATCCTCGGTTTCCAATTCAAAGTTTGGAAACACAAAACAGAGTCGTTTTCTAGACCCATTCAGACACTCAATCTCTCCAATATCGCCTGGTTTAGCCCCTGGAATCAATGCTGGATTAATTATCACAAATGAATCTCCAGATAGCCGTGTTTCATGGAATTTGACACTCAATTGAACTGGCTCATTGATCACTTGTTTCTTCAGTTCTTCCGATGCTCTGGCTGCATATGACAGCTCTTCAGCCGGCACAATAGCCGTTTGCAATTGATCATCTGAGGGGCTTTTGGGCCCCGGCTCAAGATCGCTCTGTTCAATATTTTGCCCCACAATTAATGTCGCCTCTTTGGACCGTTCGCTTAAACGGTTTCGTGTTCTGGAGAGATCGATATTGAGCTTCCTTTCTCTCCTCATTGACGCGTCTTTAATTATCGATGTGACTCCACAAGAGAAAAATGATTCAGATTTTTTTTTAGCCACTGAAGCTCAATGGCTCAGCAAATATTGTAAGTTTTATTTTACGAAATTAAATATTCATAAGTATATGCACTAAATTTACACTGAAAGCAAGCTATTCGGCAAGATTCGTAAAGGCAACCACAAAAGCCGCCTTGCGGGCTTTTTTATGAGCAATTTGCTGCATTTTCATCTTCATGGAATCGGCTGTGGTATTGAGGCTAATTGCTGTGGTGTAGCTAACGTCTGCGGGCTGTGGGGCTGAAGTGTGCTTTTTAAATTCGTAACAAATGTCTCTGATGGTGTCCATATGGTTGTACATCCTTCTTTGAAGAGAAGAGAGGACAGCACGGAACTCTGAAGACACAAGTCTCTCTGGATGGATATACGATCCAATCAGCGTCACTGCTTCATTGACCTTTTGATGTTGCAATTTAATATTGGCTGCAAGCTCCTTGAGATGACGGCGCTGTTTAGTATGTTCAAAAGATAAAGGCTTGTTGATGTCCATCGAGTCTAACTTTTGATCTTCAATGTCTTTTTCTAGAGTCTTCAACTGTTCGCCTATCTCAGCGGATTGTTTCGTTATATCAAATAACTCCTCATTTAAGCCGATAACTTCATCATAAAACAGATTATTCTCGCAGTAGGAAGACTCAATGCTAGGCTCAATCTTCTTCAAGCCTTTGGTGACAGTATGTGCTTCAAAGAACCTCCAATGAGTTGGGAACTGTCCTGAGTTCTTGATCGAATGCGTGATGAGTTCACTATTGTTCTGATCAGACATGTATTCTGTGAAATGTGCTATGTTTTTATCAAGTGCCATGAATTCAGCCTCGACGTCATACACAAGCTTCATAATTTCTCCACCAACTTCAGTGTATGCCTTCAAATCTTCAGGGTATTGCACATTTTTGCGGGTAACTATTAATGGTAACGTTTCTGGAATGTAGAATTGACTCTGATAAACTTCGTCGCCTTCAAAAGCCACAATGGTCTCCTTGAAATTTTCTGTTTCAATGGATTTAGTAACATATGATGGCTCAACATCAACAGAAACCTCAATTTGAGGATTGACAGCAATATTAGCATCAACCAGAACTGGTTTAGCATCAACAGAGCAAGCAACCGGCTCTTTATCATTGGTTTCAATATTTGTAGCAAGTGGGCTATCATTTTGATCATCTTCCTTTTCTGTGTCATGCACCACTTCAGAGGTTTCAGATTTAGCATCATCAGCATCATCAGCATCATCAGCATCTGACTCTTTTTCTTCGTTTTCATCATCCACTACCGGCGCATACTTACTTTGGAAAATACCGACGCTACTACTTTTAGTCGGTGAAGACTCTGTGGAAACTTCAGTAGCTTTTTCATCATCAGAAAACTCGGCCATTTCAGGATCAGACTCAATGAAGTCACCAACCTGAGATTTGCTTTCATCCTTTGAGGTATTCAATTTGTCCTCTTCAGCGACTTCTGAGTCGGTGACAAATTTTGAAACGCTGTCTTGTTCGACTGATTCATTAGCTGATTCTTCATCTGATTCATCGGCTAATTTATCGACCAGTTCTTCTGCTGATTCTTCAACAGCTTCTTCAACAGCTTCTTCAACCGGTTCTTCAACAGCTTTTTCAGCCGGTTCTTCAACAGCTTTTTCAGCCGGTTCTTGTTCTTCAAGCTGACCATCCTTTGCCTCTTCACTGTCTTCTGAAATTGACTCTTCCACATCATCGTTGTCATCGCTTTCATCATCATCGTCTGCACCAAAGTCTAGAGCAGTAACAGCCTGAGTTTTATCAAATGAAAAAGCATCTTCCTTGTTACTTTTTTCAATAGCGTTAGCCAAGTCTGCAAATTTGGTTAATGATTCCGAAGGTTCATTAATAGCTGAATTCATAGACTGGTTACCAAATAATGACGTAGGAGTTGCGTTGGTAAAGCTATTACCAAATGTACCAAATGGAGAATCTTTAACATCATCAGTCTTTGCAGGTTCAGTTTTTTTGATTTCGCCACTTGGCTCCGGTTTATCTAGTACACTGGAATTGAAAGTGAAGCTGGTTGCCACTTTATGTTCCGTCTGTGCCGGCTTTTCGGCAAAAATGCTAGGCTTTTCATTATCATTTTGAAAGGGATTTGAAACAGAATTGGATGAACCGAATATGCTTTTAGTTTCAGTAGGTTTGTTTTGTAGCTGATTCACTTGTGCATTAAATGACGATTGTCCAAATGCAGATTTTCCAGAGGAAAAGCTGGAATTGGCAGGTTGACCAAATTGAGAAGTAGTTTTGTCGTTAGGGTCGTTATCAAAAATCGATTTACCAGTATTTGAACCAAAACTGGCAAATGGTGAATCTGATTTCACTGCACCAAATGGAGAGTCTGATTTCACTGCACCAAATGGAGAGTCTGATTTCACTGCACCAAATGGAGAGTCTGATTTCACTGCACCAAATGGAGAGTCTGATTTCACTGCACCAAATGGAGAGTCTGATTTCACTGCACCAAATGGAGAGTCTGATTTCACTGCACCAAATGGTGAATCTGATTTCACTGCACCAAATGGAGAATTATTAGCAAATGAAGCAAACCCACCCTGACCAAATAACCCTTGCTGTGGCTTTTCTGCCGCAGCAAAAGAATTAAACCCGGACTTACCAAATGCAGCAGAAACTTCAGTGGAACCAAGTTGGAATGGTTGTTGTACTTCTTTAGATTCATTGGTCTTTTTGATAGATTTAGAGAAGTTAAATGATGGGGCGTTGTCAGTGACCGGTTTGATATTGGAATCAACAGGATCAGAGGTGACATTAGAAGATACTGATGGCTGAACGTTTTCTAAACACTTTTTCAAATCCAGAGTATTGTTATTAATCTCGTCACTGAACCATAAATCCCAGCTCAATAATTGACCAAACTCATTCAAGATGTATATTCTAGGCAATGGAGGACATTCAACATCAACCTTTTTGGAAGGCTGGAAAACATTCAAAGTAGAAGTGAAATCAACAGTAAACCCAATAACACTGCTGTCAATACCCTCGACCATAGGTAAATTGGCAACATCTTGATCATTTAAAGGTTTCAACTCCAAATCTGGTGTTAAGAGGGAAATCGATTCCGATTTAGTAGCCATACCAACCATTAATTCAGGGTATACTTGAGACCATTGTGGCAACAATTGTGAATATGAAAACGCCAACCTATCAACGAATGAAAACGCTGTGTAAATGCTATCGGATCTCAAAATGTTTTCATCGTTCACGACAAAAACTATTTGTTCGTTTGGGCTCTCTTCATCACTAGTAAGTACGATGAATTTAGATTTTGAGAAAAAGTGGAAGTCGTTAATTAGTGGGGCACTTTCATCTAATTCCAAAGTTATCTCCTTGATGGGATTAGCAATATCATCGATTTTAGAGATGACTAGTGTATTGGATCCAATGGTGGAATATATGACTTCAGAATCCGATTCGTGATACCAATTCGCAGCACTCACGTTTTCTAGTACTTGTGTCTTCTCATCTGATGCATTAAGTGAAATCAGATTGTTTGAAACGGTGAGAACCAAACAAGTATCAGCTTTAAAAGAAGGAATGAATCTTGAAATTTGCTCGTTGAATTCATTAAAAGCAACTTTAGTCAACTGGCCCATAGTGATCAAATCAGAGACCTTATATTTATACACTTCGCCACTCAATGTGATTAAGCTGAGAGTGGAATGATTGAAGTTTAGGTAAATTTGACAAGAGCCTTCCGGAGTTTGGACTTGGAACGTGGCATCGTTTTCAATAACGGTATGTTTTGACACTTCTGGATTCTCTAATAAGGTGGAAAGGGTGGACAATTTATGCACCTTCAGAACGTCATTGTAGAGGGCAATCAAGTAGTCGTGTTCATATAGAATGGCCAAACAGTTGAACGTTTTATCTGCAAGAGACTCTTGCAAATCGATCGAATCAAACAGTTTAACTGTGTTTTTGGCTTGGAAACCAATAGACTATAGGGGGTTAGTAAGCTGTTCGGAGCGGCTAAAAAAAGCATAAAATCTAATTTACTACATACCTCAGACTCTAGCACGTCAAAGTCACGGATTGACATCTTCGAACGTGTCTAAGTATTGAATTAAAGGAAAAAAAATTACATATTGTTGATGTTTCAATTTTTTTTGAAGACATTGCAGATTTTCTCTGTATAAAAAAAGTGCTCATGAAAATTCACTTCAAAAGACAAACATGATAGTTGTGAAAATGGGTTGAAAGCCCTTGGTGTTTTGATTAAAACCCCCCAGTAAAATTGAAGGATCGAGGTAATATATAGGTAGCTGGTGAAAGTACACAGAAATGATGAACTAAATTACATAATAATTTGAGGGGTTTCAACGTTCTCCTTGATGGTCTTGTGAGGAAGAACCTTACCACCGTTCACGTAGATTTCGTCCTTGACAGTGACGTCTTCACCCAAAACGGTGACACCGTCGGTTCTGGCCCATCTACCAACAGTGGAGTTCCAACCAACAATGGTAGACTTGACAATGGCATGGTCCTTGATTTGGGAGTTCTTCAAGATGGTGGATCTGACGATTCTGACACCGTCCCCGATGACAACGTTAGGACCGATGACGACGTTAGGACCGATGGAACAGCCCTTACCGACCTTGGCAGATGGGTGGATGAGAACGTTACCACCCTTGACAAAGTCAGCGGTGGAGAGATCCTTGTTACCCTTCTTGGATTCAGCACCCAAGTAGAGACACATACCAGTGAGGAAGTCCTTAGGTTGACCGACGTCCATCCAGTAGCCTTGTAAGTCGAAGGAATAGAGTTTCTTTTCTTCAACCAAGAGTGGGAAAGTTTCAGATTCAATTGAGGTTGGTCTCATTTCAATGAGATCAATAACAGAAGGGTTCAAAACGTAAATACCAGCGTTAATTCTGTTACCAACGAACTCGACTGGCTTTTCCACAAATCTGTCGATTCTGTTTGGAACGTCTCTGTCATGGACAATGACACCGTACTTGGATGGTTCATCAACCTTGGTGGCAACGATGGTGGCTTCACCGTCATGGTTGTTGTGGAATTCCAAGAGCTCCTTCAATGGGTATTCACAAATGACATCGGAGTTCAACACAAAAATTGGAGTGTTGTCCTTTTGCAAGATCTTTTCTGCCAACTTCAATGGACCAGCAGTTCCTAATGGCTCTTCTTCCACTGAGAAGGTGATGGAAACGCCGTAGATTTCTTCGTATTGCTTCAAAGCACCAACCATCACCTCTGGCTTGTAGTTGACGGCCAACACAATGTCGGTACAACCCGCATCCGCCAAGGCTGCAATTTGATGTAAGATCATTGGCTTGTTGGCAAACTCAACCAAAGGCTTTGGGTAGGACAAGGTTAATGGTCTTAATCTGGTACCATAACCACCGACGAGAATTAAACCTTTCATTATTTATAACGTGTTTCAAGGAAAAGAAAGTTGGACGCAGAGGAAAAGAAAAAGTGGACATTTTTGTTTATTTATAACGGGAAAATAATTGAGAAACCAGGGCATAATAAAAATGGCACAATGGAAATGCTGAATGCCTGCTAACGCGCCCGGACGACGTGTTATCGCCACACTGACAAAACCATCGTGTAGGGCGCGTCTTGCGCTTCCAGATGGTGTAAGAATCTGCGCGAAAAAGTTACCTATGACGCGCTTTTTAAGCGTGTTTTGTCTGTTCTCGTTTGCACGGCGCGTCGTGTTGTCTACAGAACACGTGGAATTACCATATTGCCAGCCGCTGTGTTTTTTTGCTCGTACAAAACACCATTAGATTCTACCAAGCTCCCCCAGCTCAGATCTGTTTTCAGATTTGCGCCAGCACTCGTGGTTCCTGATCTACGGCCGCTTTCCCGTCAACATAATTAATCCGGCGTTTCTTTTCATGTGCTTTGAAGAAACAGAAGCAAAAGTAGACCACGTCTTATGAAGCCGCGGCGGTCTTCCAAGACTCCCACAGTTGCTTCCAGCGTTGAGGGCAGACTCAATTGCCAAGGGTCCTCAAAATTCCGCATCTGGGGCCAAATCCCGAAGCTGAGAACCCTTAATTAGAGCACCACAATGTAGAATGTAGTAAAAACGATGAGATCTCGCATTTTAGCTATTTTGCAGCAATGACAAAAGCCTGAGGAGTTTAGTGACATGAGAGATTGGCCAGAGAAAGTCTGTGGACACGTTTTGGTTTTGATTAGGGGCCGTTACAGCAACCGGATCATTGGCAATTGGCTCAGCATGAAAGTGTCTGTATTTGAAACGTAGATCTGAGGATGAAATGACTTTAGGTGTTTTATGATTAGCGCAAAAGTTGCGGTGTGATTATGTGTTTTTGTTGCAGTCAATGGTGATTGCAGTAGGATTTAAAAGAAGGCCTTTACATGCGAGTCAATGGCTTTTGAGTGTGAAAGTGAAAAACGATGGTTTGAGCCATTACAAAATATGGAGATAATAATAAGTAAATCTCCTTCATTGTAACTATATGAAATATGTTGATAACAATAACAAAAATAAGAATCTACCGAAATGATAATATTATTGATAATTAAAAATAGAAGAGAAAAATATTAATTATACATTATAAGTATACTTCTCTTCTAACCGTTGTATAAAGTTAGTTATATAATAATTGTACATATTTTATAGCCATCTGTCAGATTAAGGGGAATCGATGGTTGAATGTGGAGCGTGGTAATTGCAAGACATTTTGTGTGAATGTCAATAGTGTAGCAGAGTGGATGGAGGAGAGTGAGTGTAGAAGAGTTGATGTAGTAGCGTGCGTGTAGCAACGTAAATGCCATAGACGTAGGAGTTTACACCCAATGGATTTGCAGAAAAAGTGTTGATAGCTTAGCAACCTTAGCTTATCAACATTAGCCTAGCGACGTCAGTATTGATGCTTAGCAAAGTGAGTAAAACTAGCTTGGCAAAGTAAGTGCTAATAGCGTAACTGCCTATTAGAGTGAATGTTATCAACTTCTCAGATTGAATGCATTTAGCAGAGTGAATCCTAATAGGTTAGCAGCCTGAATTTGATAGCTTAGCATACTAAAGGCCACTACCCTCTCATACCACTACCCTCTCATACCACAGTAAACTCTATTAGTTTAACATCCTTTCACGAGCAAATCTCGCTCATCTCGCACATTTATGCACTCCCCCTCCATGAAAACGCTTATCCACGGCTAATACCTAGGCATTCTATTGTTCTCGCAAAAGTTGCTCTTCCGGTTTTTAACACCGGCTTTCTAACCTTGAAAATATCTTCCAATAGTACACCCTATTCTAAAAACCACCATGTGCTGGAATTCACCACTCGCACGCTCGCTCAAACCTCTAAAAAGCCTAGCATCGCTCATGAGCATATGTGATCTTGACAGAAAACCCACCATTTTCACGCCGGAAAAACTATTCCATGTCAAATACATCACTCCAAACACTCTATCTTTATTATCGCAACATTTCTAATGCCCCACCCACACCCAGTTTCTATTATCTCTCTTCCCATTGGCATTACACAGGTAGTGTTAAAAATTTCCGCGTTGCCTAAATAGGAAATTTTCAATGAGTCAAAGTCTAACCGCGCTTTTTCACCTTGAATCAGTGACTTCTTTTTCTAAAACGATGCTCTCTGTAACATCTTCCAGTAGAAGAACATTAGCCTCCTTGGCTCCACCTGTTGGATTTGAAAAGAGAACTCCCCCATATGCCAAACTCATCAAAAACCTGACTCAAGTCAAGTCAAATACCAATAATCAACCATTGACTTTGGCTGAAAAGATTCTTTATTCACATATTGTCTCTCCAGATGAGATCTCAGGTAATGTTCATAACATCCGTGGCTCCAAATACCTCAAATTGAATCCTGATCGTGTTGCTATGCAAGATGCTTCTGCTCAAATGGCCCTCCTCCAATTCATCACTTGTGGTATGAAAGATACTGCTGTTCCTGCTTCTATTCACTGTGATCACTTGATCGTTGGTAAAGACGGTGAACAGTCTGATTTGGCCTCCTCCATCGCAACCAACAAAGAAGTCTTCGACTTCCTTGCTTCTTGTGGTGAGAAGTTCGGTATCCAAAACTGGGGTCCTGGTTCCGGTATCATTCATCAAATCGTTTTAGAAAACTTCTCTGTTCCTGGTTTGATGATGCTCGGTACTGATTCTCACACTCCAAATGCCGGTGGTTTAGGTGCTATCGCTATTGGTGTTGGTGGTGCTGATGCTGTCGATGCTCTTACTGGTACTCCTTGGGAATTGAAGGCTCCTAAGATCTTGGGTGTCAAATTAACCGGTCAAATGTCTGGTTGGACCTCTCCGAAGGATGTTATCACCCATTTAGCCGGTAAACTCACCGTTAGAGGTGGTACTGGGTTCATTGTTGAATATTTTGGTCCTGGTGTCGAAACCTTATCTTGTACTGGTATGGCCACTATTTGTAATATGGGTGCCGAAATCGGGGCAACCACTTCCACTTTCCCAATGCAACAGGCTCATTTGGACTACTTGAAAGCAACTAACAGAGGCCCAATTGCTGATTTAGTTTCTCAAGTCAATGCCGAGCACCAATTCTTACAAGCTGATAAGGGTGCTGAATATGACCAAATTATTGAAATTGATCTTTCAACCTTGGAACCAAGTGTTAATGGTCCTTTCACTCCTGATTTATCTACCAAGATCTCAGATTTAAAGACTGTTTCTGCTGAAAACAATTGGCCATCCAATGTTACTGCCGGTTTAATTGGTTCTTGTACTAACTCTTCTTACCAAGATATGACCAGAGCTGCCAGTATTATTCAACAAGCCGAAACCGAAGGTTTGAAGCCAAAGATCCCATTCTTTGTTACTCCAGGTTCTGAAAAAATCAGAGCCACCATGGAAAGAGATGGATTAATCGACATTTTCGAAAGAAACAATGCCATTGTCTTGGCCAACGCTTGTGGTCCATGTATCGGCCAATGGGATAGAGGTTCTGATGCTCCAAAGGGCGAAAACGTCATTTTCACTTCTTTCAACAGAAACTTCAAGGCTAGAAATGATGGTAACAGAGAAACTATGAACTTCCTTACTTCTCCAGATATTGTCACTGCCATGATTTACTCAGGTGATATTAAATACAACCCATTGAAGGATTCTATCACCAAACCAAACGGCGAATCTTTCAAATTCAACCCACCTGTTGGTGTTGATTTACCTCAAAATGGGTTCATTCAAGGTAGAAATGAGTTCTACCCAGAATTAGAACCAAAGCCAAAACCTGAAGTTGAAATCTCCGTTTCTGAAGAATCTTCAAGATTGGAATTGCTTGAACCTTTCCAACCATGGGACGGTAAGGAATTGGAAACTACTGTTATTCTCAAGGTTGAGGGTAAGTGTACTACTGATCATATTTCTGCTGCAGGTGCTTGGTTGAAATACAAGGGTCATTTAACCAACATTTCTCACAACACACTTATTGGTGCTGTTAACAAAGAAACAGGAGAAGTTAATACTGCTTATGATTTGAACGGTGATAAATACACCATTCCTGATTTAATGTTCAAGTGGAAAGAAGAACAAAGGCCTTGGGTTGTTGTTGCCGAGCACAACTATGGTGAAGGTTCTGCTAGAGAACATGCTGCCCTTCAACCTAGGTTCCTTGGTGGTAAGATCATCTTGACCAAGTCCTTTGCTAGAATTCATGAAACTAATTTGAAGAAACAAGGTATGCTTCCATTGAACTTTGCCAACGAAGCCGACTATGACAAGTTATCACATGGTGATGTTTTGAGAACCGTGGATTTGGTTGATATGATTAATAAAAAGGGTAACAATGGTGGTATTGTTCATGTTGAAGTTACCAAGACAACTGGTGAAAAATTCATCATTGATTGTAAGCACACCATGTCTGCGGATCAAGTTGAATTCTTCAAGGCTGGTTCTGCCATTAACTACATCGGTAACTCCAAGAAATGAGAATACGATAGGGATTCAATTTAACAAATTTATAAATAACATATAACAATCTAAGATTAATTCGATAAAGCGCCATACAAGGGGCTAAGTTGAAGCAATTATACTCACAATTCCAAATAATTCATGATCTCGTTATTAAAACCTTCTTCGTTGTCCATTGCGACATTGTGGCCCGCGCTAGTAACGACTTTGAATTCTGATTTCTTTCCTTGCTGTAACAGAGTTTGGCAAGCAACATCCCCTGTTTTAGGATACATAAAGTCGTATTGTCCAAAAAGCCATAAAGTGTCTCTCAATTGAGTGTCCTTCAATTTTTGGACCTTATATAAAATCGGAACCTTACCTACAATCGTAGAATCGAAGATTCTGTTGATTGACGTTTCTGAAAACGATTCCCTGATAAACCCACTGTACATGTATTTGATAAATAAATCCAACTCCTCCTTTGTTTTAATACAACTTGTTCTTAACAATTTTGGTTCAAAAAAGTCATAGATCGCCTTAGGACCTAGAGGTCCCAACCAACGGATCAAGACAAAAAGCGACAGATTCGAGTCCCAGCATTTTCGAAAGACGGAATTGGTGTTGAAATATCTGCCCATGAACGCATTCGAGCCGACATCGTTGGAAATCGGGTAAGTCAATGAATCCGGAATCGGTTCACCTTTCGAGTGCTTCGACAATAAACTTGTGTAGTCTGGATTTGTAACTGCAAAGGGAGAGTTTTCCATTCCTCCAGGACTAGTAAGCACTAGTTTGTTCACTCTCTGTGGATATTTCATGGCATATGCGATTGACATATATGCGCCTAGTGAATGAGAAACTATATCAAACGACTCGATACCATTAGCCTCACGCCATTGCTCTAAGCTTTCCACGTACACCGCCTCCACTTCTTGCACCAGCTTCTGCTGGTTAGGCAAGTAATCAATGATGTCCTTACTTTTGATCTTGAAATGGGGTTCACCACATTTACACCAGGAAGTTTCTTCCTTTCTACCATCGACTCTGTGGCCACACGAGTCACAGATAGGATATTTACCACTCGCGTCAACCCCAAATGCCTCAATAGGAAGCTGTTTGTAAATTTTGGACTCGCTAGGATAGATAACCTCTGGTCTACCACTCAACCCAAAACCTAGCATATCGATAGCATGTAATTGGACCCCTACCGTGGTTTTTTCTAGCATATGTTTCATATTCCAAGCCCACCAGGCCCCGCTAGCCGCATATCCATGCAAGAAAACCACATGTCTTGGATTATCATTAATGTTTTCACATCTGATTTCATTCAAGAACCATTGGTTTGTCTTCTTATCATAAATTGAAGCTGGTTTAGGTCCTTTTAGCGGTGTTTTCACACAGTAAGCATGCAATTTGTCGGCTTCCGTTGTCCCCAATTTGTTTCTATGGTAATATGGCAGAACATGTCTCAATAATTCGTCCTGTAAATGTTGTGTCAAATCATCGTAATTGGCTAGTTCATGAGACCAAGTTTTGAATGAAGCAATGAGATCATGGTTTGTGGTGATTTTTTCCTTCAAGCAGTGCCGTGTCGTGGTCAAGGACCGGATTGAGATTCGTAACATGTGAAAGACCGTTGAAATTGATGAAAATAGAGTGAGATCGGGCTGAAATCAATGCCGACACGCCGAGAACCAGCACAATGGTCAGCATTGTTAATCTGAATTTTCGAACTCTTAACTAGAAATCTATATAGAATCGTAGGAATGTACCTCTGGGCCACTACTTCGGAAGAAGTGCTGGCTCTATTCGCCGTTGAAGTTGGTGAAACCCGTTAACAAAAAGACATTGTAGTAGTTCTTCTTGGAAATGTTGTTACAGAATTCGCAGGAACTGGTGGACGAGGCGTCTACACAGCTACCTGCAAAGTAGAAGTTGTCAGCACCGGAACCATCAAATCCGTGTTTGAAGTAATCGCACAGAATTGTCTTTTGTAGCTCTTCCACACCATTGAACTGATGTTCAAAGTACTCATTGATGTAAGGGTCTCGCGCGAGCAAAGGAATTTGTTCAATGCACTTGTCGATGGGAATCAAGATCGATGGAATCTGGATATACTTGTCAAGGAAAAAGAGTGCGTTGGGAACAGCATCGTCACCTAAATGGATAACAGGAACACCGACCCAATATTCGAACTTGGATTGGACCTCATGTAAAATCGAGTACATTTTCTTGTACACAAGCGGACAAGGTTTGATTCTGTTGAAGCCTTGGCCAGTGTCTGCAAGTCTATACTTGTCGCCGTTGAAAAGATCGTTATCGGCCAGAAACCAGAGCTCGATCAAATCACGCATCACGTGATTCCAAAGCTCCAAAGCTTGTTTGACATAGAGAAACTGTTTCTCGTGGTTATGGGTAAGTCTCGCACCATTTGTACCGTACCTGATGTCCAGGTTGTACTCTGCGCTGGGATTTTTGAAATGCTTGTCCAGTTTGTTCAGCATGTTCACAACAGGGAACCTGTTTTTGTTGGTGTATGCATGGAAATCACCAATGGAGTAGAGGATAGTCTCAATCTGGTCCTTTGATAATCCTTTGGAGCACGAATACTTCTTGCCCAGGGTCTCAATCGCCTTTTCTTTGATTTTGATTTGTCGTTGGATCATGCCTCGAGACTTGCCTTCGGCTCTGACCTCCGCGACTGCATTTAAGATCAAAGGATCGTTTAGCAATTTAGATGACTTTTCACCATCTCCGTGTTCATTAATGAAACTTTCAACTGTGATAATCGGTTTGTATAGATCAAACTCCATTTGCTCCTTGATCATTGGTAACCGCGAATCCATAATCATATAGCACAGTTTCCCAAACGTTTCCTTCATTCGCTCCGGGTTCATGATCTTGTATCTTCTACCGATCTCGAAAATCATCTTGTACCACTCTGCATTGTCGTTGAAGTTCTTGTCTTGGATAAGAGCTTGGCCAACTTTCATGTTTGTTGAGACGCACAAACCGGCTAAAATAGAGCATATCTTCTTAAGCTGAGTGATGATACGTTTCGATTTAGGAACGTGCGTCATGATGTCCACACTGTCGGTGTAGTCGGACACAGACAATGCCGCTTCTAACAATTTCAAATACTGTCTTTCCTTGTAGGTTAATCTCATTGGGATGAACTTGCAGTTGCGCAGAATACGTTTCAGAATGAGATCAGAACTTGGCTTAGTGTCTGCATGTTCCATTTCCTCTTCTTCTTCGTCTTCAGAAGAGGAATTCTCCTGATGTTTTCCATCAGATTTCTTCCCATTTTGGCTTTTCGTTGCTTGCTTCAATGCACCATTGGGATCCACGTTTGCTGCTAATTGTTCAAACCTGTGTTGCTGTCTTTTACCGCCCTTGTGGACAAACTGAAAACACACTTGGCAAAAAGTTTCATCACAGTCTAGACACTTGATTTCCAGCGGCTTGGCCTGGCAATCAACGCACAACTCGGTGTTAGTCTCCTCCAAATCATCCTCCAAGTCTAAAAGCACATCTGCACCTGCCTCTACCTCTGTTTCATCGAGTAAATTTGCCAATTTCGACATCTCTGCTAAAGACTCTAGAAAAAGAATCTACGGAACAACTATCAACTACGGGTTCCAGAAAAGAATATGCAATAAAAACCTCACGTGACGATCAAACATTGATGTCACCACACACCGATTATTCTCTGTTTTCAAATACACTGCGCCACGAACAACGCCACCCTCAAAATCTCGCTTGACACTTGTTTTATCTAGCTCCAGATCTGAAAAAAAAACGGCGTGGAACAATCTTGAAATGACACATCGGAGTTGAAAGAAACCCATTTAAAAAGTCGAAACGGGGCCATTGCGGGGACTAATTAATATCACACAGTAGCCCAGAGAGTGGTTTACACGTTGGACTTTTTTACATCTTTTTAGCACTTCAATTGCGGTGGTTAGCTACATTTCAATGTTTTTCAAAAACCGTTAGCTGTTTCTTTTTGCGTTCTAGCCATCTAGCAAAAAACTACACTAAAAACACCAATATTGGTCCCAAAACGCACATTCAAAGCTCATAATGATCGCCAAATTGTTCTCCTTCCAACTATTTTTTTCACACACCAAAAAGCTTTTTGCAACCCCCAGTTTTTGCCTTATCAGCGTTCAAAAAAGAAAGGCCATCGGCCTTTTTCTTTTTTTGCACTTTATAAGGTGAAAAATTTTTCTTCTTTTCTTAAAATTTTTAATCTGACTTTCCTTATCAAAACGCAATCCAATTGCTAAAAGTGCAATTGAACAGCTAAACAATGTCTATCGTCCATACCAGTCAAATTTGCATTTCACAGGAACCCTATTCAGCAAATCTGCAGCCCAAAACCCCCATTGGGTCAAACACCGAGCATGTTCGTCATTTTGATGAATTGAACATGCCGTCTCCACCTTTGTCGCCATACGCCAGGTCAATTGACGGGTTTGAAACAAGGCTACCCGAGATTGTGTTTCCTAGAGCGTCAAAAAGCACTGAAAGTGACTCAAGAAGTTCACCATCACAGGTTTCAGCGACTTTGCTCAGCACGGCGATTGTGAGAAGCGCTACTCCAGTCGATAGAGAGGATGCAGTCAGTTTGGAGCTACAGCAACATGTTTCTAACATTGATGCCGATGCACACACGCAAACAGCAGCTTCTAGCACCAATACTGGCTCCAAAACGGTCTTTCCTCTTTCAGATCTTTCGAGATCTAGGCTCATGATCAATCCGTACCAGCAATGCTGTAAACCAGGCTTCAAACGGTCTCAACTAGCCTTCCTCGGTGCCTACCATTTAAAGGAATACAAATCCTCACCAAATACCCACCAGTCAGCGGTCCGCAAGGCCGCCCCAGCTCGCAGCAATAGATATACCCACACCTCTGTGCAATCCGATAACGAGTCGGCCAGTGAGGAAAAGCCGCGTACGCGACGCACGGTGAGAGCAAACAAGTTTGACCTCGTGGTGGACAGCGACATGGAGACTCCAACTTCGTCGAGAGCCGCCACTCCGGCTCCGTTCTCTCCTAAGCGTAAAGCGACACCGGTCTCAGCTGGCTCAGCATCTGCTCCGAAGAAATCAAGACCTAGCACTCCGATCCCGTACGCATACGACTTCAATGCCATCGAGGATTTCTGTCCGCCGCTTCACACGTTGCCAAGCTCCAACAAGTGCCTCAAGGCCGACTGGAAAGGCCAGTCTATGGACCTCACTGCAGACCCACTCTTTGACAGACTTCATCCAGCTGAAATTGTCTTGGCCGCCACGTTACGTCTCCCCTGTAACGTCTACCTCGACTCGAAGCGTCGTATCTTCTACGAGAAGGTCAAGCGTCTGCGCTTGGGCCTTCCTTTCAGACGCACCGACGCCCAGAAGTCTTGCAAGATTGATGTGAACAAAGCTTCAAGACTTTTTGCCGCTTTCGAGCGAGTCGGCTGGTTGGAAGACAGTCATTTCAACTCTTATCTGTGATTACAAACGGTTACTCTAATTACGGTCCTTGTCAGAGCCTTGCAAGGCCGCCCTCTATATATATAAATTTTCAGCTTCTCTTTTTATCTCTTCTTTTATCAGCTTTAACTAACTACACTTGAATCAGCTAAAATCATAGTTTGCCCACGGGCGCACTTCGATAACTTTTTTTTCAGTAGGGGGACACTCGAAGACGCGAAGTAAATTCTTTAGGGTTCCCACAAGCTTAGCGCGCGCGAAGTAAATTCTTTAGGGTTCCCACAAGCTTAGCGCGCGCGAAGTATTTTTTTCAAGGTGGACAGAAGCTAGTGAATTTTCTCACGGCCAATATCGTGCCTTTGCAGTGTAACAATGATAACTGAAAAAAACGACAGTTTTGTCCATTAAACGTAAATGAATGGTGTGAAAATTAGCTCTTTGTAGACTTGCTGTAGAGCATGGAGATTGATAAAAAGAAAGACGCTTTTTATTCGACTGCTCATGTTTGAGATTTTCATAGAAGCACAAGTAAGACATCAACGTTAAGCAATAGCGTTTTATCGTTTAAAATACCTCAAAAACTGTGTGTGTATCATCAAAATTGATGTCACCACAGGCTTGCTTATTGTATATAGAGTTGCAATTTTTAAGCGTCTCGACTTACATAGGTGAGGTTTTCGAAACGGTAGCCAATTGATGGCAATGGTCTTATGCATGATTTGTGTGGCTTTTTCAGATGTGTGATCTGCTAAGCTAGAAAGATGAATGGCATTTTACACTCTACAGCCTCATATCGACTATTTCACAAATGAACTTCGAGAATACGAACCATAATGAGTCTCTCTACTTACATACCATAACTAATTTACCACTGTTGAACCCCCCCCAAAAAAAAGGTCAAGCTGGTTGTGTAATTACGCTATCCAGAAACTGAACCATCTCTCAATCTCAAAAACTTGTCCAAATCATTTGAATGCATCACAAGCTTGCTTCTATCAAATTGTAAGACTTCAAAACATGAAATACAACTCCACTGATTCTCAATTTCCACGATCGTGGCAATCTCCGTGAAATCAACTTAAACACAACCAATAAAAGCTTTTATTCAAATTTCAACTTTAATCTACTCTCAAACCCATAAGTCAACGTATCTCAACGCAAAAATCTCTATATCTCTTCAACTTTTCCTCTAATACTCCCCATATCTATTCAAATTTTCCTCTCATACTCAGCATACCAAAAAATTGAAAATCCACCCCTCACAAATTGAAAGTGCATTTCAATATCTTAAATCAAATCTATAAACCAACCAGATATGGAATAATTTCCGGAAAAAAGAACCCTAGATGCATTTCAACTGCTAAATATGATTATAACAACCACGCAACTTACTTTCACTGTCCGGAGCCTAAAAACAGTTTCCCCCACCCCCTCAGCCCCCACGCTCAAATTTCCATCTCTTATTTTCTTGCGCTTATTTCTCTATTGTTCCGTGCTATTTTAATCATATTACCTCAGGGGAGAAAATTTTGTGCTACTTTGAGAAGCTTTTTCTTTCCTAAGATGATTTCAACGGGCTTGGTGTGGGCATTGATGGCCTCGGATCTGGCACTGGCTTCCGAGGAAGGCTTTGTTCGACTTTCAGCAAAAAAGACGCTTGCAAAACGTGCATTGGATGCGGGATCTGACGTCAACGGCTACAAGCGTCATGAAGACTCAATTTCTCTGGATTTGGTGAACGAAAAGGTGTTCTACATGGCTGAGATTGAGGTGGGATCGAAGTCAGATAAGGTTGGTGTGCTGCTAGATACAGGATCGTCCGATATGTGGGTTGTGAACGCGAATAATACGTACTGTAAGGCAGGTACTGCTGGTTCTTTGAAGAAGAGAAGAGATGTTTCGATTCCAGATGATGTTTTCTGGCAGTCCAAGGCTTCGGTTTCATCCAATGATCAAATTGACTGCTCGCAGTATGGTACTTTTGATCCTAAAAGTTCATCCTCGTTCCATAACAACAATACCCAGTTCTCCATTCTTTATGCCGATTCCACCTACGGTAATGGTACCTGGGGTCAAGATACTGTGAATTTCAGTGGCATCAGTATTTCCAACGTGAACTTTGCCGTTTGCGATCAAACTGACAACGCTATGGGCGTTCTAGGTATTGGTCTACCGGGTCTAGAAGTCACCAACTCAGCAAACTCAAAAAATGCTTACGAGTATGAAAACCTGCCAATGAAATTGGTTTCTGATGGCTTAATCAAGAAGGCAGCTTACTCCATCTACTTAGATGACGAGTCCGACAACGCGGAAGTTTTGTTTGGTGCTGTGGACGTTGCCAAGTACAAGGGCGATTTGGTCCAGCTACCAATGGTTAACACGGATGCACTCTCTAAATCTGAAATCAACGAGATTGCTGTCACCCTCAATTCCATTTCATACATGGACAACGAGGCATCCACCGAAGCTGTTCTCGCCGAGGGTGCCATTGCGGCCTTGTTAGACACCGGTACTACTCTTTCCTACGTCCCACGTAATGTTCTCGATGCCATCACTTATCAACTCAAGCTGCAATACTCCTCATCCATCGGCTATTACACTATGCCATGCTCCTATGGTGAGAAGTACTCATTTGACTTCAACTTCCAAGGCTTGAAAATTCAAGTTCCAATGAAATCGTTCTCGATTGCGCTTATTGATAGTCAAGGTAATACTAGCGATCTTTGTGCATTGGGTATTCAAAGTACAACCGGTGCTTACATTACTTTGGGTGATTCATTCCTCAAATCGGCTTATATGGTTGTC
This sequence comes from Saturnispora bothae, assembly GCA_030462855.1. Taxonomy (NCBI): domain Eukaryota; kingdom Fungi; phylum Ascomycota; class Pichiomycetes; order Pichiales; family Pichiaceae; genus Saturnispora; species Saturnispora bothae. Next base: position 381,969 of record JAKVQQ010000003.1, on the reverse strand, counting down.
GATTTAGACGGAATGTCTGTTTCTTTGGCTCAAAGTAACGGCAACTCCGATGATGATGAAATCCTCATCATCAACAAAGACATACCTCAAGTTAAACAACCTCAAAGCTCTGCCACTTATGGCTCTGGAAACAATGCATTTACCACCGTTCGTTACCCGTACTTGAGTGACGTTCCAAGCAGAACCTGGGCAATGGAGGATTCAAGCGCATCCACTGAAGCACCAAGAAGTTCAGCTCTTCTCCACCCTACCACAACACCTTTAGGGTCGAGAATCATTTTAACCAGTTCAACATTTGATTCTAGTGAGATTTCTAACAGCTCTGCTTCATCTGCCGCTTCTTCGACTTCTTCTTCTTCCTCTTCTTCTTCTTCTTCTTCTTCTCTTTCATCGTTATCATCCACATTCATCATATCAACTACATCTCAATCAAGTGTCACTTCTTCTAATGAGTCTGCGTCAGAGTCTTCAATCTCAGTCAGTTCTATCTCCTCTACAAAGAAGAACGATGCTGGTCATGTCGGTCTTTCATTCTGCAATGGTATCCTCGGATTCTTGGCATTCTTTTTTGCATTATTGTAGTTGAACCATAGCATTTAAAATGAACTTCAGGGGTTCATTCATGAGACAGAGCTCTCTATTTATATTGTCTAAAATTTATTTACATTTTAATTTCATTATTACGTTTAAAAAGGACAGAATCCTGCTTTGTGAGTTGGTTTGAATGGAATAAACTTATAAAAAAAAGAGAGGATGTTCAAATGGATTCGATTGACCTTACTTTTTTAAGGAGGTACTGTTGGAGACCTCAGCATGTCGGAGAATCAATTCTCTTGATCATATTCTTTAAACATCCCATTAAAAATGGTTCTAACTTTCAACTGTTGACCTGCATTTTTAAGCTCATCAAATTCATCAGCGGTCAAGCTGAAAGTGAACAATTCAAAAGCTTGTTTCATTCTATCCTTGTTTGAAGAAGTAGTGACTGGTAAGACACCAGATTGGTAAATCCATCTTAAACAAATAGAACTTGGTTGAACCTTATACTTCTGAGCCAACTTGGCGATTATTGGCTTAGCAGGATGATCGTCCTTACCAACCTTTTGGTCCAGAATTGGTGTCAAAGGGGCAAAAGCTTCAATCAAAATATCATTTTCTTTACAGTAAGAAACAATATCAGTAGTTTGATCTTGTAAGTACAAATGATACTCAATTTGGTTGACCATTGGTTTGATACGACAATTTTTCAAAATCTTTTCAAAATCCTTGATTGAAAAGTTACAAACACCAATGATCTTACATTTGCCTTCCAAGTAGAGATCTTCCAATTCATGCCAAGCTTCTTCCAAAGTGAGAGAAATTAAATCATCTCTGAAAAATGGTGAATGTAACAGATATTGGTCATAATAATCCATACCAAACGTTTTCAAACCCTTCTCAATGGAGTCTCTTGGGCCATTGCTGATACATGGTTTTCCAAATTCTGGCCATCCACTGTCTGCCTTGTCGCAAATGAACAAATTGGCTCTATCTTTACCGGAAAGAGCAATGGCCTGAGCAAGTTCACCCTGGGTGGTATAAACCTCCGCAGTGTCCAAATGAACAAATCCAACGTCAATTGCGTCGCCCAGAACACGAACCAACTCTTGGTCAAGTGTGTTTTCATCCATATTAGGATCTTGCCATTTCTTGATTCTGTGTTTTGAGCCCGAACCAAAGGCTAGTGCAGGGATTTCTTGGCCAGATGACAGTTTGAAGTATTCCATTTTCAAATCTAGTGACAGTAAGTTGAATTACCGGTGAGAACTGAGTTGAATGAAGACAAAAAAGGGTGACTCTCGCTAACACATTTGCATCACTGAAAAATTTTATAACCGTTTACAGATCTGGTGAAAATGGGGTGTGTGAAAATCGCCTCTTTTGGGACACTTTCCGAGTTTTAATAACTGGGGTATCTTGTGCTTGAACTTGCCTTTGAAATTTGGCCAAAGATCTTGTTTTCCAGCCGCAATTTGGTCGCCAAAAAGTGTGCATGTTGCGTGCGGCGCTAACAGGCTGTTAGGGCCGATCCAATGTTCTCTGGCAAATTCGGCAGCTATGTGTGCTCCAATGATTGAACTTGTTTTCTGCATGTCAACCCGGTGTTTATTTGCACAAATGACGTTGAAGTGCCTTTTGTAGAAGAATCACAATGAATACCACTAGTTTTTTGCAAAATGAAAAACGACCATCTGCGACTGACAAAGCTCTGTCGTATTCGACAAACGTTCCTATCATTTTCCTTTATGTTCAACCGTTAAAGATAAGGTAATAATGACGACAGTAAAAAACGCTCAGCATTACAACTCGTAAATCTGCTAAACCACTCAATACTGGCTATTATCACCACCAAAAAAAGACAGCATAGACAGTAAGCCTCTAATTAGCGACACGTTTCATTCTTCAACCCTTTCAGCCGCTAGATCCCACCAACTTATTTTCGCATATTTTTACACCGTTCTCAAACACCATTGGATCAAAATTGCAAACTACAATCTGTTTACAAGAATCACAAAATGGCCAAGTGTCTCACCATTATCAAGCTTGTAGGCGTGGGTTCTTTGGGATTAGCCACTGCCATCTCAGCCTACTCAACGTATCAAACTTCGCAGGGGTCTCAGGATGAATCTAAGGCCGGACTTGGCCTCGCCCTTGGTACTACACTGAAATGTATTGTTGCAGGCCTTGGTTCTTTGGCCACTTACTGCTTCTATCTTGGATTTGCAAGAGCCTCTGCCTACGAGTCACATCCTTATTTGGTGTATTCAGCTTTAGCTACTCCGTTAGCCATTGGAGCTTGGTATTTCAAGATCCAACCAAGTGAAGCTGAATTGAAATCCAACTCAAGCAAGAAAAACGTGGTTAGAAAGCAAAAAAAGATCGTGAGAGAAGTGGTTTCTCCTAGCGAAGAAGACTCACCTTTAGATAACTCCACCTACGGTGACTTAGGCCAAAGAGAGCCACAATACAAGGAAGTTGAAGTTGAAGTTGAAGTTAACGAAGAAATCACCGTTGCTCTGGACCGTGAGGATGTTGAAACCATTTGTAAGAAGGTTGTTTCCCAATACTGGAAATACCCTGTTTCCATCCTTGCTTCAGGTCTCGCTATCAGTGTTGTTGGTTTAATTGGTGAACAATATTAAGTCTTCTTTTTCTCCTTCTTTTATACACTTCCGACCCCATTCTTCATCTCACTTTATACATACATAAGAGTCTTATAATATGATTATCTACTTTAATCTGAGTTTATTTATCAAATGGTGCTAAATTATATGTGATACTTGCTCGAGATTCGTTCAATACAACACAGCCTGTTTACAGTCTTCGGCAGTTGTAGCAAGCACTTCCTCGATTGTCCATCTAGGACTGATACCCTTCTTGTAATCTCCCTTCTTCTTCTCTCCGCCTGCAATACCGGTTGAAAATTTCAAATAGAGGGAATCTCCAATCTCAGCAGACGCGGCCAAAACTTTATCAATGTCCTCCTTAGTGAGCGCAGAAGACATGCAGAATCTGATACGAGAAGAAATGACATCGGTTGCAGGATAACCAACAAGAACAATTGCAACACCATAGGAAAGCATACGTCTACTGAATTCAATCATCTTACCTGGATTGTAGAGAAGAAGCGGGATAACAGGGGAATCATCATCACCGTAAATGATGAACCCAAGTCTTTTCAATCCCAAACGGAGATAACGTGAATTGAAACAAATACGCTCTAAACGTTCTTTACCTTCGTTACCATTAATTTTACCTGCTATTATACTCAATGATGTTGAAATTTGTTCGAGAACGGCAGGAGGCATGGATTCGGAATATGTGTTAGCAGTGACGTCCAATCTCAATCTGTCCATGACTTCTTGAGACCCACTAACGTAACCACCAGCAGCACCAAAAGATTTAGTGAGTGTACCCATGAGGATATCCACTTTTTTAGGATCAACACCGTAGTAGTCGCAAATACCACCACCGTTTTCACCCAGTGCACCAATGGAATGAGCCTCATCCACAAAAAGATAGACACCGTATTTTTCTTTGATTTCAATAATTTTTGGTAAGTTACAGTAGGTACCTTCCATTGAGTATAGACCTTCAACACAAATAAAGATCTTTTTCCATGGACGATGAGTTTTAGCTTGACCCTGTGAAATAGAATCTCTGATGATCTTTTCAAGAGCTTTCATGTCATTATGAGGACACACCTTGACAGCCGCGCCTGCCAATCTGATACCAAAACGGATTGAAGCATGATTGAGGGAGTCACTGATAACAAGACACTTGGAGTTGACCAAGGAGGTAAAAAGATGTGCATTGGTACCCCACCCCATTGAGAAAACAATAGAATCATCTTGACCTACAAATTCAGCCAAAACCTTCTCGGTTGATCTGTGTAAGTCGGTGTTCCCGATAATGTTTCTTGGACCACAGGAAGAAACACCGTATTTTTCAATAGCTGCAACGGCATTATCGGTACAGGTTCCTACAGACTGTGCAAACCCAAGATAATTGTATGAGGAGAGGTTCAAACATGGCTTTGAAGTTCCGTCGTAGTAGAAACTTTCATTGTAATCGTCAGTTGTTCTGTTGAAACAGTTGATGAATCTTCCCGGAACGCCGTGAATAGGTCTTGCAAAACAATCGTCCAACCGTCTCTTCAATCTTCTTGGATAGAACGACTCGAACGCTGAATACCAAGGTGGATACCCGTCTTTTTCAATCATGGCTTCGTAATATTGCGGCATGAACCACATTCCAAAGAAATCCTTGACATGGCCAATCAAAATAAACAAGAGATAATCGAGATACGTCGTGACAACCGCAAAATAGGGTGGTTCATCGAGAATTGTAGGTGCAATTGTTGGTTTGGCCTCCCAATCGTGCTTTGCCACTGCGAGATACTCCCTTGACGTGAGCTCTCCAAATTCGCGCTGCGACTTCTCCTCAAGCGTCAAGTCCGATTGAGGCGGATCTGGCACGCGTTTCGTGTAGTTCTCAGGCACGGTGCGACGGAACATCACTTTGAAGTGAGAAAAGTGAGTCGCGTAAACAAGGTGAGAAATATTGAATTTTCTACTATGGAGAGGTTTGTGGAATCGGAAGGCTGATCCACGCGAATTTTCGCAGAGAGCAGTACTGTAAGAGACTCTGGACCGCTTACCAGGGCTGAATTATGTCCACTGCGCTTTTTCCGCCGCCAAAAGCGTCGCTATTGGCGTTTTTAAGCCCCTTATTCAATTTCTTTTTGCAAAACGAGCCTTTATGAAGAAAGGAACGGCTTACAAACAAATCTAAAAAGGTAGTATGTGCCTGTGATGCATCTGCAGCACTTTAAAGGCTTTGTTTACGCGTTTATCGCTCACATTTTGGTCTCTCTGTTGTTTTTGACGTGTGAAACCATTCTACGAGCTAAAAAAGAGGCACATAATGACATCACACGCTGTCTGACACTCTGCGCGTTTTCATAGGTTGTTTCAAGTGAAATTGAGGCTGCACAGGACGAAATACGCTACAAAAAAGCAAAATGCGTGAATTTTAGGCCGGTAAAAGGCTATTACAGTATATCTAAGATGCTGCTGCAACTTCCCCACGGGGTGGACTTCCATTTCTGCCTTCATTCGCGCTCCATCGCCTGAATTACGCGTTGGAAAGGACAAAAACGCTCACCAGACGCGTTTTACAGCGAGGAGCCCGCTGCGGACGGCAATTTGGCCCTCCAGTACCAAAACAGTGCGCTACAGAGCGACTAAGCCCTTACCGGAGTCCTGAAAGAGCTCTTTAGGCCTCCGAATGTGGTTCCACATCCGGGTCTTTCGATTACGCGGACCGAAGCCCGAAGATTTATTTTTCACTCTTGACTAGATGATTCATCACCAGATCTGAGTGGGTTTTCATTAGTTACATGAAGAGAAACGGGCTTATTGCAATTTCTAGTGGGCTCAGAAGAATGAGAATGTTGAGGCGAGGATTAAAGTTTGCATCGTTTTACTCAACGGCTTCAGGAGCGGCTAAAAAAGCCCGCTCTATAGCAGTGATTGGAGATGAAACTAAGTCCGGTCATCTGAACTCGATCAAAAAGACAGCTCCAGGATCGTCGTTGCTCCGGTTCGTCAACACAGGCACATTGGGCACGGGTGCTACAGACACATCCGGTGGTTTCACGCATTTAGGATCAAGATACGAGTTTTTCAAAGATTCAGAGGTGGACGAAAAGGTGAAGGCTTTTGTGGCTGCAGACAGTTACAACTCGAACACAGTGTACGATGAAAAAAAAGTGATGGAATTGCTTGGAAAGTTGGGCCTAGAGGGCTTTCAAGACCAGTTTATCACTACGCTCAGCAACGGTCAGTTCAGAAGATGTCGTATTGCACGTGAACTATACAAGGAAAGCGAATTGTTATTGATCGATGAGCCCTTTTCAGGCTTGGACCCTGCTAGTGCCGGTATTGTGGACGAGGTTCTCGAGTCGCTTTCAGAAAAACACCCACTTGTTCTGGGCTTCAACGTTCAAGACAAGATTCCAGATTGGATAGAAGAGATTCAAATTGTTGAAAATGGTAAAGTGGTGACACAGGGGCCATCGAAATGTGAAAAGGTGGCAACAGCTCTCGCTAATGCAGTTGCCAAGTTTGAGAAGCATCACGCCCAGATTTACGCATACTTGAAGTCACGTGTCAATGTTCCATTGAAGGTCTCTAAACCATCAACACCAGAAAATGCACCAGTACTTGAAATGAATAACGTCAATGTAGCCTATTGTGGTAAGCCGATCATCTCATCCTTTTCTTGGAAAGTCGTTCCCGGTGAGAAATGGCACATCAGAGGTAAAAATGGGTCTGGTAAAACAACATTGCTTTCGTTGATCACAATGGACCATCCACAGGCTTGGAATAAAAGCATAAGTTTTCTTGGAACCCAAAGAGCTGTTGGGAAGGTCAATTACTTTGATACCAACTCAGTGATTGGGTTCACAAGTCCTGAACTGCTGTCCATTTTCCCAAAGAATTTAACCGGCTTGCAAGCAGTCAGCACTGGTGTTGTTGTGGGGTCTTTTCTTCCGCAGAAAATGAACCGTGAACAAGACGCTCTCATGTGTGACTTGCTGAATTTGTTTGAAATTGATGCATATGTGAAGCTCAGTAAGATGACTGTTTCGAAACAGAAATGTGTTCTTTTGATTCGTGCATTGATCAACTCGCCCCAATTACTGATTCTTGATGAAGCTCTCAGTGGCATGACAGATGAGGATATCACGATTGCAAAATATTTGATCGATTCTTGGAACGGTACAGCATTGATAATTGCACATAATCAAGAGGAATTGCCTAGATGTGACAAATACTTAACGGTTGATGGCATAAACGTTGGTGAAACCAGCCATGGTGAGGTTGAATAGTTTAATGGTTTATAGTGTATACGATGAAATAATGCAAAAATAAAAACACAATTCCTATCTTGCCCGTGTGACAAACATTTAACGGTCGATAGCATAAACGCTAGTTAAATCAAACACACCACTGTTTACAAGAGTCTCAATAGGTTCTTGAGCTTTGACATATGTACGATGGAATAATGTAAAAATAAAAATACAATTCGTATTTTGCCCATGTGACAAGCAATCCACGGTCGACGACATGAACGCTAGTCAAAACAACCACACTAGTGTTTGATAGAGTCATGGTTTATAATATATACAGTGAAATAGTGCAAAAATAAATTATAATTCTTGTCTTGCCTTTCTTTCCTCGTTGGCCTTGGTGTTGGCTTCAATCTCAGCCTGTGCCTTGGCCTTGGCAGCAAGAGTCTCTTGTTCTCTTTCCTCTGCTCTTTCTTGTCTTGCTCTTCTTTCAATCTTACGTGCAGCTCTCTTTTCTTTACCTTCTTGTTCGAGTTCCTTCTTAGTCTTTCTGACTCTGGTTCTTCCAGGCCAGACTTCGTATTCATCGGTGTATGCTTTATCAAAGTTGAATTCCATATGGACCGTTTCGTCAGAAAGACCCAACTTTGCGATTGCCCAGAAATAACGTTTTGGGTCGTCTCTTTTCAAGTAACGAAGGATTCTTTGACGTTTTTGAGTCAACATACGCACCTTTCTTAAATGGAGCCAATCTTGTGGGTTAGCCTTAACGTGGTCCATCAAATGCCCGATTTCAACAGACATCACAGCCGCTTGAACTTCACTGGAACCGGTGTCACCTTCAAAACGTGCAAATTCTTCAATCGCAAGCTTAGTTTTCATTTTTTGTTGTTCAGTTGCATCCGCATTTCTCATAGAAAGAATACGCAAAATCGTTTCTCTCTTGCTAGCTTCGGAAACTTCCAAACGCTGCAAATCCAAAGCTAATTTATCTTGACTAGCATTGATTAATCTTGCTTCGGCTTTGATCTTTTCCACAGCTGCACTCTTGGCACCAAAAAGCAACTTTTCCACTTCTTCCAACGCATATCCCTTAGCCAATCTATCTGGTTCTTCTACCTCCAATTGCAATCTTGTGAAGAACAGGTTCTGTTTCCGACCTAAAACTGGGTCGATTTTGCCTCTTTTTTCTTCCATAGCTCTCTGTAAAGCCAAGTTTGTCTTCTTCTTGGCCGCAGCCGCAAGCTTTTTCACCGCCTTGGACCTCACCACCGTTGACATTGCTATTAAATCCAATTAAAAAGCTGTTTCCAAGTAGTAAATTTCAGTTTCTCAGATTTCACCATACAAAATGGATAAGCTGCGGTGCGAGGGTGGATGAACTTGAGGCAAAAAAAAAGAGACGCAAACAAAATTTTTCAACTTCAAATTTTTCACTATAAAAAAAGCGAGTGAAAAATTTTGAAAGACCTACTCGTGAACGGTTTTCTTCTTAACAAAGCCGTGTAAAATGAAGTACGTCCAATCTGTTGAATCCGTTGTCATCCCAGAAGGTGTCACCATCTCCATCAAGGCCAGAGTTATCACTGTCGTTGGTCCAAGAGGTACCTTAGTCAAGGAACTCAAGCACGTTGACGTTTCCTTCGAAAAGGTTTCAGACGCTGAAATCAAGCTTTACGTCCACAACGGTGACAGAAAGCACGTTGCCACTCTTAGAACTGTCAAGTCTTTGATCACCAACTTGGTCAAGGGTGTTACCGTCGGTTACAAGTACAAGATGAGATTTGTTTACGCGCATTTCCCAATTAACGTCAACATCATTGACGAAGACTCTAAGAAGTTCATTGAAATCAGAAACTTCTTGGGTGAAAGAAGAGTTAGAAAGATTGCCGTTCCAACCGGTGTCGTTGCTGCTCTTTCTGCCAACCAAAAGGATGAATTGACCGTTGAAGGTAACTCCGTCGAATTGGTCTCCCAAACCTGTGCTGACGTCCAACAAATCTGCAGAGTCAGAAACAAGGATATCAGAAAGTTCTTGGATGGTATCTACGTCTCTGAAAAGGGTCACATTGTTGAAGAATTATAAATGTCTTTTTTTGTATAAATCACTGACTTCCATTGACTCTCATACCCATTTGTCACAACATTCTCGCAATCATTGCAGATCCCAATAACGACTGGATCATTTATGATTAGCATCTTCCTGTAGCCGCACTTGTGCGTGAAACTGTAGAGTAAAAAACGTAAAACGGCCTTTCTGTTGTTAACTGTCTTGGAATTGTCGCTGTGAAGCCCTCTGAAATCTAATTCAGCCTTTGACGATCTAAGTTGCGCTTCTCGTCTAAATAACTCTCAAGCCACTTCAAATTAACCTTCAAACCCTGCATTTTCCTCCTCTATTGTCCGTCTAGAGCTCCATAGACCCTATCTGCTTAATAATACTCCAAAAAAGACGCTGACAAAGCGAAATTTGGCCTGGAACTCGTGCCCTGCGCCGCACATTCACTACACCCCTAAACACGCTTCCAGATCCCCTCAATGATTTCAAATCGTCCAGAACCATGGGCTCTTACTAACTCCAACAACTGCTGAGCATATTCTATAAAAGCCGTTGCCAAGCTTCCGAAACCGTTCCTTCTGACGAATAGTATCTTTTCCATTACAAATAGTATGAGTATCAAGTTATTAGGTCAATTGACATCGAAACAGCTTGCTGGTTTGGTCGGACTCACTGCGGGAGTCTCGCTTGTTTCCACTACAAACTGGGGGGAGTTTCAAAACGTGAACTTCGGCACCAACGCTGGCTCCCACTCCAAGTCTAATCAATCGAATTCCAACTCCAATTCCAACTCCAATTCCAATCATCCAGGTATGGGCGGTTCATTTTTAGCTGCGTGGGGCTTAGCTAATGCCAAGCCAGACCGGGAGGCATTGGCTAACACTCACCAGGCACAACCAGAGCTTCATCCTCATCCTTACTATCAAGAAATCTACAATGCCATTGCGACTAAGCTTCAGAACGAAGACGACCACGACGACGGGTCCTACGCACCATTGCTCGTCAGATTGGCATGGCACGCATCCGGGTCCTACGATAAGCACGATCAATCCGGATGCAAGGGTGGTTCCTACGGTGGTACGATGCGTTTACCTAAAGAACAGGCAGATCCAGGTAACGCAGGGTTGAAAGTGGGTGTGGACTTCCTAGAAGAGTTTTTGAAGTACGACATCTCTCACGGTGACTTGTACACGCTTGGAGGTGTTGTGGCAGTCCAAGAAATGGGCGGACCAAAGGTCAAATGGAGACCAGGAAGAGTGGACTTGCCTGTTCAAAACGTGCCTCCATACGGCAGATTGCCAGATGCGTCCCAGGAAACTGGTGATTACTTGCGTTCTGTGTTCACCGACAGATTGGGTTTCACTGACAAGGAACTGACCGTCCTCATTGGTGTTGGTCACGGCATTGGCAGATGCCACGTTGAAAACTCCGGATTCGATGGCCCTTGGACCTTTTCCCCTACAATGATCACCAACTCCTTCTTCAAGCTTCTTTTGAGCGAAGACTGGAGAGAAAGAAAGTGGGATGGTCCTAGACAATACCAGGACGAAGCTACTCACAGTTTGATGATGTTACCTGCAGATATGGCTTTGAAAAAGGACTCCAAGTTGCTTAAATACGTTCAAGAATATGCTGAGGACGAGGAAAAGTGCATGAAGGACTTTGGCTTGGCGTTCTCCAAGTTGTTGGAAAGAGGTACGAAATTCGAGGCTACCCCAAGAGTGTTCAAGACGCTTGACGAACAGAGCTGAGAAACGGACTCGCGATTTATTTAATATTGTTTAATTGTTTAAGTTTTTGATATGATTGAGTGCTGGGCGGGGGATCGGGCCTAGGGCGTAACAGCGAGATGAACAAGGGGGCAGTTATAGTAAATTTAGTGTTTTTTTTAAAGTTCTTGGTTTCAACGCTGAAGCAAAGATTATTGAATCTTAGTCTCTTTATAAGCTTAGATTCCTAATAAGCAAAGAGTTCAATAAAGCAACACGACATTTTGATGTGTGAGCTTGATGAAGAAAGATGTCTTTACGTTAGGAATGAACGTTTACAAGTTTCACAAAGTATCGGATGCCCACTTTTTACAGCTAGACAATGGAAAAATGAACATCTCATTTTGAAAGAGCTACAGAACCGTCTTGAGCTCAAACACGGCGTTTTGTAAACATCAATGAGGTGAAGAATACAGGAAGAGCATTTTTGCTCAGCACAGAACAAGAAAACCATTGAATTGTTGTTCTTGAGTCTAGTTTCCGCCGAAAACAACTTCCTATTTTCAACACTACAATTGATTATAATTTCCACGCCGATCCTCGTCTTGACATTGGGTCACAAAGTGTTCCAACTTCTTTCACTCTCTCAGGATTTTTGCTCAGCACGAGTGGCAGCATATAGCCAGCACTTAAACTAAAACCAACGGATCTACAAAGCCACTGCAGAATCTACAAGGCCCTAACTCTCTTACTAGTATTTTTATAAACCTATATAGAACAATGAAGCTTCATGTTTCTCTTAAAATCTCATTCATCACATAATATAGCAGCTACTCAACGTCTCCAACATGGCCTATTTAAATAGCCCAATTACCGGTTTCGGAGCAGCCTAAAATAAAAGTTTTCCCTCGTAAGACCATCGCTGCAACTATTGAATTCCTTTGAATCAAACATCTGTTTCCATCACCAAAATCTACACAGCGCAGATCTCTCTTGAGACACAGATAGCAAATTACTGCGCCAACAAATTAACTTGCGGCCCCAGTTTTGCACTCACTTCAAAATGCAAAAAATCACTCGTAGCATGCAAGCACACTTCCCCCCATAATTCACTGCTTACTCTTCCTTCCCCCGGGGAATTATCTTCCACTCGGAAAATCTAAAGTGAAAAATCTCAAACTCCAGTGTTTCTACTCCGACAACATACACTTGCCTACTAATATGGTTCAATCTATCATTGCACCTTCTATGCTAGCCAGTGACTTTTCACACTTGGCGTGTGAATGTCACAGAGCCTTTTCCAGCGGCGCAGACTGGGTCCATCTCGATGTGATGGACGGCCACTTTGTGCCTAACATAACGTTTGGGCCTCCAGTCATTTCTTCTCTTCGTAAATCGTGTCCGGGCAAGTTTTTCGACTGCCACATGATGGTTTCCAAGCCGGAGCAATGGGTCGAGGAAATTGCAAAAGCAGGAGGTGACCAATTCACGTTCCACTTTGAATCCACTGCAGATCCAGTCGGTCTGATTAGACAAATCAAGGCTGCCGGTATGAGAGCGGCGTGTGCTGTGAAGCCAGGAACCGACGTTGCTGCCGTCTATGACTTGGTCCCGGACCTTGACATGGTCCTAGTCATGACGGTGGAGCCAGGTTTCGGGGGTCAGAAGTTCATGCCTGACATGATGCCTAAAGTCACCGCGTTGAGAGAAAGATACGCGGAATTGGACATTCAAGTTGACGGTGGTCTTGGTGTGGCTACTGCGCCTGTTGCTGCGGAAGCAGGAGCCAACGTCATGGTTGCAGGCACTGCTGTGTTTGGTGCTGAGAGACCCGACCAGGTTATTGCTGCGATGAGAGGCGAAATTGAAAAGTTCTCCAAATGAGAGGTTCGCAGTGCCTCTGCCAGTGCTTTTTCCTCCTGTTTTAGCTGTGTACTTAGTATCAAACGACCATTTTACTGCAAAAGAATGCATTCTCTGTTTTGTGCTGAGCAAAAACGCATTGACCCATTAAAAACCGCCATCACACTCAGAAATCCGGTTAAAAACATATTTCCTGTATTTGTGAATTTTCATTTGCAGACTGAACCTAAATTGACGTCTGGAGCCTCTCAGTTCCTGTCATTTCATGCACAATGCTTCTTGATTTCTGCTTACTCTCTAGATCTTTAAAAAAAAAAAAATTTTTTTTACCACACAGTACAAAGCTAGTTGTTCATTAGATACCTCTTCTGTAATGCCTTCTAAGAACTCTATCAATAATCCAAAGATCAAACAGATCCGTGCAAGAAAGGCAGTTTCTGCACGCTCAAAATTAGCCAAAAAAGCCACCCGTGTAGCCAAGAAAGAGACCAACGGATCGAAACAGAACGACGTTTTGTCCAATAAAAAGGCACGTAAGCTCGAAAGAAACAAGAAATACCAAATGATCAGAGACGGCAAGTCTGTCAAGAAGGATGAGGAAGTTAGTGAGGTCGAAAAGGTCAGATCTGCTCTCTGGAGAGTCATCGAAATGGGACCAGTTGTCACTGGTGTTCAGGTTCCAAACGGAACTGTTTTAGGGGCATAATGGGTGAGAGACAATTTTAGTGGTGCTGATGGCTAAGTTTTCAACTACTTCTTGGCCATTTACCACGTTTGTCATCTTTCTGGTATTCTTTACTTTATAATTAATAGATATTTTTCGAACCGTGCTAGCGCAGTGATGACTTGCTTTGGTTGGTCCACAATGGATGAAAATGCAGTGGTTGAGATGTAGAATGGTTGTGTTGGCTGAAACAGCAGACACACGACAGTGAGACTGGATAGATTGATGCGCTCATGAACAATAATTTATTTTCAAAGCCACCTTTTGAATATGAATCAGGTTATGCTCGCTTTGGCAAGTGCACAGGGACTGAGACGCAGACGCATTTGCTAAGACGTAGAATGCTCATGTTTATTTAACCCGACAAATCCCTACTTTAAAACTCAGCAAATTAATCCGCTTTCAAAGCCACTGTCCGCTTATAAAACATCATATACTCACGTTTGCAAGTCCACAGGGACTGAGACGCATTTGCTGAGACGTAGAATGCTCATGTTCACTGAAGCGGACAAACCACGACTCACAAGTTAATCCGCCCACAATTATCAGCTTTCCCACACACTGCATATAAAACGTCTTATCATGCAACAAAGTCGCCAGAAGCTGCATATCTTGCACACTCAATCGGTATCGTTCCTAGTGCACACCTAAGTTTGATAGTAAATACTCTTCACAAAAGCTGTGCCTTAAAATTGACCGCTCTCTAACTTGCAATCTATCACAAAAGCACACTGTTAACGATACATGACACGCAAAAAAGCAATTCAACAGTATTTCCGTGCAGTTGCTTTTTCAGACCCCTGCAAAGGCTTCAAAAAGCAATGGCAAACGAGATCTAAACTTTGACCGCAAACGAGCATATATAACCTCATCGACTGGGCCTAGGCTTATGCAAGTCACATTGGAAGATCCGGATGATGGGTCTCTACGTGTCTATATGATTATATCAGACAGTGCTAGCATGGCTGATGCGCTACTGCAAAATAACCATCTATATGCTTCTTATCGTAACCGCACCAGTAATTCTCCAGATAAGCTAGCAGTCCACGCCGCAACAACTGCAGTCCATGTGCAACCCACACCCTCGGTGCGTGGCAGTCCACTGGGCTGCACTGCTGTCCGCGGTGGTGACTCAGCGGACCCATTACCAGAAATGGTGCCGAGCACCAAAACTGAAACATTTACTACTACAGACCGCGGAAGACAGTCAGCCCGCAATGTAATTAGGCCCTAGTTAGCACATCGGACCCCGTTTACAAGCCACTGCCTCCCAGCGCGGGATCATAACTTACAACATGCGACCATCTCGGTGTGCGTTCTTGCGAACGCACCCGGCTGCAAATATCTAGTACAATCTCAGCTCTACACCGTGAAAACAATGTACGTTCACTGCAACCGTTGTGTATTTCTTACGTCATTTACAGCTACGTCATATCCTAGAAACTTATCTTTATCAAATTAATCAAATACGTCATACCCCCCCCGATTCTATTCCGCACCCTACTTTTTTTTCTTTTGATAAATTTTTCAACGGTATTTAAATAGTGTGCTGTTCCCACCTTTAGCCGTTAGTACAACCGTTTATGATCAAACAAATTAAAATGTCAAACGCCGCTCAACGTTTAACTTCTCTCGCAAATAAGCTTTCCCCTCAAACTACCAATGATTACTCTGCACCATCTCAGCCTCCGGTGCGTCCGTTCAAATGTACAGTTATTGGTTCCGGTAACTGGGGTTGTACCATTGCCAAGGTGATGGCAGAAAACACAGTGGAAAGACCACTTGAGTTTGATAGAAACGTGAGAATGTGGGTCCATGATGAAATGATCAACGGTGAACCACTTTCACAAATCATCAATACGAAACATGAAAACGTCAAGTATCTCAAGGGTGTTCAATTGCCACACAATCTTATTGCAGTTCCAAACATTGTTGACGCTGTGAGAAACGCTGATCTTCTTGTTTTCAACGTTCCTCATCAGTTTTTGGGTAGAATCTTAGCCCAATTGAAAGGTCACGTGAATCCTAACACTAGAGCCATCTCTTGTTTGAAGGGTTTGGAAGTGAATCCAGACGGATGTAAGCTTCTTTCCACCTTCATCACCGAAGAATTGGGCATCTGCTGTGGTGCTTTATCCGGTGCTAACATTGCATCCGAAGTTGCCAGACAAAAGTGGTCAGAAACCTCCATCGCATACAGATTGCCAAGCGACTTCAGAGGTCAAGGTAAGGACATTGACCAAGAAGTGTTGAAACATCTGTTCCACAGACCTTACTTCCACGTGCGTGTGATTGACGATGTTGCCGGTGTCAACATTGCCGGTGCATTGAAGAACGTCGTTGCAATGTCTGTTGGGTTCATCGACGGTCTCGGATGGGGTGACAATGCGAAGGCGGCAGTGATGCGTATTGGTTTAGATGAAATCATCAGGTTTGCTAGCACCTTCTTCCCTCACATGAACCCAGAAGCAAGCACCTTCACCAGTGAAAGTGCCGGTGTTGCAGATCTCATCACCACCTGTGCCGGTGGTAGAAATGTGCGTGTGGGTAAGTACATGGCTGAAAACAAGGTGAGTGCCGAAGAAGCTGAAACCATTCTTTTGGACGGCCAATCCTGTCAAGGTAGACATACCACAAGAGAAGTGTATGAATTCTTGGAAAACCAGGGTAAGTTGGATGACTTCCCATTGTTCCATGTCACCTACGATATCATTTACGAAGGCTGGCCAATGGACAGGCTACCGGAAAGAGTTGAAAGAGCTGAATAAGTCTGTTTCTGCTCCTCTTCTTTGCTTAACAAAAACTTCCAAAAACATAGCATGTCATTATCTTGGTTCACAGAGTGAACAAATATTGAATTTTAAAAAACACACATACAACACTTACTTTTTAGTAAGTTATATATACCATTCCTATCGAACTTATATGCTACTTAGATTATATATTTTAGAACAAAACGCATTAAAAAAACCAGCGAATAAGCATGGAACAAACCAATTTAAATCAAACACTAGATATACACGTGATTCAAGTCAGCGAGTAAGCATTCAAATCAGCGAATAAGCATAGAACTTTAAAATCAAATTCAAATCAGCAAACAAGCATAGAACTTTGAAACTGATTCAAATCAGCAAACAAGCATAGAACTTTGAAACTGATTCAAATCAGCAAACAAGCATAGAACTTTGAAACTGATTCAAATCAGCAAACAAGCATAGAACTTTGAAACTGATTCAAATCAGCAAACAAGCATAGAACTTTGAAACTGATTCAAATCAGCAAACAAGCATTAAACCCTCAAACCTCACAAATCAGTCATTATACTGTTCCTAGCATTTCACTTCTCGCCCGTTCCTAGCTTCACTTTGTAGATCACACACTTTGAAACAAAATTACATCTATTATCATTGAAACCATTAAAGACTAACTAACTCAAAAATAAAACATTATATGTCATTTATACCAGGCATGTAAACTACACCGCTTATACACCACATAGATTAAAGAAATCAAAACCACTAATATCATCAAAATCATCTCAAATCAACCAACAAACTGTGCTAAATATTTCCCTCTTCTAACGAGCCGTAAACCATTCCAATCAAGCTGATACTCAACATTTAACATACAGTTCAAATCTAAATCACTCCAAAATTATTATCTCCGCCATAAACCCGCTATTCAGCGTTGAACAATGCCGAGCATTTTCTCCTTCGCCATGGCCCGATTGGAAAATTTGAGAAACAAAAAAATCAGACCGAACTCAACACATTTTTATCACGTAAACGAGACTCAAAGAACCAAATGCTGTGCAGATCAGTTGGTATCAAACATTTAGGGCGTCGTCTTCAGTCGACAATGCCGCGCGCTGCTCACTACGAGCCTTCAGCGAAAGAATTAGCGCTTTCCAAGGAAATGACGTGGACCGAGTTCCTCACTATGCGTAAGCAGCAAAGAAGACTGGGGACCGTTGGATCAGCTATTGCTGCTGTGGGGACTATGGCAGGTACTTTTGCTTTAGTTTCTAACATTCAGATCGACCCTACTGAGACTTTGTTCGGATTAGATATCTTCACTTGCTACATCGGTGGTATCATGTGCACTGGGTTTATCGGGTTCATGTTTGGCCCTGCAATCATTGGTGACCCAATGTTTGCCTTGGTCAACAGATCCAAGATGGGTGCCTTCAGCGTGAAGCAAAAGCTTTTCCTTAAACATATCCAAAAAATGAGAGTCGACGCCAGCAGGCAGAGTATGAACAACCCTGTTCCTGACTATTACGGGGAAAAAATTGGGTCTTTGAAGGACTACAGACAGTGGTTGAGAGATTGTAATGAGTACAGAAGAAAGGCCAAGGCTTTTATGTAAGATTCCAAGTGAATATGCCTGTTTCTATGTATATATACACTAATTTTATATGATTAACACAAGTGTGAGTGATGATTGCTTTGGGGGCGAAGCGCAGTGGGTGGAGCTACAGTAGATATGCATTAGTTTCTATAATTATGCTAAAAATTCAAACCGACTTCTGAATCGTTTCCAAATGGCTTCCCAACAGTGGCATTTAACCAACTAACAACCTACTATGCCTCGTGTCCTGCAATCTACCCATTTCCAGCCTCTGATACAGTGTTTTCATGAAGTGGGACCCTCGCTTTGCTCTGGTCACGTGACCTCGCAACTTTGGTCACTTTGGGAAAAATTCACACAGCACTAATGGAAAAGTTCAACAACAGGTAATTGTTTATTAGTATGTCTCAGAACAGCGAGGATCTCTACTTGCAAAGTTACCCCTTCACTACGGCTGCCGCCATCATTGGTTCAGTGGACCGTAAAGTGTTTCTCATGCTCTACGACGGTAGAACAATAATCGGTGTTCTTCGATCATTTGACCAGTTTGGTAACCTTATTATTCACGATGCACAAGAAAGACTGTACTATTCCGACACTCGCGAGTGGGCAGAATCGCCACTGGAAACTGTCGTGCTCATTAGAGGGGAAAACTTGGTCATGATGGGCGAATTGGACATTGATAAAGAAGATGACGTGCTTGGGGACGACTGGACGAAACTGGAATACAAGGACGCATTGCAGAGATGGTCTGCTGTGAGGGACTTAGAAAAGGAAAAGCAGATCAACGACCTTTATAAGCAACGTGGGTTTGAAAAGCCACAAGGCATTTCCTTTTAAAAATTGTATATTTTTTGTATTCTAATATCCAAGAATGGAAGCAATATGACGAGATCCAAGCTGTAAGAAACAGCGTCTTTAGTCACCTTTCTTTGTATTATCCATTTTTCTGTTTTTCTTCCTGTTATCACTATTGTTATTGGCGTGTTTCTTAGATTTAGCTGCAACCTCAAAATCAATACATTTTCCCTCTCTATCCGCAAATAAAACATAATCATTCTTCTTACCCATTGGGAATCTCTTGATTTCACCACATTCACATTGGTATTCTAATATATCATTAACAGAATCACCAGATTTGCTAGCATTTGATTTTCGTACCTTCAAATTGACTCCTGGTATTTGTAGCCTGTAACACTTTTTGCAAATGCTTCTTTTGACGTTGGGGTGGAGCTTTACAACCGCCTTTTTGGTCACCTGGTCCATGTGGTTGAGTATTATTCGAGAATGCAATGTGTTGAATTTGGACATTTTGTCCGAACGGGTAGCTTTAGTTTGCTGTAACGTTGCAAGTTGGTAGAGATACGCCCCACGAATGTGGTGGTCTCTTTTGGGGAGCGCCTTGGGCGTACGTGGCGGGTTAATTGACATTGTTAAGAAAAAACGATCTATCCATAGGTTTGAAATTTTTCAAGTAGAGATGAAAGATATCGTTTATTCAAATTAAAGGCACCTAAATCAATCCAACTTGCAATTTTTCATTTCATATCAAGTATAGTCAATATTTTGTTTGGGTTTTGTTAATTTGAAGCTTGAAAGTGCTTCAATTGAAGAATTTCAATATCTCTTTCATTCTTTAATATGTCATAGAACTGTCTCTGAATCTCCTTTTTTTTAGTTTTTTAATTTACCTTTGTTTTTCACACTTGGAGCATAAAACAAACATATTATCTTCAAGTGAAGTCCTTTTAACTCATGCTTCATTAGAGCTTTTTTTATCACTGAACGTCTGCTGAGCAACTTTTTAATCGCTACAAAATTCAGAGTGGCAAATTGTATCTCACACCCAAGCAACAACTTCTTTCTTCAATAATCAGAGAACATGTCAGGTTACGATTCTGCACTTTCCATTTTCTCACCAGATGGACACGTTTTTCAAGTTGAATACGCACAAGAGGCGGTCAAACGTGGTACTTCTGCCATTGGGCTCAAGGGGAAGGAAATTGTTGTTTTAGCGTGTGAAAGAAGAACAGCACTCAAACTCCAAGATCCAAGGACGACGCCGTCTAAAATCAACAAAATCGACCATCATGTGCAATTGACATTTGCAGGTTTGAATGCAGATGCTCGTATTCTCATTGACAAGGCCAGAGTTGAAGCTCAATCACATAAATTAACGCTTGAAGATCCTGTTTCCATTGAATATTTGACCAAATATGTTGCTGGTGTTCAACAAAGGTACACTCAATCTGGTGGTACGCGTCCTTTTGGTATTGCGACTCTGGTTGGAGGATTTGATCCTAATGACACTACTCCAAGATTGTTCCAAACTGAACCATCGGGTATTTATTCTGCCTGGAAAGCTAATGCAATTGGTAGATCTAGTAAAACTGTAAGAGAGTTTTTGGAAAAGAATTATCCATTGGAAGAAGAAATGAGTGACGATGATACCATCAAACTGGCTATCAAGGCTCTTTTAGAAGTTGTTCAGACTGGGTCAAAAAATATCGAACTGTCTATTATGAAGCCTTACAAGGTTCCAAGATTTATGGAGACTGAAGAAATCGATGTCATCATAAAGGAAATTGAAAAGGAAAAGGAATTGGAAGATGAAAAGAAGAACTCCAAGCCAAAGGTTTTAGATTAGACTAAATATGCCCTTATATATGTGTTTTTGTCATTTATAACATCCTAATGCTACCTTGGACTCTGATAATTCTTTTTTTATTGGATGTGTTTTGACCGTCTATCCTTATTTAGATTAAATGTTTTGAATAAATGTATTATAATGCCCTTATATATGTGTTTGATTTTTATAAAATCCTAGTTTTACCTTGAACATCAATAATTCTATCATCATTGGATTTATCTTCACCATCTATGTCGTCATTGTAAATGGATTTAGATTTGATGTAGATAGATTTACTGAACATCCCGGATGGCTTGATTTCAATCAACACTTTGGATTTCCCAATGTTCAATGTTGGGTCTTCGTATGGAGAATAATCGCCCAAGAGCTCTAAAGACATCACCACAGAAGCCAACTCTTTGTTTTTCGATTTATCGTACAATGGTCGTTGTTGGTTGGCCATCATTTTGATGTCATCTTGAAAAAGAATTGAGTTTGATTGATAGGTGAATTCAACAGCGTCAAGTGAACCAAGAGCCAGCTCATCAATTTTGGTATCTTTAAATTGATCAGCAAGGCCATTTTCATTGGCCCAAAATGCGTCTATGATTCTGTCGAATTCAAAGTTTGCCAGTTCACTATTGATCTGGTCAGCTGGTAAAAGTAACCCGGATTTCTCCTTAGGGTAAAACATAAGTGTGGAATCCTTGATTTGCTCCCATCTAGCGCCATTGGCCCTATTTCTTTTATATTGATTCAATTTATAGAATCCAACAGACCCTAAGATCAACGGTGGAACAACCAATGTCAATATTGGAATGGCGACAAAAATAAACAAATACCCTGAAATACCAATGAGTGAAATCAGCTTAATACTGTCAGGCGTTCTGTTCCATAATTTTGATAAGGGCCCAGTTTCATAAATGGTATTTCTCGGAGGTCTATAAAAGAAAGCTTTACGAGCCGTATGAAAGCTGTGAGACAGCAAAGTGGGTTTGGTGGCCATCCTTAAAATATTCGACGTTCTAGCAGCTCTGAAAGCATTCAATCCTGCGAGTTTGAGCATGGTTTACAAAAGAAGAAGTGAATTAAAAAGCGCTACTTATTATTTTAATATTGCTCATGAGCTCGGCATAAGTTTGTATGCAAAAGTTAAGTACGATGTGTGTGTTTTAACTTCTTGTTCGCTACGGGTCACATCGTGCCATTCGTATCCTTCCTCACCTTCGAGGACACGTTTTCCACGTCCAAAGGGATTGTAGCCGTAATCCTTCTCTGATGGCTTGGTAAGATGGATACCTTGTCTGATCTTTTCTAATCCCTCGATCTGTTTAGTTTTGACGTACTGGAGCCGTTTAATTGCATCGGACACGTCTCTCTTCATTGCCTTGTGTGCCTCATAGAGTCGTCCTTGCACTTCGGTCATTTCAATGTTGATCCATCCTTCTTCTTCTAAACTTTCAACGGTCTTCACCACTTGTTCGATACAAGGGGAAAAGCAGCAAACGCTCACCATCTGGCCCTTGGCCATGACCGGGTCCAAGTTCTTGACAGCCTCCCAAGGCGAAGGGAGATCAAGAAAAACAACTTCTGCTCTCAATTCGGTATCAGGTATTTCGAACCCGTTTTGACAGACGTCTCTATGAGTGAGTTTCACGTTTTCCAATCCGTGCTTGGCAAATTCCTCACCAGCTTGAATGAATCTTGGTTCATGGAATTCAAAGGAAAAAACCTGACCGTCTAAACCACAAGCTCTGGAAAAAGCGTGTGTAAATGATCCTGACCCAGTACCTGCTTCAATCACCCTAGAGCCATTTTGAACATTGAGTCTTTGGAGGATGTATGAACTGTCTGGAGTGTAGACAATTTGTGTTCTATGTGGTAAGGACAATGTCCAAAGCTCTGGTGTTGGCTGTAAAAGATAGATGAACCCTTGGCCTTTAGGAGTAGAGATCTGAGAACCGTATGGTAGTCCAATCATGGTATCATGAGGAAATGATCCAAACCTTGTGTTGAGAGATTCGCCTTTTTTAACATAAAGTGGTCTAATTTGGTTACGTGTGATGTAAATGAGAACAAGATCACCTTCTTCAATGATCTTCTTCGTCTTTAAAAATGCCATTTTCGATCTTTAACTGTGAAAATTTAGTGAAAAAAAAATCAAACTCTCAATATTTTTTTTAACACTGGAAATTTCGATATCAATGAAAAAACAGCAAGGCATTTACAAATGTGTGGCTTTTTGCAATTGATAGGTTGTGTTGGGGTTCAATATTCATCAATTAGTTTTTGAAATTCAATGAAATTGTTCATGGCCGTTTCGGCTCATGAAAAGCCGAACATTGCTTTTGGCTAATATTTTTTAAACTCTTAAGAAGTTACGAAAAGCATAAAATGCAAAAAGGGGGTCAAAGGGGGGCATTAAAAGCGTGCTTTCAAACCACCTTCTAGTTTTAAATCTTTGCTTCATTATTCTGAAACAAAGTCTGGAGTCAAAAACGGGCTTTTTGACCGTGTAAATTGCTACAACAAGTTATTTGACATATTTAAAAACCTTAAAATTGGGGCTATCACTTTCTTCTTTTCACTGTACAACTTTACATTTACATCCTACACTTTCATCCCACTGGAGCACTTTAAAATGGCATCCAGCGCTAAATACATCCAAATATCTTTTTATATAGTCCCAAAAGGGAAATTTGTCAACAGCGCGATGAACGAAAGGGGAAAAACAAAAACAAGAAGAAACAAAATATATTTATCCATTTGCCCTTTCACTCTTTTTTATCAACTCTTGGCCAGCACAGGAGCATTCGCTAGACATCACAAGCAGTGCGCACCAGCAGACCTTAAAGAACAAGATACTCCACTAGATTCTAGTTTAATACCCGTCAAAACTTTCAAGACTTTCAAGACTTTCAATCGACACGTCTGTTCTATTGTATACCCAAATCTGAAATATCACATTTGGCAGACTCTCCATCATTATACACAGGAGAACATTAAAAAAACTTCACTAAAGTTTTAAAGACACATAATACATTATTGACAATGCTAAGAAGAGTTTCCAGAACAAACGCACACAATGACGAAAATGATCAACAGTTGACAAACGCAAAGCAACTTCAACACACACAACCAGCTGGTGGTAGCATACCAGATATTCGTCCGAGACATGCTCTTGGAATTATACCTCCTAATGCGTTGAATGCACAACAACAACAATCTCTAGCATATACTCAATTACAACAACAACAGCAGCAGCATCATGTTCAGCAGCAACAGCAACAACAACTTCATCATCAAAAGTCAAGGTCGAAAATCCCTGTTTTGGTTGATGCTCATAAACAACATCTTTCACATCCATTACCAGAATCCCAGCATTATCGTTCTCAGCAACTACAGACCCCTGAGATCGAGCAATATCCAGAGCATCGCGTGGAAGAAGACACACAAGTCCAAGAATATCAAGATGAAGATGAGGATATCTACTATTACACAAATGAACCAATGTCACCGATCATGAACAAGGAAATCTCAGACGAAATTACAAAGGTTTACCGTCTTTTTGATAGAAATACTCTTGATCCAAATGATGAAGATACATATGATACTACTATGGTTGCTGAATACGGGAAATCAATCTTCAACTACTTACATGAATTGGAAATCAAATATAAACCAAATCCTCGATATGTTGAAGAAGTACAAACGGAAGTTGTATGGGAACACAGAGCCACTTTAATGGACTGGCTGATTAAGCTGCATAGTAGATTTAATCTGTTTGCTGAAACATTATATTTGGCTGTTAATATCATTGACAGATTCTTAAGTATAAAAACCATTTCATTATCAAAATATCAGTTATGTGGTGCAGCTGCTTTGTTTATTGCAGCTAAATACGAAGAAATTAATGTTCCAACTGTTTCTCAAATGTTGGATATGGCTGGTAAACAATATAAAAGAGGCGAGTTTCTCACAGCTGAAAAATATATCATCAATACATTGGGATTTGAGTTTGGATATCCTGGTCCAATGTCATTTTTAAGAAGGGGTTCAAAGGCTGATGAATATGATGCTAATATTAGAACACTTGCCAAATACTTCCTCGAATTAACCATAATGGACCCAAGATTTGTTGGCTCTCCGCCTTCTTGGTTAGCTGCTGGTGCTCAATATTTAGCAAGAATCATGTTAGGATACAATGAACAATGGACAGAAGCGCATGTTTATTTCACTGGTTATACTGTTGAACAGTTGGCACCATTATCTGAAATAATGGAACAGTGTTGTATTGACTACAAGAATCATCATATTTGTGTGTTTGAAAAATACAAAGCTTCTGCTTACAGAAAGGTTTCTTTGTATGTTCAGAAATGGCTCATGGCGAACAGTAAACACGTCCACATGGCGAAAGAGTATAATCAAATTTAATGCATAATGGTGTAATTGTTTGTATAATGATTAAATCTTTTACATAGACATAAACTGTGTCCGACTTTGTCTTGCTTGGTACAGCAAGTACCAAATAAAGTAACATTTAGTCACGTGTATAGCACGTGCTTTGAGTGAGGGTTTGATACGTTAAAATTTTTTTTAAAGTGAATAAAAAAATGTGACTGTCTTTCTTTAATTTCCCAATTGGGATTTTTTGTTTTTTCAGAATGGCGAGGAGGACGCTGTGTGGAAAAAAGTGAAAAATTTATTAAGAAAATTCAACACTTCTAAGACCTATTAACAAAACCTTTATTAATTAAAAATGTCAGGTTCCGGTGCTCAAGGTACTAAATTTAAGATGTCAGTATGTATTAAACAGAGAACCAAGTTATATCATGGAGTGATTGTTGTCTCAATGAAAAGAATGGCCCAAGATTTCAGTGTTTAAAGATTATTAATGAATCTATCATTAAAGGAGCAATAGTGACTAAAAGTAGGATTTCAAATGTGTGATTAACATACTAAATACGAACACCAATCATTCTAACCACAATATTCACACGCTCTCTTCATGACGCAACACTTACTACGATAAACTTGAAAACATCAAATTTTCACAAACCTTTGGAAACATAAATACTAACACAATATTTCTACTACAGCTTGCTTTGCCAGTTGGTGCTATCATGAACTGTGCTGACAACTCTGGTGCTAGAAACCTTTACGTCATGGCCGTCAAGGGTACTGGTGCTAGATTAAACAGATTGCCAGCTGCTTCCGCTGGTGACATGGTTATGGCCACCGTCAAGAAGGGTAAGCCAGAATTAAGAAAGAAGGTTATGCCAGCTATCGTTGTCAGACAATCCAAGGCTTGGAGACGTAAGGACGGTACTTTCCTTTACTTCGAAGATAACGCCGGTGTCATTGTTAACCCTAAGGGTGAAATGAAGGGTTCTGCCATCACTGGTCCAGTTGCTAAGGAATGTGCTGACTTGTGGCCAAGAATTGCTTCTAACTCCGGTGTCGTTGTTTAAATAACTTTATACATATTTGATAAAAAATATATCTTCCTACTATAATAATAAACCATCATCTATCTCTGTTGTTAAACCTTTGAATGTCGAGAGACCAAATATTGCACATTTGCCGTATGTACGGGGTTTTTTAAGCTTTCGACATGGTACTGATTACTAACTAATGTTTTCTAGACTTATTGGCGTCTTCTAAGGTCAAAGAACGAAATGATTCTTTGGAAAAGCTTTACCAAATAAATTTCAACTCTAAATCCATCATTTCCTCTATAGACAAGGAATTAACGTTTATTTTGCTTGATGCTCTCTTTACATACATTGATGTGCAGAAAACTGCGTTTGAAAAGAGCCAGAGTGGACAAATTATAGACAGATTGTCCAAATCAAGCTCGATTTTAAGGTCTATAGTGAAAACCTGTTTGACGAAATTCAAGTTCAAGCAGAAGCAGTTAGAGCATATTGTTAGCAAAATCATTGGTAACTTTCATTTAACAAATGGCGAACTCTTTGAACCTGTGATAAACTCGTTGATTGGTGCTTTAATTGAGTTATTGAACAATCAATTTTTCTTTGACACGTTAAAGAGAGCCACGCACAAGGAGATAATTGATCTCACTATTGACACATGTATACAGCTGACTAATCAATGGTCGATGAATGACGAGAACACGCTCACCTCGTTGTTTGATCTCCTGTTGATTTTTTGGTCTCCATCTACTACAACTGGTTTAAACATTGTGCAAAATACCCAAACATACCACTCTAGCATATTTGCAATCATTTCATTGTATTTCAACGGAATATTTAAGGAGGACAAAAGAGAACGAGCATCATTGATCAAAATATTTCAATTTATCAATATCTCTATACTAAAATGGTCAAGTTCAAATATTAAACTTTGTCACCAAATGACTAAGATCGGTCTTAGCTTCATTCTTGAAATCAAATCCATTACGTTTCCCAATTTGATTAGGGAAATTGCATTATTTATAAACATTGCACCAGTGTTTTTAGCATGTCAAAATATACCCAAAATTGCTGGTGACAATTGGAACATTAATGATCATGGGGAGCTTCTACCCCCAAGCGTGCCACTCATTGATGATTCGAAAAATTCAGAAATTGAATTTCCTGATACAATGGTCGACTCATCTCAAGAATCTTTCCAAGTTATTCCAGATTCTGAATCTGAGAATGAGATCGAGCAACCCATATCTTCCAATGAAACATTCAATAGTTCTATGGTTTACAAAGACTCAATTGGAATAAGAATGGTTACTTCTCTTGGAAAATGCATTGAAATCATCATAGATTTAATTATAGATAACTCAACTTGTTTCAATTTACCGATTGATGCCATTGAATTGTTTTTCTTCAAACAGCTCGAAAATCATAATTGGTTCACAAGTAGATACATGACATTGAGATCCGAGGAGAACTGCATTTCTTGGTTATTGAGATCGGGTTTGAGCAATTTGGTGACGGTTTACTACGAATTGAAATTTGTTTTTGGTGTTGATAATGTTAGAATTGGTCAACTTGGTTTCAAAAGAAGAAAATTGATTAATAAATCAAACCAAGTGAACAGTGAATCAATTATCACGGTTTTAAAAGCCCAGGTTAATGCATTTGATTTTTTTATCTCCATGATTGAGTTAAATAAGTCCGAAAAGTCAGCCATCTGTTTACTACAAACATTATCATTTTACATTTGTCAATGCTCTTCCAATTTCAATCTTGAAAGTGGTTATAAAGGTTTGAGATGCATTTTGGATCCAAAAAATAATATCCTTGGTAAAATCATTGATTTGTTCGAGTTGGATTTAATTAACTCAACTAATTGGATTTTGTTAGCGTTAAATTTAACATTTCAAGTTAATAATGATTTTATTATTTCAGACTTGAGTTTGAATGATAAATCGTTTTACTATAACAAGATCCTAAAATACTCGATTGAGTTTTTGAAAAATCCCAAACTTTACAAATTAGCTTCCACGTTGCTAATAAGAATCTTTATGTCAACGAGTTCCGCTGATAATACCTTCAAATTTGATTCCTCTATCTTACAACAATTGGAAAATATTGTTGATTTATCAGAACTTTGTGGCCCTTCTTCACTATCGATGGAATCAAACCTGTTCTGGGTATTTTTGCTATCTATTTGTGTTGATTACAAATTTAAATCGATTGATCTCAAATCGTCTGGTCCTTTGAATGATGAGAAAAAAGTGTTTTCATGCAAACTACTTGATTGGATTTTGACTCGAGACTTTTCAATATTAAAGAACCCAAATGATATTCTGTCTACTTGTCAACTAATATTTTGGCTTTTGAGTAAAAGAAGACGATTCAAGTTGTCCAGTGATATGTTTGCTTTTAATCAACCGTATTATGGTGATATGTATGATTTTGCATTTGAATTCCAAAATGAAATGCAATTGACAACCTGTTCATTACTGCATAAAATACCTTCTAATTTATCCCAAGTGACCATTGAAGATTTCAAGTTTGATTTCATCGACCAAATTCCAATATATATTTCACAAGAATACCATAGCAAACTTGAAAATAAACTCAAGTCTTTTATTTATGATTCATCTGACTCTGCTGAAATTGATGTCACAACTTCAAAATGGGTTATTTGCATTTGTGTTTTTGTTAATAAATCGAATCTTGGGATATTTACGGATTTATTTGATAAAATAAAAGGGTCTGACAAATCTAAACTGAATAACTTTAACTTTGAAATGATTGATTTCATTCCAAGAATAAACATTAGGAACCATGAATGGATATCAAAACTTGATCACCTCATAAATGTGTCATCTTTGTTAGAAAACTTTCATCAAACACTCAGCGATGATAGTAAAAGGGTAACAATAAATGATTTTGAATCTGAATTTAATTCAAATGACAATGGTACACTTGAATCAATGGGTGAATTTAGTTTTAATTCCAAAGATTACAACTGGAAAATTAAGTACAAAAAACACCCTGAACAGAAACTTGTTCATTCTTTATTTCTGCATTATTATCAAAAGTTCGGAATCAATATTTGCGTTTCTAAAATTTTGAAATTGGGGTGGCCTAATGAAGCGTCGCAACTAGCTGTAATTTATGAGCTATGTGAAGTTTTATCTGAAAATGGGTTGCCTAATTTGGAAGCAAACTCTGTGAGCTTGATAATTATCAGTCTATCTACTCTATTGCAAGACAGTTCGATCATGAAATTTGAATTGATGATTTCACTTTGCTGTTGTTTTTTGTCCAATTATTGTTTCTTATGGATGCATTCTATTAATAAAGATCTTATATCAGATGCTTTCAACATTTATGCATATTTCAAATCAATGAATAGTATGCAATTATTGCATACAAATGATTCAATCCTCAGTTTTTTCAACTTGAATGTTTCGATTTTGGCATACTTCAAAGACGTATCATTATTTAATCAAGATGATGTTCAACAAATCTCTAGTAATTTGTTTGAAAACATGAAGAATTCCAACAAATTTAAGGTGTCTGCCTCAATTTCAAAGCTCTTTAAAAAACAAACAATAAAAGAACAAATGGAATTATATCCTATTTTTACAGAATGTTTTAAGGAGCCATACTCTTCATGTGAAAACGCCAGCACTTTCAATATTTACATGGGACAAATATCCAGGTCTTCAGATACGTTGTTAATTGAAACAGTATGCAGCTTGATCGAATTTTCTGATTTTGAACATGTGAAGAAATACTTTTGTTTTTACATTGAATTAGTTGATGTTAACATTGAAAGATTGTTCTGGGGGTTTAGAGTTGTTTTTTTCAACTACTTTTTAAGTTTGGGTAAAGATCTCTTGGATTTTCCATATGATCTATTTGGATTCAAATCTAGTCGTGATTTTATTTCAACTACATTTAAGGACTTGATTTCATTAACTATGGTTAATGGTAATCATGATTTTGTCAAGGATATATCGATAATTTTAGATCGTAAAGTTGATGATCTATTAAAAGAGTCGATGTCACATGTTTTATCATTTGGCCAAACAGGTCTAGAATCCATCAAAAATGTTTCTCCGAAATTATCTAAATCTTTGGTGGGGATAATAAAAGACCAGTTTCCCTTGATTTTATTTCAACTCATTATTAGAATTGATTTTTCAAGTAACGAGAAAGGCTTTGACAACGTCAACTTTTTGAAAAACCATGGCGTTTTTTTAGCTGAAGAACAAATTGACGCATTGGTTGAAACTTTTAGAAGGAAATTGAATATTAAAGCATGGGATGTGCCTCTTGTTTACCATCTTGCTTCAAAGGTATTATTACTCTTGGAGAACTCAATTTTGGTAAATGAGATGGCAATGAATATTAAAAGACTAGAGTACTTATTTCTTAAGGCACCTGGAGCTTTCACTAATGAATTTCTCAACTCCTTAGTTGTTGAGAATTTGTTGAAATATTTGACATGTGAATCGTTGACTAATGGCATTTCACGTTTCCTCATTTCTTTAATTAGTGTTAGTACTCCACACAGCAATAAACGGGTGTTGAGTGTTTGGCTTCCATTGATTTGTGAACTGCTCAAGATAAGAGAAAAGGGACACCGCAAGGCTGATGTTAATGACTTACTTCAAAAGATTGATGATGTTATCAAAACCTCAACTTTTGGCAAATTTGATTTCTTACTCAAATTATGTATTAGAAAATTGAAAGGTGCTAATATGAACATTGGTTTTCATTTCATTACACAAATAATTAACTTTGATTTGGAAGTTTCCGAGATGAAACATTTTGTAATGTTATTGCCATTTTTGTTTTCATCTGAAGACAAAAATATTTGGAATGTTGAATCTCACAAGAATGAAATTACTAAAGATTTGGTTCAACGAGTTTTTGACATTCAAAACCAATACAATGCCATTTTGGATGATAATTTGAAACTATGGATCGGCAAAATTTTAGGCAAATCGTTTGAACTTTATGGGGTTTTGCCTAAGCATGAAATATTTGAATTTAACAAAGTTATTTTTGATAAATATGCCGGTGAAAGCTTTGAAAGGTTTACAAACTCAATCGATTATATTTTTGAATTAATGATCAGTGAACTACCAGAGGCAAACTTACATTCAAAGTTATGTTTTGATTCTATTATTGGTGTTGTTATTCAAAGACACAACGAATCACATTCCAACACCAATGATTATATTTCATCATACGAAACCTTAATTCAGCCATTTGAAAGCTTCATATTACCCATGAAAAACTACATATATTCTCTATCTGTAAGTGAAATTGAATTGAGCTCGCAACAGGTGTACCACAAAGACAGTTTGAGATCGGTTTTGAATGGGTTCGCTTCTAAGATAACTAATACTGCTTTTGAGGAATGGATAATAAGAATAGTTTTTGCTGTTATTAATGATCTAACCTCCCAAAAATCAACTCTTGCTCTTTTAACAACATACATCAAACAAATTCCAAGTTTTGCAAAAAAATGCTTCTGTCCATTGATTCTATTTTATATTCAAAGTAACAATGCTGAAAGAAATGAGTTGATCATATCAATGTTAATTGAATTTTTTGACCAAGACCTCACTGCAATTTCTAAAGATGCAACTAGTTTATTTTGTGAGTTAGTTTTGCTAATCAGATCAGGTACTAAATTGCTAGACAATAGTTTGAATAAAATAAAGCTCAAGTTTACTAATATTTATGGTAAATTGAAAATCAGTAAAGTTTGTTCAGCTTTAGATTACATTAATAAGCCCAAAGCTTCTTTACTTTTATTTGAAGATCGATCTGTCTTTAACTTTAATTTGGACAATGATTCTGATAGTTGGAAATCATTTTTGAGGCATGTCTATGATGCAATTGATGAAAAGGATTTGATAATGGGATTACCTGTTGGTAATAATTTGGATTACGGTTTGGCAATGTTAGAAAACAGCAGTTCAAATAAGGATGGAAAGTTAATGTTTGCGAATGGTACATTTGAAACTGATATGAAAACCTCAGACAAGATTCCAATTGATACCATTAATAACTTTTCAAATGATTTAATCGATTTTGGTTGGGCCGGTGTTTCAAAGATACTCAGTGACAGATTAGGTCATGATGAAAATCAAAATTCTGATTCAACTTATCTCAAGTTATGGAAATTAAACCAATGGAATTTACCTGCAGATGAAAATCTCCAAAGTGAAAACCAAGTGATCTATTCCGTTCTAAAGGGTGTTCATGATTTTGGAATTGAATCTTCTAAAGTATTATTCGACAAATCTATTATTTCGGTTCTTGACAATTTCAATTTAGTAACTGACAAAAAGCTTTTAGGGTCATGGATAAAATCATTATGTATTGTAAACAATTTGGAATCCATTTCACAAAGTGATGATGCTAATGCTAAACAAATGGATTTTGAAAACGATACGAAATGGTTTAAACATTCGGAGTTGGAATGCTTTGAAAGTTTGCTTTTGTCCAGACAAATTGCCTTCAAAATTATGTCTAAAGACCAAAAAAGTAATTTGAAAAATAGACCTGACTTTACTGTCCAAGCCAGAGAGCTTCATAGATTCAACAAACTTATGGATATGAAGAATGAAAAACAAAAATTGATCAACACTTCTATTTATTTAGACAGTATCAGCAAGCTTCCAATGGTTGAAGGTAATTTAACTATTGAAACAATTGCCAATTTCAACTTAGCTTTGGCATTCTGGGTCGAGCATTCTGAAACCAAATTTCCTGTGTCTGTTTTAAAAATGGTTATTAACAAAAATAGCTCACTCAATGTTGACAATAGCTGCCCACTCAATACTTCTTACATGACAGCAATATTGATAAAATGGTTAGATGAGTCTAAACAAGAAACACCTGAGAATATAATGAATGACTACATTGAACCGACTGTTGGCAGTATGATCAGTGGGGCTGCCAATAGCAGTAAAGGAGAAACTTTTATGATCTTTGCAGAATTCTGCAATAAACAATTGAAATCCAATAAGTTGAAGAATATGATAACCAGTGTGAAACATACAATATTAGGTTTGAAAAATGATATAAGGACATTGGGTAAAGTTCCACCTTTGGAACCTCAAGATCACAAATGCTCAGGACACTGTACTAATAAATCATGTATTTCTCGAACGAGACACAAGGTACAAATTATGAGACTTCAACGCATGTGTAAAACAAGGGATCGTGAATTGGTCAGTTTGGAAAGAGAAGCATCGAATTTGATTGAAAAAGCAATGAAATTTTATCTTTTAGCGATTTTATACGAAGAAGATAACAATAGTGATCAAGACAGTCACAATGTTGATAGATTTTGTGGGTTATGGATGGAGAATAGTGATGTTTTCATTGATATTGAGTACTTGTTCCAATTACCAAGTTACAAATTTGTTTCTTGGAATAATCAGTTGACTTCCAGATTAATGGACGAATCTAATGATTTTCAGAAAACGTTGGAAAAGTTAGTTTTGAACATTACAAAGATGCACCCATTTCAAACGCTGTACATTCTTAAATCGTTAAGAATGAACGGTGTCTTATCGCATGATCCAACGGTTAAATCCCGTGGTTTAGTTTGTGAGAGAATTTGGAAGAGTTTAGTTGGCAAGCCGTTGAATGTTGAAGGTTTTGACAATTTGCTGCAACATATTGACATCATATGCGAGAATATGGTTGCACTGGGTGTATTTCAACCTAATAAGAAAAGAGAACGGGCTTCATTTAATATTGGCAGTTTTAGAATTGGTGACTGGTGGCTAAATAGTTTACCAACAATTAATTTTCCTTCTCCTGTGATGACGATTCCAGTCAAGTCGAGTGGGAAATACGACAGCACTGAAATCATAACTATTAGAAGTGTTGATAAAACTATAGATGTGGCCACAAGTGGTATTAGTTGTCCCAAGATTTTGAAAATGAATTTATCAAATGGTAAGTCACAAAAGATGTTACTTAAACCTAATGATGATCTACGACAAGATGCAATTATGGAACAAATTTTTGCCAAGGTAAATATGTTATTCAGATTTGACCCGCAAACAAGTAAGCGTGGTATTCGGATTCGAACTTACAATGTATTACCATTAGGTTCCCAGAATGGTGTTATTGAATTTGTTGCCAACTCAAAACCGTTTGCGGAGTTTATGTATGAGTATCACAGTAATGTTAAAGCAGCATCTGCCAAAATCATTGACGCGGGAAGGGAACCTACCGAAAAGAAGCTACAACTATATCGAAGCATCTGCCAAGAGTTTAAACCTCAATTCAGGAACTTCTTTTTTACGAACTTCATTTCGAGTGATGAATGGTTTGAAAGCCGGTTGCTCTACAGTCGTGGTCTAGCTTCTGTTTCTATTATTGGGTATGTCTTGGGTATTGGTGATAGACATTGCAATAACATCCTAATTGATAAAAGTACGGGTGAGCCAATCCATATTGATTTTGGAATCACATTTGGATTTGGCAAACTATTGACGGTACCTGAGACTGTTCCATTTAGATTGACTAGAGAACTTGTTGACGCGTTAGGCACAACAGGTGTTGATGGAGTTTTTGCAATATCAGCAGAGCATACGTTGAGGGTTTTAAGAGAGAAGATGGAGAGTATTCTGGACATTTTGGACGTACTTAAATACGATCCATTGTACAAATGGACTTTGTCGCCGTTAAGAAAGAAAAAGCTGGAGCAGAGAGGGCAGGAAGTGGAAGATGCAGTAGCAGGGATTGATGCGTTTGTCAAGGGTGATAGAACGAGTGAAGCGAACACTGCTATTGAGGAGGTGAAGGCCAAGTTGCTTGGCAGAGGGTTAGACGACGCTGCAATCGTGCGTGAACTAGTTCGAGAGGCCACAGACGAGCGGAACTTGTGCAAGTTATTTGGCGGATGGTGTGCGTTTCTTTGATATGCATGGGTGTTGTGTGGGTTTTCTGGTATGCATTGATGGGGGGTGTAGTATGACGTGGTTTTGGTGATGATATCTGCACTGGGTTTTGTGGATTAGGCTTTTAGTGGCACCAAGTATTGATAAGTAAGGTTAGCCAATGCTAGCTATGCATGCTAAGCAATAGTATTTCAAGACTACGTAAAAACTTCATTTGATGGTGGTGCTATGATGGCTTTTTGGGTGCTGGGACGTGTTAATGGCAGCTTTCTTGAGAGATGGCAGATTTTCTTTACCGTTACACGTTAGTTCACGTTAGTTTAATAAAAATGGAAATCAATGTGCTTCAATAATATCCAATGTTCAGGTATATCACCCTAAAACGTAGTATTCAATTGATTGATTGTTACTTTAATGATGCATTTTTAAATATAGAAGCTGTCAAAATGGCAATTAACTGCTATATTGAGTAAGTCGGATTAGCCAATGTTAGCTAAGCATATAGAGTTTCAATATTACGTAAACACTTTATTTGTGCTTAGAAAGCAGCTTCAACTTTAACAAGTACTACAATGACTTCCAAAGATATCCATTTTTGGTGCTAAGATATTGATAGCTGATATGTAGCTGAGTTTGACATATGGCATATTCACCATTATGTAAACACACCTTATTTATACTCTGAAAACAGTCTCAACGTCAGCAAGTACTACAGCGATTAGTCTTTGGTGACTCTAGCCATTCTATACCTTACATTGACCAATACTAGCATTGTGAGCTAAACAGATTGCATCTCAAAATTACGTAAGCACCTCATTAAAGTCATAATATCGACACCAGCGTTGAAATGCAGCTGCACTTTGCCAACTATGGCAGCCTAAAAACGACATTTTGTGTCCGTAACAAGTTTATAACTTGTATTAGTGAATACCATCAATGTGAGCTAAGCATATTCACCATTACGTGAGCATACCATATTTATGCTTCAAAAGTAACCGCATCGACACTTCCAAGTACTGCAACGGTAAATAAGGAGCTTCCTCTGTGTCCCTATCAAGCTCAAAATTCAAATTAACTAATGCTAGCTGTGTATGCTAAACATATAAAACTTAAAGATCACGTAAACGCACCATATCTAACCTCTAAACGCAACCTCGTCGGCGCTTAAAGTACTGCAGCAGTCGATGAGTCTTTTATCAAGCTCGCAACTTGAGCTAACTAATACCAGCCACGCATGCTTGGAGTATAACATATGATTACTTAACACACCACATTTATACTTTAAAGCAACTTCACCAACGCTTTCAACTACTTCAACCGTTCAAAACTTTGCTGTGCTCTTACCAAGCGTACAACTCAAACTAACTAAGACTAGATGCTTGGAATATGGCATATGATATTCGCCATTACTTAACACACCACATTTATACTTTGAAGCAACCTCACCAACGCTTTCAACTGCTTCAACCGTTCAAAACTTTGCTGTGCTCCTACCAAGCTCACAACTTAAACTAACTAATACCAGCTACCCATGCTAAGCATATAATATTCACCGTTACGTAAGCACGCTACTGAAACCAGCCTTAGTGGTATTTTCAACGCTGAAATGCTGTCACTAACCCACCACAACTGTTTCCACCACACAAACCTTCTACTCCCTCTCCCAACTCCTCCACCGCTCTCCATATTGATAAATTAGATTACAGTACAAATTTATAAAACATCGTTCAAGCAGCGGCCTGTGCTGACTGCTGCTGATGGTGATGCTGCTGCTGTCTGTTGTTGTTGTTGTTGTTTTTTCTGTTTCCGTTGTTATTGTGGCGTCTCTGCTGACCGTTCGACCCATTGTTGTTGTTGCTATGTCCACCAACTCTGCGGTTACGTCCGCTTTGCTCCTTCTCTCTCAACTGTTGTTCTCTGTAGTGGTCCACCACGTCGTTCGGCAGCTTAATCAACTTGATTTGAACCCCGCGCACATAAACACGAGCAGCAACGTGAGATTTGCCCTCAGACACTACGCGCGCATCTGTGACCGTAATGTTCATCCACGAGTCCACGTTTTCCAGCCGGCCCTCGATGGTGCCACGTGACTTCAGCTCCACAAACACATGTGCACCCTTCACCGCGTTAAGAAGAAACAATGGGAGCATCTTTACTATGAACAAAGCAAAGAGAGAGTTGAAAGAATGTTCATTTTTTGCTACAGCCTATTAATTAAAATATATATCTCTCTCTCTTTAAGGTGCGATGGCAACGCTCGACTTCTCTGCTAATCGCTGCTATCCGCTACGGGAAAGCTCGGGAGAAGTAAACCCATGCGTGGGGGGATCTTCATTGTTTCTGAAGTCGCGTGTTTATCTGTACGGGGGGTGTCAGTTGCCGCTGGATTTGCCCGTAGACTTCACGGTGGCGGATTTGCGTTCGGAGCTCTCGAAGCATGGTAAAGTGGGTCTTGAGAGTCTATCGAGCGAATGTCACATTCTCAGTCTAGTCACTGGCTCATGGACGCATTTCAAGGCGGAATCACAGAAAACACCACGTCCGCGTATGTTCCATTCCGCTGTGGTGCATGACAACTATCTCTACGTTCGCGGCGGGTTTTCGTTTGATCAGGAGGGTGAGTTGGTGCTTTTAAACGACTTCTGGAGCTTTGATACAATTGATCGCAAGTGGCATTGCTTTTTGGAAGATGGCAATAGCAAGATTCCAAGAAGGTTCAATGATTTGTCCGTGTATGTGTCCTCACTGGAAATTATTGGACAAGCCACTCACAATGGTCTCATGACCGTGGGTGGATTTAATCTCGACAACACCTCCAACACAGAGATGTACTTTTTTGACCTGTTTGATGGAGATGTGCGAAAGTGGGATGGCCGACTCCTCAACCCATTGAGTGGAGACCCGTTGAGTCTCAGTGGGGGTCGAAACGCGATTCACGCGGTAGAGTGTGAAGACTATCCGGACTTGGTTTTTCTGTTGTTCCACAAGTCATCAGATAACAACTTCCAGCCATTTTTCACGATAGATAAGGAAATGAAGGTTGAGCCCATCAGAAATTCACCGGGTGCAGACTTGCAAGCAATCAACAACTTGGAAAATCCGTCCCTGAGCACATTCGGAAAGAATTTTGTCATCACAGGATTCGAAAAGGACATGAATAGACTCTCGTCTTACGTTTACAATTATGCATCTAACCTCTGGACAAAATTGAAAATTACATGCATCCACAAAGTCTACATCCACAAACTCAGCATGGGGTTTGTATGGGAATCACATCACAAAATGGTGTACTTGGGAACTTCGTCTTCTGCAAATAGCAACGAACCTCAATCAGTCAAGTTTTTTGACACAATTGTGGTCTTAGCGCTTCCATTCACAAATTTGTTGCTCAATGATATCCGTATTCCCGCAAAGTACAGTCCACAAAACAGCATTGGGTCCTCAAGGACGCCGTCAGCCGCCCCATCCGATGTTAATTTGGTTAACTTGGCGCAACAGCAACAACAGCACCCGCATTTCTTACAGCATCATCAAACATACACGCAACAACATGGCAATAATACAGCAAATACACAAACACAGACTGCCAACCAAGGCTTTGTAGAGTACTCTAACCATGTTGCACAACAAATACAAGTGAGTTCCATTCAGTCTGTATTACCACCGTATGCTATTGCTATTGGGAAGGGGGCATTCAGTAGAACAGACGTTTTTTCGGACATGGATTTTGTGTGTGCCGATGGTAGTCTCATACCAGGACATCTCACTCTGTGTAGAAGAAGATGGGGGAAACCATTTGATCTGCTAATGACAGATGCATATGCAAAATCACTGGTTACTGTTAAAATGATGAACGACGATAACTATTCAGAAAGTGAAAAATCGGAAATAGAATCTTCATCCCATCTTAGTAACTCAGATAATTTTATCCCCCAATTCCGATACCCTTTCAAAGATACAGACTCTAGTACCAGTACATCCAATGTTGGTGTCGGCTCATTACATAACGAATCACCATCAAGTTCAAGAAGAAATTCTAAACACAGAAAAATGTCTGTTCCTTACATGACTCCAAATCCTGCCGCCCATAGAGCGTCACTTTCCATCAGCCAATCAAGAAAGAATTCATATAATCAGTCCCCTTCAAGGCATAACTCTTTTAGTATGCCAAGCAGAAGAAATTCACTCAATTTACTACAGCAAGTTCAATCTTCCAACAGTAGAAGGGGATCAACATTGAGCAGGTCTTCGATTGTTTCGGGCGCGTCGTCGAATTCAATTGCATCGGCTAATGGTGGACACAATAACAACCATAGCATTATAACACCAAATTTTGAATCTAGAAGCGCATCAAATGGTGATGGCGACATTCCTCGTCCTGTTGGACCATCTCATGAATATGGATCTGTCTATGTTCAAAACTTGCCCCCAGCGTTGCCTATGCCAATAGTTCAACCCGATGGGAAACAATTGGATGCAAGTGAATCGTTTGATGCATATGATACTACTTTGGATTCTAATAGTGGCACTGAAGTTGGCTATGGAACGGCAGGTCGTAGCTCAAGCACCGGTGGTGGTAGTTTGGGTGATCTGCTGACAAATATATCTAATTCTCCAACTTTCAATCCAGGAAGTCAAATTTTCGATGATGATGAGGGTTCTTTCCATTTTGGTAGATTTCCAAGAATGTTATATCTGCCATATTCTAGGGCTGCAGTTATGGCCTTGAATGAATATTTTTATTCTGGACAAATTGGCGCTAGTTGGAAAGTTTTCCCAACTGTTGTTGAACTGTTGATTGCTAGTAAAAAGTTAGGAATTCCTCTCCTCTATGATTTATTGCTGGAAATGCTCTTTGTTATTATGGATCTGATTGAAGGTGAAATTAACAGGCTTCTGTTACTTGAGGGCCACAAGCGTGGTATTGAAATTGAGATATGTGATCATTCAGGTAAGGACGATTATGAAGTCCTTTGCGACTTGTTGAGTAATTTCAAGAATGAAACCAGAAGAACTTCGGGATCCACTGTTGAGTCTAATGGCTACATTCATGTCAATAATCTTGATGAACCCAACCAAGAAACTGGTGATGTGCGCGACATTGATTGCATGCTAGATGACGACAATTTGGGGCCAACTGATGGTACTCACATTGAGGAATTTGACCACGAGGATCTGTCCCATTTGGGATTCATCAATACTCTCAGTATGCTTGATGAAAATGGATACTATTCGGATGTGGATGAAGATTATTATATGGATGAGGAGGACACATTTAGCAAGAACTTTCAAAAGTTCAGCATTGGGGGTGAATCCAAGTCCTCGAAACGGGACGACAGTGATATGTTCGAACGTAAACGTGTGTTCAAAGAATGGCCTACTGTCAAAGACTCTTTTGATGGCACTTCTAAAATCTGGCTATCCACAACATTGCTGAACATGGCTGTTGAAGTAGCGACGTTGGTGAACGACAATTATTTCTTGGTGAAAGTGTCCCATGTTCGTGATTTGCATTTGAAACTCCAAGACCTGAGATCCCAGTACTTAGGGACGTCGCAGGACGATTTTGGTTCGCAAAGCACTCCGAAGCAGCAAGATCTTCATCGCCCATCCCCTGTTGCTCCGAATGTGTCTGCTAATGACAAGTCGAGCGCACATAGGCTATCTACCGCTCCATTGACGCCCAACCCTGTTTCTGAAACTGCTGAAATCGTTTCTGTTCCATCCCCAACTATGGCAGACTCACCTTTGCTGCCTTACAAGAAGACTTCATCAACAGGCATTCCACCAATGTCTCCATTACCGTCTGTATCCGGCACGCGGTATGTTCGTTCTGGCAGCACTGCTGCAAGTGTCTCTGAACTGGCTTCCAAGCCAATGAAAAGCAACTCTTCATCAATAAGAAGCGTTATAGGAGCCTTTCTTCCTCGTGATAAGCATCCTCATCAACCAGAGCCGCCCTATTCTGACGAAGAAGTGTCCCATTTTGGCTCCGCTCCGCTCAAACCATCGCTTTCAATAGTTTCTCTGCAGCAAAACCGTGTCAAGTCCATTTTCGGCAGATTTGGAAAACGTCCCACCCAATAAATGCTGAGCGTTTTGGTACATTTTGCTGAGCGTTTTCGGCATAATCGAAAAATCAAATTTTCTGGGGCAAAAAATGACCCTCTCTAATGATAATGTCAAAATGCCAATAAAAAAGTAAGATTTGCATGCTTTTTCTTTAGTTTAAGCTTTAGTATATAGTTATATTACACATTTATACATGTCCGCTCTATTTAAAGTCCTTACGGACACCTTCATTCCGATCCCTCCTCGTATTGGGCAAAAACTCCCAGAAGAGGGCGTCTTAAACGCCCAATTGGAGGCGCCACCGCATTCTTGCAACGTGGATGATGTAGTTGAAGAGATTGATCTGGCAGATTGTTTCACGGACGACTATGAGGCTCAAGAAGACGGGAGTGGAACTCATCCAAGAGATAAGGAGGGTTCGATAAAGTCGGAGTACTTCACGGACTCAGGCTCATCAACAAATGCATTTGAAGAAGGTAGAATCCACCGTCGTTTGAAAAGAAGACAAATCGAATTGATTGCGATTGGTGGTACCATTGGTGTTTCTCTTTTTGTGAACATTGGTAACCCATTGAAAAACGGAGGCCCGTTGTCGTTGTTGCTTGGATTTGTAATGTGGTGTGTGCCGATCTTGGAAATCACTGCGGTTTGTGCCGAAATGGTGTGTTATTTACCGATTAGAGGTGCCCCATTCTGTATTTTTGCAGATAGGTTTGTCGATGAGGCATTTGGTGTTATGGCAAGTTGGAATTTCTGGGTTCTAGAATGTGCATTGATTCCATTTGAATTGACATTATTCAACACGTTGATTCATTTCTGGGCAAAAGATTACTCGGTAGCAGTCCCATTAGCTGCAGAATTGGCAGCATATTTCCTAATCAATGTTGCGGCTGTCAAATGGTATGGTGAGGCTGAATTCTGGTTCTGTATTGGTAAGGTGTTGCTAGCAATAGGTTTGATGTTTTTCACATTCATTACAATGGTTGGTGGTAATCCAGACCATCATGCGTTTGGATTCACGAATTGGAAAAATGGACCCGTGATGCTAGAATACATTGCAACAGGGCCATTAGGTAGATTCGAAGGCTGGCTTTACTGTTTGATCAATGCTTCCTATATGATTGCCGGGCCAGAATATCTATCCATGGCAGCTGGTGAAACCATCAATCCAAGAAAAGTATTGCCAAGTGCTTTCAAGGGTGTCTTCTTCAGATTGAGTACATTTTTCATTGGTGGGGCTTTGTGTGTTGGTATTCTTTGCAATGCCAAAGATCCGTTACTATTAGATGCCATTTCAAACGGGTTACCTGGGGCTGGTTCATCCCCATACACCATTGCGATGCATAACATGGGTATTAAGGTTTTGCCGCATATTCTAAATGCTGCCTTATTGACTTCCTGTTTCTCAGCAGGTAACTCCTACACTTTCTGCTCTTCCAGAACTCTATATGGGCTTGCCGTTCAAGGCCGGGCACCAAAGATCTTCTCCTATTGCTCTAAAAATGGTGTCCCTATTTTTGCTGTTCTTATTT
Organism: Saturnispora bothae; assembly: GCA_030462855.1. NCBI lineage: Eukaryota > Fungi > Ascomycota > Pichiomycetes > Pichiales > Pichiaceae > Saturnispora > Saturnispora bothae. The sequence continues at coordinate 339,279 of JAKVQQ010000003.1, read as the reverse complement.
CCTTATGCTGGGGTGGTTTAGGCTTCTTACAAGTTAACAAGAATGCAAACACTGTTTTGAACTGGATCATTAATCTCATTACCGCGTCTCAGTTGATCAATTACTGTGTCATTCTATTTACCTATCTCCATTTCCGTAGAGCTTTCATTGCTCAGGGACTCAACAGAGACGAATTGACTTTCAAAGCATGGTTCCAGCCTTGGGCCTGTATTGTCACACTTTGCATTGTTTTCACAATGGTTTGGCTCCAAGGCTACTCTGTCTTCTTAAAGGGCTGGTGGTCCGTCGACACGTTCCTCTTTTCCTATCTCATGTGTTTCTTTGACATTGCAGTCTATATTGCCTGGAAGGTGATAAAACGCACCAAATATAGATCGGATCCTATGGCCATCGACTTGAGTACTGGTTTGGAAGAAGTCGAAGCTCACGAAAGATATCTCGCTCACCAGCGCATTCTTCACAAGAAACGTCCGCCTATGATGGTGAGAGTGTTCAACAAGATCTCCGCCGTGCTCTTTGGTGAAAACTAGCCAAAACGTGTCACGTGACTGCTGAGCACAAAGGCGCTCAGTCACTGTGGAGCCTCAGCGTAATGTCACGTGATTTGGCTGTCTAAAACGCCACAATTGATGTTCATTTGTCACGAGGCAAAAGATTTTCTTCCACTGTGGTCAAAATGCCACCACAGGGCTGCTGTCGTTGGAAAACGAATAAAAGGCGTCCCATATCTTCCCCCTGAGGAAGTTGATCCTTGAATTTATATTATCTATCTTGCTTAGTAAAATGACATTTAAATACTTCAGGAAGGGATCGCAGCCTTCAACGTTAGAAGAGATAAATGAGTCGTCAGAGATGATTAATAGATACCCGGAATGTGAGTATTCCACCTACGAGTTTGGGACTAGTGAGCCAGCTAGGGGAGTTGCAATCAAAGAATACCATGAAAGACTTGTCACACCATTAGATTACGTGAAGAACGTTACAAAGAACCCAGTGAAGAGGTCTAAGGACTATGTGATCTCGCTTTTCCCGATTTTGAAATGGGGGCCTTACTATCCTTTCAATCCTTCATGGTTTGTTTCGGATTTTATCACAGCTGTTACTGTCGCAACGGTTTTAGTTCCCCAGGCTATGTCCTATGCTACCTTGGCAACATTACCACCGCAATACGGGTTATATTCATCCTTCATCGGAATGATCTGTTACACATTTTTCGGAACTTCAAAGGACATCTCAGTGGGTCCAGTTGCTGTGATGTCTATGGAAGTTGCTAAAATCATTGCAAGAGTCCAGGCTGACACTGGAGGAGCTTATGAAGCCCATGAAATTGCCACTTGTGTGGCTTTATTGTGTGGTGGTATTGCCTTAGGTATTGGCTTACTAAGATTGGGATTCATTGTTGAGTTGATTCCTTTGCCTGCTGTTATGGCATTCACAACCGGGTCTGCTTTCAGTATCATTTGTGGTCAATTACCAGGTTTGATGGGCTACAATAGCTTGGTCAACACCAGAGCCGCATCTTACAAAGTTATGATTGAATTCTTGAAAAAATTACCAAATACTAAGGTCGACGCTGCTTTCGGTCTTATTTGCTTGTTCATCCTTTATGCTTGGAAGTTTTTAGGTAACTGGCTCATGAAAAAATACCCAAATAGACAAATGGCCATTACCTACTTCTTAAACTTGAGAAACTCAATTGTTATTATATTTGCTACCTTGATTTCCTTTTTGATTATTAGAGCAGCTCCAGGTGGTTTGGCAAATAAGGCACATTACAAGGGTTTCAAGGTTGTTGGTAAGATTAACAAAGGCTTGGAACATGTGGTGCCATTCACACCAGCAAAAGGTTTAGCTTCGGCAATCGCTAAGGAATTGCCTGTTGCAACTATTGTTTTAGTTTTAGAACACATTTCAATTGCCAAGTCATTTGCTAGAGTTCATGATTATAAAATTGATCCAAATCAAGAGTTCATTGCCATCGGTGTTGCAAACATGGTCGGTACATTCTTCAATGCTTATCCAACAACTGGTTCATTTTCAAGAACTGCATTATCCGCCAAATGTGGTGTTAAAACTCCCTTTGCTAGTACTATTGCGGGATGCTGTGTCTTGATTGCAATTTATTGTTTCACCAGCGCATTTTTCTTCATTCCAAAAGCAGCGCTTTGTGCAATCATTATTCATTGTGTTTCTGATTTGATGGCATCATATCAATTAACTTGGAAATTGTATTTAGCCAGCGTCATTGATGTCATTATTTTCGTTGTTGGTGTTTTCATTACTGTTTTTGCATCAATTGAAGATGGTATTTATTTTGCAATGTGCGCATCAGCTGCATTGATTCTTTGGAGAATGTGTTGGGCCAATGGTTCGTTCATGGGTAGAGTTAAGGTATTAGAATTGATCAATCCAAGAATTCACAAATCTAATGTTGTTAATTCTTCAGATGATGAAGTGGAAAGATCAAGTGAAATTGAAGTTGAGAAAACTTTCTACAATTCAGGATTAATTTCAATGCCAGACTCCGTTCTTAGTGGTAAAGTCACTAGAGGTGAAGAATACACCAATGAAATTTCAAAACCAGTCTACTCATACCAGTACAAGTGGGTTCCAATTCCAAATCAAAAGTTCAATTACAATTCACTTGCATCACTTGATGAACCAATAAATGACAGCTTCATTCATACAAGATATATCAACAATAATGTGAAAATAGAATCACCACCACCCGGGGTTATTGTTTACAGAATGGGTGAATCTTTTGTTTATCCAAATTGTTCTGCTCAAGCTGATAGAATCATTGATATGGTTAAAAGAAGTACTAGAAGTCATCAAGGCAAGAGAAGCGCACTGTGGAATGAAACAGATAGATTGGAATTCAAATGGCAAGGATTTAATTCTTCAAGAAAAAATGGCTTCACGACAAAATTTTGGAAAAGAAAAAATCATGATGATTCTGATTTAGAAGTTGGTTCAGTTGAGGAACTGGAACCGGAAAAAGAAGGGGAAGAGGATGAAAACTTGCACAAACCATTTTTGAAATTATTACATTTAGACTTTTCTCAAGTGGTTGCTATTGATGCTACGTCTATTCAAGCATTGATTGATTTAAAGAGAACCATTGAATTGTATTGCGGATCGAATTTTGAAATTCACTTTTCCGGTATTATCAATCCTTGGGTTATTAGATCACTTTTCAATGCTGGATTTTCCACGTCCGTTGAAAAGGTTGAAGATCATGAGCTGGCAGTTGATATTGAGGAAGCACGTGTGGAGCATGAACAGGATGAAGAACATAATATCAAGCCATTAACCAAGTTGAACAACAGTTATTTAACAGTTGGTTATGGGAATGATGGATTATTGCATCCTATCAACGGTACTAACTTCCCTAACATTCATTTCGACATCCCATCTTATTCAGAATTTGATTAAGCTACTGCATTTTTTATAGTAATAATATTACGATCGCGCTTTATTGGAACGAAATTGGAATGCTATTACATATCCAGCCTGCATAGACGAGAAGTATACGATTGGCGCCACAATTTTCCCCTCGCCTAAATAAACAATCCAATGATTCAAAACAGAAAAAAAAGAACGTTACTAAATAAACAGCAATAGCAGACCCAGGAATTATCATCTCACTAAACGAGCAGAGTTTGAGGTTGACTTCATGAAATTTTCCTTTTTACCGATTAAGAATAGGAAACCTAAAGATATAACGAAATTTTAAGCAAAGGCAAAAAAGCCATGCATTTGTTGAGCCACACTGGATGTTTATAGCCCAGATCAATAGGAGAGATTTCTCAACTTTTCATAATGCCGTGAATTTGCAAAGATAAGTTTCAAAAAGCTGCGTAATCAAAAAAATATTATTCAATTCTGCATTACTGCATCCGTAAGGAGAGGAAGTTGTCTTATGATGTTTGAATAATAAACGGGCCCTAAGTTATTTTGGGAGTAGCTACAGAACCCTGTTAAGTTTCATAATCAACGAGATGATGTAGTCTCCAAAACCAATTCCAATCTTACGTTGCAATACAGGGAGTGAGGAGCTTACTCTGGCGGCTTAACAAAAGGTACGGAAAATAACTCATTTAGCATAAACTACGGTAATATATGAATTATTTCATCACAGCGCGATGCTTGCTTGAAAAGTGTTAAAACACATGCTTGCTAATTTGGGACTAGGCATGGAATAAGGGAAAAAACTGTTCCATTTCTCCAGGTTCGAAAGCAGAAAGAGAAATAAATCCGGGTGGCTGCTTTTGTATCGACGCACTGCATAAGCGATCTGCATGCAAAGTGCTTTTTGGAAAATTTTAATTACCAATCAGGAAAAAAACCCCGAGTTTGGTCGAGAAACGGAACGTACCAGCTAGTGGATATTCCTTCATTATGGACTTTTAATGGTAGATCCTTTAGCAAATGGAGTTTTTTTAATTAACTGGGATAATGAAGAGGTTCAATGTTACCAGATGGTTATGAACGGAATTAAAGTGTCAAGAAGATTGGATAATGACATGGTAAATGGAACTAAAATGATCAATGTTACTGGTATGACAAGAGGCAAACGGGATGGGATCTTACGCCACGAAAAAGTAAAAGTTGTAGTCACCAGCGGTCCTGTTCATTTTAAAGGTGTTTGGATTCCACTCGATAGCTCCATTCGGATAGCAAAAAGGTTGAACATTTTTAAGTTTTTGAAGCCACTGTTTGAAATACATCCTTTGAATGATCCAACGACAATTGTTCATGATGATGATATTGGATATAAGCAGTATGATAATGTTAAGAAGGAAGGAGTTATTGCCTCTCAGAACGATACTTTTCCCGAATCATACATTTCATCAAATACAAATGTTCAAAATGATGATTTCAACAATATCACAAACAATGAGCCCTCATTGCTGTACAACTATCAGCATCAAAATCAAATGATTCAAGAAAATAATGACCATGGTCTTAATTATTATCATTCCCCGTCGGCGCATGATAACTTCAATCAATATTACTACTATTATAATGGTTACTCCACTTCAAATAATTCAGTACCATATAATCTGCATACTCAACAATATCAAAATACTATAGGACATGTACAAAATTTCCCTGTAACCAATAATAGATATGTCCATAGCGATGGTTACAACTCTTCCATAATAGAAAATAATCAAGCATCTCATTACAATAATAATGTTAACATGCTCACTTTTGTATCGAATCCCGCATATATTCAATATCACCAAAATCAACAACAACTACAACTACAACAACAGCAGCAACCCAAAGATGAAGGAGTGTATATACCCAATCAACAATATTTAAATGAGCCTGAAAACATTAATCAGTCTTTCAACAACGGTTATCAAATGGATTCTAATCAATATCAACAATGATGACTGTTTATATTTTGAAAATTTTAATTTCCTGATTTTTTACATATTTATACGCTTTCATTTGCATCTTAAACTATCAGTTAAGTCTTGAAACTTTTATATACATTTTAAGGTACTTTTGGTGTCCTTCCGGCTTCTTTTTTAGAATTTTCAAAAATCTTAAAATTTTAACAAGTTCATTAAATTTGCTTTACTTAGTTCTTTTTTGTTAAAATTAAGATAAATAGTTAGTGTTTTTGGTTTTAGTTTTAATCTGTAGAAAAATTACGTAGCATTATTTTGAAGTACTTTCTAGCCTTATACAACAATTATCGCCCCTCCCTTGATAGAAATAAAGCGTCTACAACTGGAGTTATGTCGCGAAAGTATGAATTTAGCTGAGTAAAAAAAAAAAATTAAAAAAAAATTCAAGACTTCCTTTTTAGTCTATCTTTTAATCATCATTTGTTATGCTATTTGAAGTCAAAGGTTGGAATTTAGAGGACAAAAAGGTGAAGAAAACTAAAGAGCCTAAAAAGGAACGTAAACCCAAAAAGGAGGGATCACAAAAACACCAAGATAAACACGAAAAGGCACCATCTAAGAAGAGATCAAAGGTTGAAGAAGAGGAAGAAGAAGAGGACAAAACCGTCGAATCAAAACAAAAAAATGAGCCTAAGAGAATTAAGTTAGAAGAAGCACCACCTTCCGATATGGGTGCAGGCATTGATCAATCCAAATTAACACCATTACAACGGAAAATGTTGGCTAAATTATCAGGATCGAGATTTAGATGGATCAATGAACAATTATACACTACTGATTCTAATCAAGCATTAGAAATGATGAAAAAACAACCTGAACTCTTTGATGAGTACCATAAAGGTTTTGCTTCTCAAGTTGAATCATGGCCAGAAAATCCTGTTGACTTGTTCACCAGAGAAATCATCTATAGAGGTATTTCTAAGATGGTTAACTCACCTGGTGGATTACCTGGTGTTAAAGAAAATGGTCACAAGGTTGTCATTGCTGATATGGGATGTGGTGAAGCTGAATTAGCTATTCAAGTTGACAAATTCATGCAAAGTTATAAGAACCCTGCTGAAGTTAAGAATGCTCTTAAAAAGTTCAAAAAGAAATTCGGAGGTGGTCAAGATGTGCCATTGAAGAACAAGAAACTTGCAATTGACGTTCACTCCTTTGACTTGAAGAAGATCAACGATAAAATCACAGTCGCTGACATTAAGAACGTTCCATTAGAAAATCAATCTTGTAGCATTGCCATTTTCTGCTTGAGTTTGATGGGGACGAACTTCCTTGATTTCATCAAAGAAGCTGACCGTATTCTTATTGGAGGAGGAGAGCTTTGGATCACCGAAATTAAAAGTAGACTTTCAGATCCTAAAGGTGCCGAATTTATCAAAGCCGTCGAATCACTCGGTTTCAAGAGCAGAGTAGTAGACGATGGAAATAAAATGTTCACCAAATTTGAATTCCTCAAGCCTTTCAGAGGTGGAGAATCAAAAAACATTGACACTGTTAGAGGTGAAAAAATGGAGGGCGAATGGCTTCTAAAGCCTTGTATTTACAAGAGAAGGTGATATGTGAAATCGATCAAGAGTGCTTACGTAAGATTTTGTATAGAGTAGACATTTTTTTCCTCAAGGGCAAATTTTGTAATCAATTTTATTGATAACACATTTGAATTAGCTTCCTCTTCTATGACACCGTCGGCTGTGCAAGTGGCACAAACGGTGCTGATGCTGAATAGCACATTTTTTTTCAAAGGAGGCGACGAAGAAGACCCTCCTCTTTTTGATCCACGCAGACAGACTCATAACTTGTTCAAGGTTCAATTGTATACGACATCTGTACTAGGATTGGTGCTCTTTCTTCTGTTCTGTGTGCTGAGATACAATTTTCCAATAATATTTTCAATCAGAAGTTACAGGAACAAGAAGATCCAGAAATTACCGAATTCATTGTTTGGTTGGATCGGTGTTGTTACATCTATCAATAATGATCAGTTGCTACAAGTGATTGGTTTAGATTCTTACGTCTTTTTGAGGTTTTTCAGAATGGGAATAAAGATTTTGACGTTGTTATCTTTGCTAGGTTTGTTCATTTTGAGTCCATTGAGATATTATTTAACTGGATCTTTCGACAAAGATGGTAGCGCTGTTGATCTGTTATCAAACTTGGGTAACATAGCCAAAGGTGGTAATGGATCTGGTCCTAATCAAGAAACAGAACCTACAAGCTACCTAGCGGTTACTACTCTTTTCACTTATGTCTTCACCGTTATCATTTACTGGTGCTTATTTAGTGAAACCAGTCATATCATAAAAACAAGACAAAAGTTTCTTGGTTCACAGAGAACTTTGACTGATCGCACGATTTATCTTCAAAACATTCCTGAAAATTTGAGAAATGAGTTGAGTTTAAAAGCGCACATTGAAGAATTGGCAGTTTGTAAAGTTGAAAAGATCAATTTTGTTCATGATTATTCTGCATTGACCAATTTATTAAATCTAAGACAAAAACTCATTTCTAAATTGGAGATTTGTTACTCAAAAGCTTATGGATTGGACATCAATATGTTTGAACCAAACTCTGATCACCACGTTAGACTAAAAGTTGAACTGACTAATCAAATTCCGGATGATCAAGATATTTTATACACTCCACTTACCAACACTGTGCCCAATGATTTTTTCAGTGATAACCAATTTCATGTATTCCCAATTTTGCCAAGAGATAATGATAAAAGGTTTGGTAAATTGAAAATGTTTGGTCCCAAAATTGATTTAATTGATCATTACACCAGAGAATTGATCAAGATTGATGATGAAATTAAAGATTGCAAGTCAAGAGAAGCATTCAAAATATCATCAGACGCTTTTTTAACAATGGACTCAGTCACAAATGCTCAAATGGCCGCCCAAGCTGTTTTTTCACCAAAAGTTTTTGAGTTGACATCAACTTTAGCCCCAGCACCATTAGACGTCATTTGGGAAAATCTGTTACTCAATAAGAATACACTGCTAATTAGAAAAAACCTTATTGAAGTGATCATCATTGGTTTTAGCATTCTTTTGATTATTCCAATTCGATATATTACCTCCTTGTTGAATGTTAACTCTATTAGAAAAATGTGGAAAGAGTTTGGTGATTATTTAATGAAAAATGCTACAGCAAGTGCAATTGTTACGGGTTTGTTACCAACTTATTTATTCACCATTATCAATGTCATTCTCCCATATGTTATATCTTTCCTTTCAAATTTACAAGGTCAAAAATCTAGAGGTGATGTAGAATTGTCTGTCATTAAAAAGAATTTTCTGTACATCTTTTTCAACTTGTTCCTTGTTTTCACATTGTTTGGTACTCTTTCAAGCTACAAAGCTTTATTAACCGACACTACAAAGATTGCACCATTGTTAGCCACATCAATCAAATCATTGTCATTATTTTATATTGACTTGATTTTACTTCAAGGTTTAACAATGTTTCCATTTAAACTACTTCAAATAGGTGATCTCTCAATGCTATTTTGGAACACAATTGTACAATACAAAACTAGAACTCCAAGATTGTTCAATGAATGGATTTTCAAACCTACAGTTTTTGATTTGGGATTAATTTTACCACAACACCTGATGATTTTTTTGTTGACATTAATTTATTCACCAATATCAACAAAGATTTTAATTTCAGGGTTAGCATATTTCATACTTGGGTTCTATACATACAAATATCAATTAGTTTATTCATTTGTTCATCCATTTCATAGTACAGGTAAGGCATGGCCAATTATTTTCAAAAGAGTTTGTTTGGGTGTTTTTGTTTTACATCTTCAAATGTTTGGATCTTTGGCCTTAGAACAATCCTTTGTGCTTGCTGGTTTAATTTTGCCATTATTCCCAGTTACCTTAATGGCATTAATTTTCTTTGATAGAAATTATAAGCCATTGTTGTATTACATTGCATTGGATTCCATTAAAACCAAGGGTCAAAGTGTAAACATTTCAGATGATTTGTTTGATGGTGGTGCTACATTGGGATTAGATAGATTGATTAGCTCCTCAGGTATTACACACCAAAAAAGTATCATGAGCTTTAATGGATTTTTAGATGGTGAAGAAAATAACAATGCCGTTTTGATGAACTCAGAAGATAATTCGTCCTCTAACATCAATGTTGGGAACGATGAAGATGTAAGTGTTGGTAATGTTACTGAAGAGCTGATAGCACCCCAGAATATATCATCAGGTGCGATTAAAATAAGGGCAACCCAAGCTCAATTACCACACATTTATGAAGAAGAGGCAGAAAGCAGTGAAAATTCCAGCACCGGTGCAAGCGATAGATCTAATAATATAAAAAATGGAACCACCATCAAAAAGTTCAATACCACTACCGGAGGTGCTGCTACTACAATTCCAGGAAATATTACGTCATATACTCCTAGATTTGATACTGTGTCAGCTATAAGACACAAGAGAAGACCAAGTACTATAGAAGAGCAGAGAGAGATCGGACATTCATATAAGCATCCTGCAATTGTTAACCCATTAGAGGGAGTCATGGTAGGGTTCCAGGAAGATATTATAGAATATCTCGAAAGTAGGGAAATACTACCAGCATCAGCAAAGAGATCAAATACACAAACTGAAAATCCACTCGCAAGTGTGACAGCTAATGATGATGAAAATGGCAAGTCCATTCTCACTGGGTTTGTTGTTTCCAGACAACAAAATCGTCAAGTTTTCTAAATAATTTTTAATTATCCCAAAGCGGAAAAAAACGGCTTCTTTTTTTAGATTTTTTTCTCATCGATCGGACTTTATTTCTATTTTTCCAATTCTTTATATATCCTTGATTCTTGTCCAATACGCAAAATAACCAGGATGAAGTTTTCCAATATGTTCATGAGTTTGCTTTCACTTGGTTCAGCGAATGCATCTTTTCTAGCTGGGCCGAATAAGGCCATTTTAGAGGATTCTACATTATCCGAATACACCAGCCATTTTTCTGCCAACTCTTTCAAAAATGAAGCTTTGGTGAATGCCAAGGCTCAATATGCTATTGAAATGACATCGAAGAATGAAACAGCTGCTACTATCACAAATAAAGCAGCAAGACACGACACTTTACTTAAAAATGAACGCTTTGATAAAAATAGTGAATACAGATCTAATATTGAAAATGGGTCAATCAACTATGGCAAAACATTAAAGCCCTTCAAAACCACGCACTATGACCGTAATTTAAAAAGAGATGATCCAACTTACACAACTGGATGGAACATCTACTTTACCGACGTTACAGTTTCTGAAGACACAACAGTTACTAATTATCAGACTGTCACCCAGCATTCTAAAGTCAATGTCACAGTTACAAGCACTGTCACCAAGCATACAGATACAACTAGCTTATCACCCTCGTCATCATTAAGAAGAAAATCATCGCTCTCAACAAAATCACCATCGTCAGCAAAATCATCATTGCCAACAACGTCTTCATCAGCCTTACTACCATCTTCCGATGCAGTTACTCAAGCAAAAGTGACTCCAAGTGTTGATGTTTCATCAATCAGATCTATCACTAAGAATGCAGCAAATGCAGTTGTAGATATGAATACATCGATTTCTGGCTTCATTCTGGCATTCCTTTTCCTTTTATAATTGAAACCGTGCGTGTTTCAACATTTGCATTTTTCATACGTACTGAATCATTATATAGATCAATTTTTAAGTAGCTATCATAAATTATAGATAAAATAATGTTTACTATAAGCCTACTAGACCAGCCTTTTGGATGAATTCATGAGCACAAATTTAATGTGAAAGACTGTCTACAAAATTAAAGTAATATAAGCTCAACCCAATTCAACAGTGAAAAGTAATTAAAAAGTGTTTATGCACATGTAGTTGAATTTAACAGAAAATGCTTCTTAATGTATTTTATTGTTGAATTTATCTAGCTCAGCACTTCGTCTAGAGTCCACTTTAATTATTTTAATCATTATTACATACTGACATTACGATTATCCAAAAAATGAGCTTATACTAGCTCAAAACTTATTTTTGAACCCATCCAGCATCAATTGGGTAAATGCCCATTTCAAAAACTGTTCCTTGGTCAGTGAGGTCTCCTGTATAGGTTGCTTCACTTGATTCATCAACAAGTGTAGCAACAAATAGATCATTTTGGTTACTGGCGCCAAAGGTATTATTCCATTGGGGTGCTGTAATGGCGTCTGAAATGATGTCATTAACAGTTACAATATCTTCAGAAGTTTGATCAAGGTTGGCTTGAGCAATTGCAATTTGATTAGACTCCATATCGACAACTAATGAAACCATACTTAAAAAGTCGTCACCCAGTAAGAAATAGCCAGTTGAAGAAGATGACAAAAATCTCAATCCTGAATATTCACCAGTTTCGAGGTCTAAAATAGGATATGTGAAATAAATGAAGGGAACCTCAATTATAGCACCTTGGAAATTAAACTTGATTTTGGCATCCTTGGAAATGCTCGATTCTGGAATAACATGAACATTCAAGTCCGATGATTTCTGTAACCCAAAATGAACAATTATTTTGTCAATAATGTATTGTGGAAAACTAGAAGCAATGGCACCAGTATCAAAAATCACAGCTGCTGCACCTGTAGCAAAAGCAGGATCATCATCCAAAGACATTTCATTCAGAGTAACAGAAATGTAGAAAGGTCCATCTCCTTTATTGGAAGAACCAGGCAGAGAGTAAGACTTGATTGGTAACAGAATCAATGGACCAGTGTAGGAGTTTCTATCGTACGCACCAAATAAGAAATCCGATTGGTATTTATCGCTGGCTAAACTGGCCTTGATGGAGTAGAGGGCCCTATTGATCAAACCTTGATTTCTCATAACAGTTGGTAAATTGTCGTACATGGGTTGGTTTCTCAACTTGTATCCGGATTGATTTTCTGGAAAGCCAAGACCTAACATGCCATTGCTTGATGTGTCGTTTGTAGCAAGAGCAAATGTGACATTGCTGACTTTCATGTTACTGATAAAGACATTGTCCGAAGCCATGAATCCAGTAACGCCCGTTTGGTCTCCATACACTATGCTGAAGTCTCGATCCAGGTTTTTGAATGTTGTAGAATTGCGTTGATTGAACAAGCCAAAAGACACACAACCGCCATAAGTGATGGGGCCTGTTCCCCCGGCGTCTCTTTTTTCTAATTCATAGTTGGTTTCGCTTAGTATCACATAGCACGAGTCATCAGCTGCAGTGTAAGTGACAATTTCGCTAGTGGGGCTTGAGGTCGACTTACGACTTGAAACAGAGGTAGAGCTCGAAGATCTTGGGATCCAGGACTTGGTAGCAGAAGAAGATACCGATACTTCATTTGTCTCAGGAGAAGACTTGGTAGAGACTGAGACCCCATTTTTCTCATTGACCAAGTTCATCACCGAGGGATCGTTTGCCTCGTCGGCTAAACATACCGGGTTGTCTGCTGAGTTGATCCAAAAGTCGGAAGACCCTGTGTCCAGACTTAGAAGCACCTTTTGTCTGTTGGACCCGATTTCAAGCTCTGCAAAAAAGGTCAATTGTGTGTATCTCAGGTCTAGAGGAACGAAGTTTCTCTTTAAAAAACCTACAGGCCGATTTAGCAAGTCTGAGTCCACCAATGCATGCGGACGATAGTTTGAATTCAGTGGATCGTCTATTCCATCGCCCCAGACCTTGTAGGCGTTAAGTCTGATGAATTCGTTAGCAGTCGTAAACGCAAGCAAGATGCCTAAAGTTGCCAATTTCATCCTGAAACCCTAGAAACGCTAGCATCCAGTGATTTCTGCGAAGACAGCTGTACTTAAAGTCTCATGAGCAAAATTTCACAATAGGCCCAGTTTCCTAAACCGGCCGTAGCAATCGCGTTCCAAGAAACGCGCCTGCCCCCGCAAAAAACACAGGGCCCCCAGGAAAAAAAACACACGGCGCAGAAGCAAATTACGGGGCCCAGTAAAAAAACACGCCGGCCCAAACAGAACCACACAGCGAACCAGTCAAAGAGCACACAGATAGCAACGAAAAAGGGTCATAAAGAGCCGGAAGAAGGCCGAAAAAAGCCCCATGTTTCAGACGCACAGAGCCCAGACAATACGCACTTTGCCCAAGAAAAACAAAGCAAAGTAAAGGCAAAACGTGCCGAGCTTTAGCCCCGGGCCCAGATCCTATTGTGTGCTGACATTTTTGAATAGAGTGATAATCGATGGGCCCTCGAAAATTCAAAGCCTATGATGTAATCCTTATCGCTTATTTCCTTTGACACGAGCACACAGATGTTTGAAGCAAAGCTGACAACGCCTCCGCCCCGGTTCGAGTCCCAGAGCCCTATACCGATTGCTAAGCCGGTGTATAACCAGGAAATTCCACGGTTCTACGACCCGAAGATGCTAAAATACCCATGTAATGCCCCCCACGAGTACTCGGACGAGGAGTTTGAGAAGCTGAACCACTTTGACTTCCTCCACGCCTTGGGACTCAACGAGCCGCCAATGTTGCCTCCGTATCTCAACTCGAATCTTCTCAACGACTCGAGCAGCAAGAATCATAAGCCCATCACTTCGCAAGCGAACGGAATCAACGACATGTACCGGTACCGGATCAACGAGTTGAACCTGATGGACAAATACTCGACAATGAAGCCGGTGAGACCAGTTTTGAAACGGTCGGGGTCCTCGAATTCATCGTCGTCATCAGTAAGATCGGCCAAGAACATCAGAGGCTCGAACAGAAAACTGAAGGTGAAGAAGGTGGATAAGTCGCAGGTGCCGCATCACGTGATGCTTAACCATTTGATCACCAGCAACATGAACAGAGAGGGGTACATCACGAGCTCGTCTATCACCCGGTATAATGGCAAGTTCATCACCAACATTGTCTATTTTTCAACGGATAATCTCTAACTCTTGCTTTAGCTTCAGTACCAGCATGTCTCTTTATAACTGTCCTTTATATCCGCGGTTGCAAGTTCATCACCAACATTGTCTCTACAGATAATCTCAGCAATTTGGTTTCTCTTTATAACTGGCCTTTTATGTCAACTTTTGTGTGTAAATGTCCCAGGCTGTCCACAGAAGGTTTTGCCAGATGGCACATAAATGTTTCACCCTGCAGAAACGGTTCAAGCTTCTTGGATTTGAGATATTCAACCAACTCGAAATTGTCTTCAAACGACAGCAACTGTGCAAGAAAGTCAAGTCCAAGCTGTCTGTAGGACCTGCACACGTAAATCAACACCTTGGGACGTTCTCTTTCAATGATCTGACCCAGCAGACAATTGAAAAAGTAAAACATCGGCTTGTCCAACGAATCCCGTGTCTCATCGATCTTATGCAGCTGTGAAATGAGTTTACTCAGCATTGAGTATCCCGTTTGCACTAGAAGCTTGTCGATCCCAATCGCAGTCTGAATGAAAACGTTCTCATTCGTAACCGACCCTGGAAGCTCCATCAAATACACAATCAACTGATCAATCTCTATCCTGTTACCTGTGTAGATGTAGTACAACAGACGGTAGCTCACAAATTCCAACCAATGCACAGTACGCAACTTTTCTTTCTCATAGAGCAGCTTCAACTGTGACTGACATTGGTTAAACTCTCCCAGATCTTTGAACTCCATTGCAATCTTCGAATGGAACTCATAAACCTCCACTGTGAACCCGGTTTTCACATTCTGCACAGTCAAATCCTGTCTCATCGATTTACACTGGTCACAAAGGTAATTGTACGTGGCACCCTCAAAATACTTTCTTTGCAGCAATCTCAAAGTCTTCCTAAGCACACTCACTGGTCTCACAGACTCAGGCTTTGGTTGTGAGGTCAATCTCAAATACCGTTTTTCTAAGCTGGTATTGGTACCAACAATAGGTTTCATATCCAATGGGTCCATTTCGTAGCTCACGTCTCGAGTACTAGCCTTCAATTCTCGCTCAAATCGTTTCCCTCTTTCAGCCAGCTTCGACGCCAAACCCATTTCAGGCCCCGGCGACGGACTCTGAGATCCCATGCTGAGCGTTTTTGTCTTTTTGAGATTTGCTATCGTGTTCTTACCCGCACCGATCTTGAGTTTCTTCACATTAACTTCTGGTTCAAAGTTCGAATCCGAGTCAGACTCGTCTCCAAACACATTGCCGATTTTCGGCAATGAAACTGAAGTCAATCCTGATGAATTCTTTACAGAATCCACTATCTTTCTTTCTGCGGTGTCCAAAAGGCTATAAAGATCGAGTTTTAAGTGTGCACCGTCTAGAACAGGCAAGTGTTGCATTGTCCATTTGTTGTGATTGAGCATGTCTGTCTTTTTCGCTTTATCTACAATAACTCTAATTTCATTTTTAAGAAGCTGGGTGTTGTGGGGGGTTAAATTCATCTTTTCAGCCCGCTTAAAAGCGCGTTTCACAAAGTTCTGCACGCTATCTGGCAGGTCCTGAGCTTTGGGCGTCTTCGAGCCAACTTCCAGCGAATTATAGGGTCTTTTCATCGTATGTTCTCTATAAAATAGAGAGAGAGAGAGGTGAAAAAAATCAATCTGCTACTATACACACTCACATATCTTCTAAGCTCTTGAATATTCCACTATGGAAGAGGATATCTTTGACTTAGAAGACATTCCCCAGGTGAGCAATGACAACGTGACCCATTTTAAAAAATTCCGCTCCGATTCTATTGTTTCTGTGGGCCATTTAGACCACAGATCTGGAACCTCTTATGAAGTGCATCTCGATGAACCGTTCAGAGCAAACAATGGGACGAAAACACAAGTACGGGACTTCAAACCCATAAAGGTGCTTGGTCGTGGATCGTTTGGTAAGGTTATTCTGGTCAAACACTCGAAAACCGGAAAGTTATATGCCCAAAAACAGCTCCAGAAGGCCTCGATGATTGTGAACACCAAGAATTACGAACGCACGCTTACAGAAAGAACGATCTTAGAAAAGGTTTCGCATCGTAATATTGTCAAGTTGTACTATGCGCTTCAGGACTTCGATAAGGTGTATCTCATGTTGGAATATTTACAAGGTGGTGAACTCTTCTATCATTTACGTCAAGAACATATCATGAGTGAAAAAATCGCTTCCTATTACACCGCAGAGATGATCCTGGCATTGAGACATTTGCACATAAATGCAGGTGTCATCTATAGAGATCTCAAGCCAGAAAACTGCATGCTCAATGCGAAAGGCCATCTAGTTCTCACCGATTTCGGCTTGAGTAAAGTTAGCGATAAGTGCTACTCACTCGATGGAACGGCTCAATACATTGCTCCGGAAGTCATAAAGGGAGAAGAGTACGACTCAAAGTGCGATTGGTGGTCTTTAGGCGCAGTCGTGTATGATCTGATCACAGGCAATCCTCCGTTCACCGGTAACAATAATAAAAGAATCATGGAGAAGGTGTTGAAGAACAAGGTCACATATCCTATATATATCTCCCAATTTGGGAGAGAGTTGCTACAGAAATTGTTGCAAAAACAGGCCAATAAGAGACTGAATATCGACGATGATACGACTTTTGAGTCTCTCAAAAAAACACCATTCTTCAGACACATCAATTGGGTCCATTTGATTGATCAAAGAGATGATTTATTGCCACCACCTATTATTCCAATCATCATGGACCCAGAACAAGCTGAGAACTTCGATGAAGAGTTCACCAGTTTGGAAATAACACCGCCAAATTCCCCCATCTCCAAATTCCTTTTAGAAAATATCGAGGAAAGCAGATCCAATAGCACATCATCAATCATCAAAATCCAAAAAAAGAATGAAAATGATGGTGTGCTAAGAGAATCTGTCTATTTTACAGACTTTTCATTCACCAGAGAGAAGTTTATCCAGTGATTGAACGAACGATTAACGTTTGGTCTTCTTCTTGGTCTTCGACTTCGACTTCAAACTAGAACTAGTCTTAGCGGGTACTATGACTATCTCACCACCAGAAGAATCACCGCCCATGTCTTGAAGTTTTGATTCCATGGCAAAATGGGACATTAAATCATTTATTTGTTCATTCAAATCCATATTTTGTAATTTTAGCTCATCATTTTGTAACTGCAATTGTTCCATATTCTTTGACAAGCCGTCGTTGACTAAAGACTCTTCTTGATATTTCACCTTCCATTGACCATCCAGTTCATTCGCGTTAAGCGATTTGATTTTCTTAGCTTGGCCAGTGAGTTGGTCTTCAAGTGTTCGATTTTTCTCAATCAACTTGTTCATAGATTCAACATGATAATCAACATCACCTTTGAGTTGTTCAATGATGGTATTAAAATAATCTCGCTGTGATTCTAATTGGGTGATCAATAGTTTGGAATATTCAAATCCAATCTTATCAACTTTTTCTTCAATCGGTTTACAAGATTCACCATCTTTCAATGGCAATTCAACCAATTTACCATCCACTTCATTTTGGACTAAACGATGAACATAGCCATCTTGGTCATAGTCCCAGACTCTTTGAGATTCAATTTCCATTGAAAAACAATGTCCTGTTTGATGGTAATGTTCAATAGCATGTTGGTTATCATATCTTCCACAACCCACATTACCACAAACAAGACAAATCCAAAGATTTTTATCTATCTCACAATTGAAACATCTATTGGATGCCTTGTTTTCTTCTTTGCATGATGACTTGGATGAGTATCTACAAACAGGGCACTTATCCTCCTTCCATTTGGATAAGCAAGAACAATGATATGAATGTTGACATTGAATAGTGACTATACCAGTGATATCACTGTCTAATCTCTCAAGACAAACTGGACATGTAGCCAATTCAATATATTTCGATGGAGACTTGACATCAACATGAATTTTCGTGAAGGGATCCGGCAACAAATACGGCAATGTCAAAGCTTGATCACATTCTGCTGAGTCGATGTTTGATTGGCGAAAAATGATCTTATTGATTTTAATTATTGAACAAGTTTCAGGGTCCAACGAAGTGAACTTTCTGCCATTATAATTAGAGATGAAGGGATCAACGTCAGTTTTAGTCTTGAATTTGATAAGTGCCATTGTTCTATTTGACGACGCTAGCTTGATAATCCGTATATGCGATATCTTTTCCAGCAATTGATGTTCTAAGAATCCCAATAACAAATCAGAGGCACTGAAATAAAATGGAACAGCCAGAATTGAGAGAATTGTCCCATCTCCTTCAATGCTTTCATTTGATTCTTCCACCGGATTCTGGTAGCGGTCTTTAAACAATCGGATCACGCCATGACCTAGGTCTTCCACCAGCAATGGATTATTGATTCCAAATGGATTAGCAGACATAACGGGTGTTGGATTATCAATGGGTATAACTTGAATGCTGGAAAACCGGTAATCTAGAGAGCAACAATTTGAAAAATCAGCCGTGTATTTACCAATAGCTTGTGTTATTTTAGTGTGATTTACAAAGATATCGTTATCTTTCTCGACTTGTTTGGACCACTGGCTGTTAGAGTTGATAAAAACGTCAAAACAAAGCGTGAACATAAACTAGTAAGTATAAAAATTCAACTAAAGTTACTAAAAAGCAAGATTCTGGCGAGAAAGTGCTTTGTTTAAGCGATAATTAAAAATCAAAAGCTTTAAAGAGAAGGACAATAGAGAAATCAAAAAATCACTCTCTTCTTTTTTTCATGCTCACTTTCTTCTCAGTAAATGGCAGAGAAACAGTCGATTGAAGAGCTTCTGAAGCAACTCGCGCTTGCAGGCGAGAAACCAAAACCAATGGAGGAGTACAAGTTCTGGAAAACACAACCAGTGGCGAAATTTGGGGAAGAAGAGACTAGCGAGGGCCCAATTGAACACAAAAGCGTTGAAGACGTTCGTAAAGAGCCATATCCGTTGCACGAGTCTTTTGAATGGGTAACCTTGGATTTGGAGAATGACACCCATTTAGACGAACTTTACACATTGCTCTATGACCATTATGTTGAAGATCACGACGCATCTTTCAGATTTGCATATTCGAAAGCGTTCTTCAATTGGGCACTCAAGCCACCGGGATGGAAAAAGGAATGGCACCTGGGGGTGAGAGTGAAGGCGAATGGGAAGTTGGTTGCTTTTATTAGTGGTGTTCCGTGCGATTTAGAGATCAGAAAAGCAAACGAAATCAAGGCAGTTGAAATCAACTTTCTCTGTGTTCACAAGCAGCTTAGATCAAAGAGATTAGCACCACTACTCATTAAGGAAATTACGAGAAGAGTTAATTTGTTCGATATCTGGCAAGCACTTTACACTTCGGGCACGATATTACCAAAACCAATGGCCACTTCTCGATACACACACCGACCAATCCAGTGGGACAATCTTTACAAGTTTGGTTTTAGCGCTTTACCGCAGGGCGAAACAAAGGCGTCCATGATGGCTAAGTATGCGATTTCTAATGAGCCAAAGACGGCCGGCTGGCAAAAGATGCAATCCAAGCACATTGACGAAGTGTTTGAATTGTACGACCAGTTCAGAAAGAAATACACGGTGAACCAAGTGATGACGAGAGCAGAAATTGAACATTGGATTTACGGAGGTGAAGACCAGGAAAACAAAAAGGTCCATGCCTTTGTTGTTGAAAACGACGAAGGTCACGTGACCGACTTTATTTCCTACTACGTTTTACCCTTCACTGTGTTGAGTACTAAGGAAGAACTTGGTGTGGCGTACTTGTTCTATTATGCTGTTCAGGACGAGAAGAATCTGAAAGCAAGATTGCAATCGCTTGTTTACGATGCAATGGTGGAATCCAAGACCCATTCTGTGGACGTGTTCAATGCTTTGACCACCCAAGACAACGCTCTCTTCATCGATGATCTCAAATTCGGTGCTGGTGACGGTGCGTTGAACTACTACCTTTTCAATTACAGAATGTCAGCCATCAAGGGTGGTAACTTGGAAGGAGAGGTGAGTGAGTTGGGTGTTGTTCTGTTGTGAGAAGACACGCATGTATATATATATTTAGCTGTGATTGAACTTTATACACATGGGGGGATGTCTTTAAATGTGATTCTACTATTTAATTGTGTTCCTAACGCCTCTAGTTGTGATCCTACTATTTAATTGTGATTCTATCTTATAGAGACAAGGGAGACTGAGCGTGATTTCATTTTATACACATAAGGGACAGTAATCGTGACTCCACTTTATAAATATGAGAGGGACACTTTTAATTGTGATCCTGCTTTTAAATTGTGATCGCACTTTGTACACATGATAAAGACGACACCTTTAATTGTGATCCCACCTTACACACATGAGAGACACACATTCATTTGTGATTCTATTTCTCAATCGCTTTATACACATGATAGACACACAACTTCAACCGTGATCCTACTTTGCAACCGTGATCCTACCTTATACACTCAGGCTCCTTCCCCTATCAACAGGGGTGTAACTTCGGAATGCAAACCAAAAAGTGCAATGATATCCATATCCAAACCTCTATAACTCATCACACCCCTCTAACGTCAGCCACACGCACATAAGCAGACGGAACTGTTGCGTTCTTCTCTGCGTTTAGCCTCTACAGGCGCTTACATGCTGTGGAAACCTATGATGTCATTGACGTTTTTGCAAGCTATACAAGGTATGAAGAAGATTTCAAAGCCGAAAACCTTATGAATCATGCCATCACCCCTTCATCTCTCTTCAGTCTTCAAAAATCCTGTCATCCGGTGTGCGTTTTTGTTTCTTGTAGCTTACAATAGCCGAGTGCTGAGCTGCTTCATGCAGAAAAACCGTTGGAATGCAGATTGCTCAATGCGGAAAAGATTTGGCTTTGACTCATAATAATTGATGGTTTCTAGTCCGTTCCAGTACGGGGTTTTTGTATTTTCAGAGCCTCAAGCCACTAGCGCATGCTACCTATCTTAAAGCATTATTTTTCCCAAAGAACCGGCTCAAACAGAGCTTTTTCTGCCGCACGCAGCGATATTTCTATTTTTACCCTTTTTTGTTTTTGAAGTTCAACCCGTTTTTCAAAGACTCCATTTCTTTTTCCACACTCCTTTTCCTTCAATTAACCTTTCTATATGAACTTACAACTACTCCTGCTGGCTTCGTTGGCCACAGCGAGTCTGCCTGTCCTCCATTTGGAGGAAAAAGGCGGGCAGTACTACGATTACCCGGTGGAACTCGGGTCTCCGCCCCAACAATTGTATTTACGACTAGATGTTCTTCAAGGAGATGTGTGGGTCCCAAATGCGGCCTATTTCACTCCGTGTAGCGTTGAAACGGATCTTGGAAATGGCCAAACACAAACAGACCACGCTTCAACGGAAGCAGCATCAACTTCAACTTCAACCTCGTCATCGCCTTCTTCAACAACAACAACTCAGAGATCTCCTACTAGGGTTTCTTCAGATAAAAATAGACAAACCACTAAATCCACACAAGAGACACAGGCCGCAATGGCTGCTCAAAGTGCAACTGCAGAGGAAAGTACATCAATTACACATGCCAACAAGTGTGGTTCAGGCGGTGTGTACGTCGGCTATGGGTCCTTGTACTCTAACTATATCAACATTTTAGAAATGATTCGAGTGTCCTACGACGCGGCTACGCAATACTCGCAGCATTTCATCTCTTTGCTTTTCGTTCAAGGCTTGTGGTTCTCAGACTCAATGAATCTCATGGTTCAAAACGGTAGTGTGACCGATGATTTGAGATTTTGGGATGTTCCGTTTGTTCTAGCTAATTCCTCGAATGTGCAGGTCGGAGGCTTGGCATTGGGCTATTCAACAGCCTTTGGAGATCTTGATAGTAATTTTGTCTCAAACTTCGTTGATAATAATATCATCGAGTCAAACTCATACTCTTTGGCCCTTTCTGCTAACAATGGCACCGACCCTCAACTTATCCTTGGAGGTGTTATAGGTGACCTTGTCAGTGATGCAGGATTGCAGGTTTTTGATTATCTAACTGTTTTAGATGAAGGAACTCATTTTCAAACAAACAATATACCAGCTTTCCCAATTTTTGGTTGGGGAGTAACTTCAAGTTCAACAGGTGAATCCGTTATATTTTCAAATAACTTTAACGACAGAATGTCAGTCTCAAGTTACCCAAAACCCGCCCTTGTTGATTCGAGACGTTCTTATAATTACATTCCTTATTCAACATTGGTTGAAATGGCAATCGAATTAAATGCTTATTATTCTTCAGATTTGGATGTTTGGTTAACAGATTGTTCAATTGGTAACATCGGTACAATTGATATGTATCTTGCAAACAATTTCACCGTTAAAATGCCAATTTCGAAATTCATCTTCCCAGTTTCTCTCAACAGCACAGGTTTAGTTTTTAAAAATGGTAATTCCGCTTGTGCCTTAGCATTCTTACCGGATTACAGATTGGGATTTTCTTTAATGGGTACTCCATTCATGAAATCTTCTTACTTGGCTATCGATAATGAAAATAGAAAACTAGGTATTGGTAATCTCAATAACTTACTTCAAGATGCTGATGTTGGTGGAGCTAATACCAGTGGGAGTGTTTCTGTCATTGAACCATTTGACTCATCTACAACCACCATTTCTGCTACTACTACTTTAAATGATGAGTCAGCTGAGTTTGATCTAGCTACCACTGATGCTGCCGTCACACATTCAACAAATGAAGATGGGAACACAACTTTTGATAGATCATTTGCCTATAACCATCCAACTTCAGTTGATGTGGATATTACTTCAACAACACAGGATCACAAGGATGCTTCCATTGCGACCGATATGGTAATCACAGATGCGCCAGAACCATGTGAAACCGATGTTGCATTAGAAAAACGCGATGATTCTACTGAGGATTCAGCAGAATCCACAACATCCACAAGTACTGACGATTACATAATTGGGGGCTCAACTTCAGATCTTGTTGTTACTAAATCTGGTCGTATATTGACTAAAAATGGTGAAACATTGACCGATTATGGCGTTCTGTTTACCGAATCATATGCAAAGCCACCTGGACCTAACTTGATCACATCGACCTTCCAAGGTACCGAAGTTTTTACTGTCACTAACAGGGATAAAACAGTGTTAATCACTGGCTATTCTACCCTCATGACCACTTCGAATTCATTACCATCAAAAGCTACAACTGTCACTTATTCGAGCTACCTTGCTATCATCTCAAATAGCATCCCACTGGGTTCAACATACACATACACAACAAAGATGACACTAACTAAGCCGACTTCAGTTTCATTCACAGACAGCTTTGCTTTAGGTAACGATGTTACGATTTCTAATGGTGAAGTTATTTTTGAAACAAGTAACTTACACCCATACTTATCATCAGGAGGAGACAAGACTCTTTATGCTTTTAGCTCACTGGTTACTAGTATTGCCTCCCATTCCGCCGCTGGTAGTACACTCTCGCTAGGTCCTTTGCATTGCCTCTATTGGGTCCTAGGCTTACTCTGTTTACTTTGATTCAGAGTATGAGTTTCAAAATCACCATTTTTTGGTTAACTTTTCTGTCTTTTATTGCTTTTTCCATATATATTTCTTTATCTACATTATTTACTTCAATAGGTCCCATCATATTCAACATCTGTTGATTAAAGATTACAGCTTACGTAAGCCGTGATTTTCGGGTTTTTTTGTTAGGTGAAATTTTTTTTTTTTTTTTGACAAATTTTCCAAATTTTGAAGCCGTTTAAGAAGTTATTTTTTTGTACCAAACAAGAAACAAAGATGAGTGACAAGTCCTTACGTATTGCTATTGTTTCTGAAGACAGGTGTAAGCCTAAGAAGTGTCGTCAAGAATGTAGAAAGGCGTGTCCGGTTGTGAAAACAGGGAAATTATGTATCGAAGTCTCACCAGCCAATAAGATTGCATTCATTTCAGAAAATTTGTGTATCGGTTGTGGTATTTGTACTAAGAAGTGTCCATTTGATGCTATTCAAATTATCAACTTGCCATCCAACTTAGAATCAGAAACCACCCATAGATATTCTGCAAATTCTTTCAAATTACATAGATTACCAATGCCAAGACCAGGTCAAGTTCTTGGTTTAGTTGGTACTAATGGTATTGGTAAATCCACTGCTCTCAAGATTTTATCAGGTAAAGTCAAGCCTAATTTGGGTAAATACGATGATCCTCCAGATTGGCAAGATATCATCAAGTATTTCAGAGGTTCTGAATTGCAAAACTATTTCACCAAGATCTTAGAAGATGATATTAAGGCCATCATCAAGCCTCAATATGTTGATAACATTCCAAGAGCCATCAAGGGTCCAATGAATAAAGTTGGTGAATTATTAAAAGCCAGATTAGAAAGACCTGATGATATCAAATTCATTATTAAATATTGTGAGTTACAAAACGTTTTAAAGAGAGAAGTTGCCCAGTTGTCTGGTGGTGAATTACAAAGATTTGCGATTGCTATGACATGTGTCCAAAAAGCAAATGTTTACATGTTTGATGAACCATCTTCCTACTTGGATGTTAAGCAAAGATTGAATGCTGCCTTGATCATCAGATCTTTGTCAGACACTGAAGTTTACACCATTGTTGTTGAACACGATTTATCTGTTTTGGATTATTTATCTGACTTTGTCTGTATTCTCTATGGTGTTCCATCTGTTTACGGTGTGGTTTCTTTCCCATCTTCTGTTAGAGAAGGTATCAACATTTTCTTAGATGGTCACATTCCATCAGAAAATATGAGATTCAGAACCGAATCTTTACAATTCAGATTAGCTGATGCCACTGACAGTTTCATCATTGAACAAAACAATTCCTTTGAATACCCTGCAATGTCCAAGACTCAAGGTGATTTCAAGTTGAACGTTGAAGCTGGGTCATTCAATGATAGTGAAATCATTGTTATGATGGGTGAAAACGGTACAGGTAAGACCACCCTCTGTAAGTTATTGGCCGGGGCAATTACCCCTGATGAAGGTTGTGATATCCCTCAAATGAACGTTTCAATGAAACCTCAAAAGATTGCTCCTAAGTTCCAAGGTACTGTTAGAATGTTATTCTTGAAGAAGATCAGAGCTTCATTCTTACATCCTCAATTCAACACCGATGTCATGAAACCATTGAAGATTGATGACATCATTGACCAAGAAGTTCAATTCCTTTCTGGTGGTGAATTGCAGAGAGTTGCCATTTGTTTGGCGTTGGGTAAAACCGCTGACATCTACCTTATTGATGAACCATCTGCCTACTTGGATTCCGAACAAAGAATCATGTGTTCTAAGGTCATTAGAAGATTCATCATCCATGCCAAGAAGACTGCCTTCATTGTTGAACACGATTTCATCATGGCTACTTACATGGCCGACAAGGTCATGGTCTTCGACGGTCAACCTTCCGTTGAAGCTACCGCGCACAAGGCCGAGTCCTTATTGACTGGTTGTAACAGATTCTTGAAGAACTTGAATGTTACTTTCAGAAGAGATCCAAAATCTTTCAGACCAAGAATCAACAAGCTTGATTCTCAAATGGACAAAGAACAAAAGGCTTCTGGTCATTTCTTCTTCTTAGAAAACTCAGGTGTTTAAAGAAGTTGTGTAATTTGTATACTTCTAATAAATATGAAAAATCACTTATAGCGTCATATCCATCATGAGCCTTTTTGGGACAAGGCCAAAATTTTTCAAAGACTCACTCTCGATCATACGAATCTTCTTTTAGAAAATCAACTAAAATGTCAGAGGAAGTTGCGAAGCAAGTGGAAAACGTTTCATTGGAAGAAAAGAAGCCAGAGGATGTTGTCTTAGGTCCTGATGGTCAACCACTCTCTAAGAAGGCTCTTAAGAAGCTCGAAAAGGAAAGAGAGAAGGAAAGAAAGAAGGCTGAAAAGGCTGCTGAATTGGCTAAGGAGCAAGCTGCAAGAGAAGCTGCTGCTGCGGCCAATGATTTTGCCAAGGAAAATTACGGTAAACAAGCATTGATGCAATCTAAGAAAGAAGAAGTCACTGGTATTCAAAGAACCAAAATCAACACCTTGTCAGCTTCTGATGACGGTAAGGACATTGTTTTCAGAGCTAGAGTCCACAATTCCAGACAACAGTCTGCTTCTATGCTTTTCTTGGCTTTCAGACAACAAGATGCCAGTATCCAAGGTTTATTGAAGGCCAATGCTGACTCAGTGTCTAAGCCAATGGTCAAGTGGGCCTCTTCCCTCTCTTTGGAATCAATTGTCTTAGTCTACGGTACTGTTAGAAAGGTGGACGAAGCTATCAAGTCCACCTCTGTTCAAGATGTTGAAATCTCCATCAACAAGATCTACTTGGTCTCAGGCACCCCAGCACAATTACCATTGTTGATCGAAGATGCTTCTAGATCCGACGCCGAGGCTGAAGCATCAGGCTTACCGGTCGTCAACTTGGACACCAGATTAGACGCTAGAGTCATTGACTTGAGAACCACCACCAACCACTGTATCTTTGAAATTCAATCGGGTATATGTTCCTTGTTCAGAGAATACCTTTCTCAAAGAGGTTTCAGAGAAGTCCATTCTCCAAAGCTGATTGGTACCCCATCCGAAGGTGGTGCTAACGTTTTTGAAGTCTCCTACTTCAAGACAAAGGCATACTTGGCCCAATCACCACAATTCTACAAGCAACAATTGATTGCTGCGGATTTCGAAAGAGTCTACGAAATTGCACCAGTTTTCAGAGCTGAAAACTCCAATACCCATCGTCACATGACTGAATTCGTTGGTTTGGACATGGAAATGGCCATTGATGAACACTATCACGAAACTGTCAACACTCTAGGTGACATGTTAATTTTCATTTTCACTCAATTGAAGGCCAGATATGCTAAGGAAATTGCGCAAATCAGAAAGCAATATCCTGTTGAAGAATTCTTGATTCCAGAAAAGATGGTCATTCTTCATTACAAAGATGCGGTTGAATTGTTAAATGCCAACGGTAAGACCCAAGGTGCTTACGACGACTTATCCACTGAAAACGAAAAGTTCTTGGGTAAGTTAGTTAGAGAAAAGTACAACACCGATTTCTTCATTTTGGACAAGTTCCCATTGGCTGTCAGACCTTTCTACACCATGCCAGATCCTGAAGATCCAAACTACTCCAACTCTTACGATTTCTTCATGAGAGGTGAAGAAATTCTCTCCGGTGCCCAAAGAATCCACGACGCTGATCTCTTGAAAGAAAGAATGGCCTTCCACGGTGTTGATCCTAACATGGCTGGTGTCAACGATTACGTCAACGCTTTCACTTACGGTTGTCCTCCTCACGCCGGTGGTGGTATTGGTTTAGAAAGAGTTTTGATGTTCTTCCTTGACTTGAAAAACATCAGAAGAGCCTCTCTTTTCCCAAGAGACCCAAAGCGTTTGACTCCTTAGTTCTGCAGTTAATTTCAATGTAAACTTATATAAAATAAGAAATACTTTTTATCATGAGCAATATTTTTTAAATTTTCCCGATTCCTTTTTCACTTTCTTTTATCATATAGATCTTAACACCAGAATGGACATTTTGAGTGACGAAGATGAAGTGTTTGGAGACGTCAATCCGCATTTGACATATGCTGAAGAAATGGCGTTGAAAGATCAAGAAATGAAAGCCAAAACTTTACAAACTTTTAAAGTTTCAAGATCAAGTTCCATGTCCTCCAATTTGACATTACCTAAGTTTTCATACAATGCTACTACTCACGAAATGACACCATTGACAGCATTAAGAGAAACTGGTCATAAGCAATCCAATAACAGCAACAATGTTTTCAAAATGAGTGATCTATTAGCAAATGATCATAATTCGGTCAGCGAACCTCCATCGAAAGAATTAGTTGAAATTTACAATAACATCAAATGGTGCATTGATATAAGAGAAAAGTATCAAAACCTAAGTTTACAAAAAGCGAACCAAAATCCTAAAAACGGTAAAGACTGGAAAATTTATCCATCTCCACCTGCTCCATTTTGGAAAGCAAAGGACCGAAATGGCGGGGTTGACAAGTATACTGCTGATGGTGCAAAAGAATTTGTATTTGAGAATTGTTTCATCCCAGGTGAGGACGAAAGCATGGATTTCATCATTGACGAACAAGATAATTATCAAGCTGTGGACAAGGAAACTAAGGAGCCATTTGTCAAAATTCCAACTATCAAAGATTATTACATGGACTTGGAAAGAATTAATACCATTGCATCAGATGGTCCAACTAAAACTTTTGCTTTCAAACGTTTACAATATTTGGAAGCCAAATGGAATCTGTACTATCTATTAAACGACCATGAAGAAACATCGGAATCTAAAAAAAATCCACACAGAGATTTCTATAATGTTAGAAAAGTTGATACCCACGTCCATCACTCAGCTTGCATGAACCAAAAACATTTATTAAGATTTATTAAACATAAAATTAGACATTGTCCAGATGAAAAAGTTATTAACAGAGATGGTCAAGTTTTAACATTACAAGAGGTCTTTGACTCTTTGAATTTGACCGCGTATGATCTAAGTATCGACACTCTGGATATGCATGCTCATAGAGACACTTTCCATAGATTTGATAAATTCAATTTGAAATATAATCCAATTGGGGAATCAAGATTGAGAGAAATCTTTTTGAAAACAGACAATTTCATCAAGGGTAAATACCTTGCAGAAATTACAAAGGAAGTTTTTGAAGATTTAGAATCATCAAAATATCAAATGGCCGAATACAGAATTTCAATTTACGGTAGATCCATCGACGAATGGGATAAATTGGCTGAATGGGTTATTGATAATAAACTTTTCTCACATAATGTTAGATGGTTGATTCAAATTCCAAGATTGTACAACGTCTATAAAAAAACTGGTCTTGTTGAGAATTTCGGTAACATTTTAACAAATTTGTTCCAACCATTGTTTGAAGTCACTAAAAATCCACAATCTCATCCAAAATTACACATTTTCTTACAAAGGGTCATTGGATTTGACTCTGTTGATGACGAATCTAAACAGGATAGAAGATATCAAAAGAAATTCCCAATTCCATCATTATGGGACTCGAAGGAAAATCCTCCATATTCTTATTATCTGTACTATGTTTATGCTAATATGGCCAGTTTGAATCAATGGAGACAAAGAAGAGGGTTTAACACATTGGTTTTTAGACCACATTCTGGTGAAGCAGGTGACCCAGAGCATTTAATTTCAGCCTATTTAACATCAGAAGGTATTTCCCATGGTATTCTTTTGAGAAAAGTTCCATTCATTCAATACCTGTTTTATTTATGTCAAATTGGTATTGCGATGTCTCCATTATCTAACAATGCATTATTCTTAACATATGATAAGAATCCATTTCCAGCTTATTTCAAAAGAGGGTTGAAGATTTCACTTTCTACTGATGATCCATTGCAATTTGCATACACTAGAGAGCCATTGATAGAAGAATATTCTGTTGCCGCCCAAATTTGGAAATTCTCAAGTGTTGACATGTCGGAATTAGCAATGAACTCAGTATACATGTCTGGTTTCGAATCTGAATTGAAGAAGAATTGGCTTGGTCCTAATTATGAATTAGGAGGTGTTGCTGGAAATGACATCGAACAAACCAATGTCCCAGATCTAAGGGCCGCCTATAGAGACGACACATTGAGGACTGAATTGGATTTAATTAATTATTATAGATCAGTCGAAGGTGTTTAAACGCGAGTTTTGAGATCCTCTATTTGGCTCTCTATATTTCGCCTATCATGAGAAATAATCCCATTGATTATTTCCATGATCAACTCACTTTGAACATTTTCATTTATAATTTGCTTAAATAGAATAAAATAATTGATACTAGTTCTTCGCCTTTTTTGTCGCGTGTCACTGTTACATCCATATTCTAATTGAAACCGTTCGATTACGTTTAATTGGATAGCTTGGCCTTCGTTTTGTGAATAAACCAAATTAAAGTTTTCACTATCAAGTAGACTCAGATCATTGTAAAACTTCAAGGCCTTTTCATACCAAATTTGTTGCAAAACGTCGAGATAGTTAAGAACCAACTGGTGTTTACTAATGATCGCTTTTACTTTATCCTCAAGTTGGTTTTGATAATCATTCATGTAATAATGTACATTTTCACAAAACTGTTCTTCTATAAAATCGATTCCATCTGAATAATCCATAATGAAAGTTACGTAATTCTTGTGCAAACTTCGATAGCTTAACAGAAAGGCATCTATTTCTTCAGATTCAAAAGAAGCCCAACTGAAATCCAATATCGAGTTCGCCATAGCTAGCTAACTTGAAAAAAGATGTGTCTTTACATATGGTGAATTTTTGACACACATTTTAATTTCACAAGAATGTCAACTTCCATACCTAAGGACGTCATTATCCCACCGGGAGATGTACGAAACATGATTGAGAAAACCGCTCAGTATGTTTCCAAACATGGTGTTGCTTTTGAACAAAAAATCAAGGCAAAAGAGTCTGGTAATCCTAAATTTATGTTCATCAATAAAACAGATCCGTATCATGCTTATTACCAGTACGTTATTGACACATTCAAAAAGAAAGGAACACTTCCTGCACAATTATTACAGGAAAAGAGAGAAACTAGTATATTGCCTGAAAGTAGTGTCGAGTCATCTGATGTTGTTTTACCAAATGATCCTGAACCATATAGGATTCTAAAGATTAAAGAGGGCGAATTGGATTTAATAGAAAAGGATATGACTTTAACAGATTTGAATGTGTTGAAGCTGATGGCCAGATATAGCGTACAATATGATGACAAACAAATTGAATCATTGAAAACTAAACTTTTAGAAAATAAAGAGATGAGTTCCCACTTTGGGTTCTTGAATCCTGAGAGTAGGTTCTATAGTGTTTATTTGAAGTACAAGAATGTTTATGATTTGTTAATCAATCAGAAAGATGAACTAATCAAGGAAATAGATGAATTCAAACAAGATCAATATTTGAATGATTGTTTGTCATTATCAAGAGAGATTAAAGAAATAAAGAAAATCAAGAAAGAGTTATTACAGAAGAAGACTAATGCACTGCTTACATATACATCAATAGATTGGCAAGATTTCAAGATTGTCGCCACTGTTGAATTTAGCGATGACGACATCTATGAAAAGCCATTGACAAAGGAAACCTTAAAGTACAGAAATTTGATCTCTAAAGAAGCAAATAAGATCATTGATGAGGAAGCTGATCAACATGTTTACGATGACGTTGACGTGAATGAAGAGGACATGCCAACTTACAACGAAGAAAATGAGACAAGCACGACGAAATCATCACAACCTAAGTTTCTTAATGGTATTAAGATTAAGAGTGCAGGAGAATCTAGACTTAAACGTAAACATGAAAATAATGGAGATACAAAACTACTTAAATGTCCATTGTCAGGTGAACTAATCCCAAAGGCTGAATTTTCTAATCATTTGAAGAATTTGCTAAGAGATCCGAAGTATCAACAAGAAAAAGAAAGATACGAGAGTAAATTCAAATATGGTGATAACTTAAGTAGTACACAAGCATGGGAGAATATCAATTCAATAGTTAACAAGTTTACTTAAAATTTTTATAATATTAAACAAGGTCGAATACACCTAATCTAAACAATTAATTTAAGCCTTCAAGGAGGAAGCTCTTCTCTTCTTGATTTCAGCCTTTTCAGCCTTTCTTTCAGCCAATCTCTTAGCTAATAATTGAACGTATTCAGCAGCAGCTTCTCTTTGAACTTGAGAGTTCTTGATCTTAGCAGCCTTAACAGCTCTCTTTCTTTGCAATCTTTGAGGGGTAACCAATCTTTGAATCTTTGGAGCCTTGGTGTAGGTCTTGTCACCCTTGACGACTTCTCTTCTAATGACGAATTGTGTAACATCATCTTCCTTGGTTAAACCGAAGAACTTTCTGATGTTGTTAGCTCTCTTTGGACCCAATCTCTTTGGAACTTGGACGTCAGTTAAACCTTCAATTTCAGCTTCACCTTGCTTGACAACAACTAATGAAAGAGCAGACATGTCTCTGGTAACGATACAACCTCTGACAGACTTTCTCTTTCTTTCACCAGCTCTTCTTTGTCTGTAACATGATGAGTCCTTGGATAATAAGAGCTTAACTCTGTTTGGGATCATAACACCTTGCTTCATTGGGAAACCTTGCTTGTCATTACCACCGGCAATCTTAACAACGTAACCCTTGAATTCATCACCAAGAATATCAGCTTCAACTTCTTGACCCATTCTCTTGTCAAAGAAGATTCTTAACTTGAGGTCATCATCGATATCGACGGACTTTTGAGTACCATTTGGTGGGTAAGCAAAGTTTAACTTCATTGTTTTGTTAACTAATGTACTTTGATTGAAAAGGTTTACACAAGTTTGAAAAATTTCCAATCATTAATTTTTTTTTCTTGCGTCGTCGATGGGCAACAACTGGAGATCGACTTCCCAATTGGGAAATTAAATTTTGCAGTCACAAAAAAATTTCAGCTTGTAAGATTTTGTAACGCAACGTGCGGTGGGAGGGGTACTATTATAAAAATTATAGCCCTCCGAGCCCTTTCACTATGCACGTGAAATGCACGTGGTTATTTATTTTTATTATATAAGAGCTGAAAGATAGGTACATTTTATTTTGATATAAAACTATGAATACTAATACAAAGGATACTATACTATTTATGAAGCATTGAACTGGTAGGTTTTGAACTTGAGGAAGGCGAGGGTGAAGAAGAAGTATCCAATTTTTTACCCAATAATTGTCCATTGCTAGTATTGGTAGTGGAAGTTGGGGTATTACCAGTGTTTAATGGGAAATTGGGCCAATTGTCCTGGTTGAAATAACCATTAGGACTTTGCATTTGAATATCTTTAAATGCAGAAAATGTGTTAGTTGTTGGAGTTTGTTGGTTGTAGATTTGTAATGAGCTTAAAGGTCCGGAGGTTGATTGTGCTGGATTCGGGGTCATTACCTTTTTTGGGAAATACATCGAAGATGCAGAGTTCATTGGATGATACATTGGAGGTTGTTGGAAATGAGGCTGTAAATGTTGATTTGGAGTTTGTTGTAGCGATTTACCATCTTCTGGCTGTTGAGACCCCAAGGGTTGCTGTTGTGTATTCTGGTGTGCTTGTTGGGAGGACAAATGTTGTTGTTGCTGCTGTTGAAGAGATGATTGTTGGAGATGCTGATGATGTTGCTGGTGCTGTTGCTGTGATTGAGGGATACCAAATCCGCCACTTGAAGACGGCTGCACAGGTGAAATATTCAAATTGAAATATCCTGATATGGCCGATGGCAATTCTCCCTGGCCAACCATACTATTTATATATTGTGTAGTTGGAGTCACCAAAGGTAGCTGTTTCACCTTTGTTTGTTCGATATTGAGGCCCACTTGATTTGATTCTGGGATTTGAAGACTTAGAGAAGGTCTATTTTTAGAGTGCGATCTCGTGTGCTTCTTCATGAAGGTGTTCTGTTGATTGAATGGAGTGAGCTTTGTTGAATCTGTCATTGGAGCACTATGAGTAGGGGTCAGGGGTGGATCTGCAGACAAATCTTGCTCAAGTGGATTCTGGTATCTTAGCCGTTTAGACATGATGATGTCTGAATTAGAGTCCAAGGATCTTTTTGAACCGTTAGCAGTGCTAGCAGCTGGGACCGGAGTCGTTTCATCTGAATGCAGCTGAGTGACAATTGCAGAGGATGGAATATTCGTACTGGAATTCGCATTATTTAAGCTTGTGCTGTTGTGGTTTGGTATCCTTGACATGGTTTCATAATCTCCGTAGAATTCGGGGCTTTTATCTTCCTCTATGTCATGTTTGCTGTACTTGGCAATGATGTTACCCGTTAGATCGGAAGAATATTTATAAACTTTATTATTTTGCCCAACAATGATTAGCGCAACGTCAACTTTACATAGGACTGCCAATTCGTGCGCTTTTTTGAATAACCCTGCCTTACGTTTGGAAAAAGTCACTGATCTGTTTCTTTCGTCATCGATCGGCTGAATTTCAATCTTTCTTCTACCCATTTTTTTTGACACTTGTTTAAGCGAAGAGAAGAAAGGGGAGAGATCAGGCATCAAAATTTGAATGGAATCAAGAAAATGTGCTTAGGACAGGCTATTTTTAGTAACTCCTCCATATATTTGCACAAAGCCACCATCGGAATGCTGGAAATTTAGAAGAACTACAGTGGATATTCAAACAGATTTGTTGAAGCAACAGAGCTTCGAAAAACCCCATCCGTTCTTGAGAAATCCCGTCCCTGGAATTCGCTGCTTATGTAAGCACGCTTTTCTCGGCCTTGAAAAAAAATGCTCATTATAGCAGATACAAAGAAAGTGAAGATGCATGGAAAAGTTGGAAAAGGTTGATGAATCTCAGCAAACAAGTGTGAAATAGTGATTGGGAAAAAAGATAGATGTAATTCAACTGGGTGTGGAAATTTCCGGAATAAATTCCCCTATGAGAGGGTAGAGTTGAAAAACACACTGTAAGTGTGAACCAAGCTGGTGAAGATGAAAAGATGCGTTGTGCAATAAAAATCAACAACCTCAAGTGAAAGAAACAGATGACAAATATAATCACAAACATTTTGAGAGCTCACTGGGTAAGCCGCGCGAGAGTGAAAACCCTTCATTTTGTGTATAGTGCAGAGAAATCTGCATCTTGTTATTGTGCATGAATAAGAGTTTGTCTTTAATTCAGTGGGAGAAGGTTCTGACACTGTCATTGGTACCGTTATGCTTGCACAGACGTCCTGAGCACCATGGACAAAAAATGGAAGTGCCATCTCGGCTCGTTCCCGCCTTACAACCTCCCTCTGAATCTTGATCACCAGACAAAATTTTGTACCTGCATCGGCTTCCCAATACGTAATTAAGGGAACTAATAAGAGTGGTGCGTCTTTCTCCTCCGTTAGTGGACATAATATCTTCTGTTCTTTTTGCATATCACGCTTCATCCTTGCTTTTCATATAGACTTGCAAATGAATAAAATAATACAGACCCTGCATGTAATAATAGTGTCAATACTGATAACAAACACTCTAGCGGCCCCGCTGGTTAAAACCAACCGCCCATTGAAGTTTAAATTGGACGTTGAGTCTAAGAACCATCATAGCCTGTTAAGTAGAGATACTATCATTTCAGTTGGAACTGATATCCATCAAGTTCTTCTAACATTTGGATTCAATCTTGCAGGTCAAGATGTGACTGCAGTTGTTGATACCGGCTCATTTTCAACCTGGCTAATCGATAAAAACACCCAGTCATCTTCAGTGAGTGCAAAGTTGTGTGAAAATAACTCTTGCATCTCTGTTAATGATCAAATCAGTGTCTCGGACGATGAATATGATATCAGCTATATGGGTAATTTTGGCGCGAGTGGTAGATGGGCTACAGGTCCTTTGAGTATTGGTGGTATAAATGACATCAATTTCAAATTTGGTCTTGCTGACTCAATAAGAGGTTCTCCATCTGGTTATGCCTGGTCTGGGTTTGGCTATTCTTCACTATTTGAGTCCAGAAATTCACAGATGTTGGATGCTCTCAAAAACGGAGGCGTTATTGATAACAGGGTCATCGCGATTGAATACGATGATTTTGAGTCCTGGTCAAATAGAATTATGGGACACGGCTTGCTGTATCTTGGTGGTTACGATGGTGATAAAGAACTGACTGAATTGGTTTTCTCTTCAAAGATTTCCTCAGGTGTAACTTTTGATTCTGTTCAAAACTACAACGGCGAATCCATGAGTTTAGGGTACAAGAAAGAGACTCTATTTGATTCTGGATCAACCAACTTATTACTCAAGCCTGAATATTACGACTTCTTATTCGGTCACATCGAGTTCTCCCATAAGTATCCAAACTTTTTCAAATGTTCAGACTATGAAAACGAGATGGTAGCATTTGATTTACCAAACGGAAAGAAACTTTCAATCCCACTCTTGAACATTTCTTGGAACAATTACCAAGACACATACGATCTTTGCCAGTTGATGGTGTCCACTTTGGAATCAAGCGCCTCTTATGAGCTCGTTTTCGGCCAATACGTTATGAAAAACTTGGTTACTGTTATCGACGTCGATAATGGTACTGTTGGTATTGCCTCCAATGCTTTGAATGTTAAAATTGAATAAACATTTCACTACGTTTTTTTGTATAATAGACACAGTAATTGCCCTTCTATAATCTTAATATGAACATTTAGCTTGCTATATTTTTGAAATAAATGCATCCACAGCTTTCCTCATTAGTGCACATTTCAAAAAGACGATGTTCGAGAAGAATGCCTACTGGCGGTTGTGACAATTAAATTCTTACTCATTACAATTACACCATTCTATACAAGAATCACAGCGTCATTTAGCTATGTGACACATTCCAACTATCTGCAACCTGCTCACAGCACATTCATTACATAAAAAAACTCATAGGATACAAACCTGCGACCAATAAAAAACAGATAGCATGGAACATTGAAAAGACAAATCAAGGTTACTGTGAGATCGAAGAAGCCACCTGTCTCTTCACCTTCAGCTCCGGAGTCTTTTCAGCAAAGCCACCAGGGACATTTGAAGAATGGCTCACCCCCTTTTCATCTAGTTTCTGCATAAGAATCTCTCTCTGGCCTTCTCTCCATCTACTTAGCTCAGCATAGTCGTGCATTTTGAAACCAAATATCTTAGGCACAAAAATGTCGGTTGAATGGCAAGGAACCAATTCAGGATATGTTTGGAAAAACATAGCAGGGAAACTTGTACCAAAGAAAGCACCATCAATTGACGCATGCCGTGAAGACTTTGGATTGTAAATATCTTCACAATTTGGACAGTAGAGTTTAACGGATGCAACTCTTGGCGTATCACTGAGTCCGATTGGCAACAATGGAGTGAGCTTACAGTGAACACGAGGACACATTCCAAAATCACCGTTACGATACTTCTCCATCATTTTATTCAACCCCTTCAAGGTTAAGATGTATCTGGCATGAATGAGAGCGTACAGAAATTTCGCATTGTCTTCCAGCTGTTTCTTGATTGATTCATCTTGGTTCGCTTTGATTTCTTGGCGATCGGTGATTATATCCACCAATAATGATACTCTTTCGACATATGCATTCAACCCCGTGAGGTTGAAACGATCGCGGATGTAATCCACTGAGACATCACAAAAGTACTCGTGTCCCTTCGACTCCAAAAACCAATCAATCCAGTACTCTGAGTAGTCGGTGTAGTCACTTTCCTCGTTCGCCATTACGTAGTGTGAGTTTTCTCAATTTACAGAGAAAAGTGGACAAAAAATTTAAAACCTGTAGAGGACTCTCATATTATCTATGGAAATTCACATAATTGCAAATTAGGGCGCTTATCAACAGCAATATAGCAGTAAATCTTATATAATACGATATAGCACAAAAATTAGAGCATATTAGTGTTTTAGTTTGCAAAAAAGAGTGCACGTGACACGTAAACTCTTTGGCAGGTGGCAAAATGCTCATCACATTCAGTCTTCTCCACGTATCTCCTCTGGGAAGAAAAGAAAACCACTTTGGAAACAATAATTGAATTGATAAGTGCTACTTAATTTTGTCAGTTAATGGTGATACATAGGCATTGAGCTTAGTTTTGCTGAGCAAAACATATAAAGACAGTTAAAGTTGATGAAAAGACACTTGGAAGAGCGAAAACAAATCAATGGAACTACAGAAAATACCAGATATGCTTGAATGAAAGTTTTATGCTAATTCCAAGCTAGACAAGCAAGCAAAACAAAAGTGCGTTTGGAGAAAACTGAAAAATTACTGTGGGAGGCTAGTTTGAAGCTTCCAGAGCCATTTTCTCATTTCGGCCC
The DNA here is from genome assembly GCA_030462855.1 of Saturnispora bothae. NCBI lineage: Eukaryota > Fungi > Ascomycota > Pichiomycetes > Pichiales > Pichiaceae > Saturnispora > Saturnispora bothae. The sequence continues at coordinate 301,034 of JAKVQQ010000003.1, read as the reverse complement.
ACCATAGAATACACCACAGTCACTGGAATCTCATTTCCATGTTCAAAACACACCACAAGCCATTTACCCATAACAAACATCACTTCACTTAGGACTGAACTTGGTGTCGCGTTGGGCTCATCTTTTTCTTCTTGTTATTATCATGTTCATACTGCCATCGGGCATAAGCGCCGGGCACACAGCCGTCAACACTTCCAATGAGTTTTACGCGTGTTCCACCCCGGAGGGGAACGTGTCCGTGCACTCATTGGGTCCGCTCGCACAGCTTTTGGCCTCATCTTCAGCCAACTTCGAACATAACAACACTGATTTCTCACCTCCTTCAATCGATCCTGTTAGTCTAAAAGACGCCACCCAACCCGTCAACGTTGTGGGTGTCCGTAGTAGGTCTAAGGTGGCACTCTTGAGATACGCAAATCTCATTTCGAACCCAAATTTGTTATTGGCAGTCTACAAAAACGGTGAAGTTTACATAATAACAAATCCGCAAGATGCGTTAAAATGTAGAATTCAAAAACTGTTCAAGTTCACAACATCCACTATAATCGATGCTTCATTTTCTGCCGATGATCAACTGATTGCCTTTACTACCATGAACAATGATATTATTATATGGGATTTGATATACTCCAAATTCATTGCCAACTTACATTTACATGAAGTACCTAACGACCCAAGTCCCGTTAAAGGAATTTCCTTTGATCATGTTGGTAATAACAAGCTGATGACATTAGGTGATGACAAAATTCTAAACATTATTCAGTATGAGTTGATACCCGATGAATCAAAAGGTCGTATTTTCAAGTTTGAAAATCAACAAATCAATAAAAACATCATCCAATCAGCTAAGCTCAACAAGTTCAGTATCAAAAAAATCTCATGGTCTATTGATGACCATTTAATAGTGGTTCCAAATACATCCAAGATGAAAAACACTAAAATAACTCTTCTTGCAAAAACAGGGGCTTCTTCATCATACTATTCTCATTCGAAAGAACTTTCAGGATCAGGATTCAAGTCTTTCATGTCATTAATTTCTCCTAATGTGTTTGTCAATTCTAGTGGAGAAAACGTTTACATAATTGCCACTTTATCACCAGATTCGGTATTGGCAATTTGGAGATCAGATCAACTTGCTCCCTTATATGAAACAAATGAATTATCAACTCAATTGATTCAAGACTTTGCATGGTCAATGGATAGTAAAATGTTATTCTTAACTTGTAACTCAGGCTCTCAACTTATTGCTGTCTTTAAAGATAATGAGTTTGGTCAAATTAAATTATCACAACTGGACACAACAAATGAACTCAATTCAAAGACAATGAAGACCATGCCAGTTGAGTTTGAACGAATGACAAATTGGATAAAAGAGAATAAGGGGAAACCACAAGAAGAAATTGTTGAATTATCAAAACCAATAAAAATGGATAACAGTGAAGCATCAACAACTACCCCAATTCCAGTTTCTAAGGCTAATACACCATCAATAGAATCTCCAAGGGAGATAACACCAAGCACAATTCAAAATGAGCCAAATAATGTAGTCAATGATGCAGGCCCTGCAAGTGCTCCACAAACACAGCCACCAACTCAGCCCGCCTCAAACACGCAAACTCAATCCAAAACATCCAGTGCTAATCCACCAGCAGCAACCAAACAGGCATCGAAGAAACGTCCACTTCCACAATCTTCCTTTAACCTGCCATCTTCTTCCATATCCAAGGATATTAACCAAAAGATGGCGAAAGCATTAAAAGACGAGCCAGCACGTAAACGTCGCGAGCTTGATCAAAATGAATTTGCTGGATCTGTTATCATCAATCCACAAATTTCTCTTTCAAAAATACGTATTGCTACACCAAAGATTAAAACACAAATTAAATACACACCAGATCAAGCATCAGGGTATGAATTACAAATTTTAAATGGTTCCGGGAATGAATCACAACCAAGTAGAATTCAATTAAGTAAGGGAGAAACGCAAATGTTTGTTGACTTTATTCATCAAAGAGTTCACATTGTCACTGGTAATAACCAATACTGGGCATTAAGTACAATTAATGGACAAGTAATTGTTTATTCTACCTCAGGTAAAAGAATATTGCCAACAATCATTTTGGGCTCACCACTTTCATTTTTAGAAATCAAAGATAAGTACTTGTTAGCAATAACAAGTGTCGGTGAAATGTATGTTTGGGATCTTTTTGAAAAAAAAAGTGTGTTCAAACCAAACAACTTAATTTCTTTACTATCACCAAGATATCCTGTTAATTTGAAAGATGCCAATCTTGGGGAGAGTAATGGTCATGTGTTTATCAATGGTGATATTTTGACGAGATCCGAAACCTTGACAATGTGTTCGATTACTAAAGATGGTGTTCCGATAGTTACATTGAATAATGGCGATGGTTATTTATTTAATAAGGATATGTCAGTTTGGACTTTGATTAGTGAATCATGGTGGGCATTTGGATCTCAATTCTGGGATTCTACAAGAACTTCATCGATAATGGAAGGTCCTAAAGGTTTATTGGAAATGATTGAAGGTTTAACAAATGAAGAAATTAATAAAAGAGGTAAGATGAAAATGTTTAATAAGGTTTCCAAAATTGTCTTGATGAGAGAAGGGTTTGAGAATCTAGAGACAATTGTTTCCTTGAATCATTTAGAAAACAAGATCCAGTATTACTCAATGATGAATGATGTTAAAAATTATAGAAACTTGATGATCACATATGTTGGTAAATTATCAGAGTTCAAACTTAAGGGTAGATTACATGAAGTGTTTTCTGAAGTTAAAGATAATGGTGACATGAGTCTCTTGAAAGATCTAATTTTGGCATGCGCCAAATTTAAAGAAGTTCAAGATATTCTTGTTCAGTATGCCAAGGTTGCCAAGCTACCACTTGACAACGACATTTTGTAATATTTAGGTTAAAATATATTGTGTTTACTATATACAAATGACAATATGGATTATATCCCCATACCAACGAGTCTTGAAACTTCATTACTAACTTTCACAATCCTCTCTCTAGCCTTTTCTTTACCCTCGAATGCCAATCTTTCGATTTCAGATTCGTTTTTCATTAAATCCAAATATCTTCTTCTAGGTTCATCAAGCTCTGCAATGACAGCCATGGAAACTCTTTCCTTTAATTCAGCCTTGGAAATATGGCTCACTTCATTGAGTATTTGATCCAAGGATTTGTTTTCACAAGCAGATAGAATCGTCAACAAATTGGTAATAGCAGGCCTATCTTGTAAAGTTAACGGGCCCTCTATTGAATCAGTAACAGCCTTTTTGAACTTTTTGATGATTTCATCGTTAGAATCAGTAATGAACACCTTACTGAGTTTCTCAGGGTCAGACTTTGACATTTTCTTGAGTGGATCTTTCAAAGATAATATCTTTTTAGTTTCAGTAAGAAGTGTTTTAGGCAAATTGAAATATGGAACATTAACCGCCTTATTGAAACTTTGAGCAATTTCTCTAGTGAGTTCTAAATGCTGAGCTTGATCTTGACCAACTGGAACATGTGTAGAGTTGACTGATAAAATATCTGCCGACATTAAAACTGGATAGCTGAATAACCCCAATTTAACTTTACCCAAATCATCATTAGAATGGACACTTGCTTTGGATTTAAATTGTGTCATTCTATTGAGCATACCCATGGATGTGAAACAAGAAAGAATCCATGAAAGTTTAGCAATTTCAGGAATCTCAGATTGGTGATAAATAGTGGCTCGATTTGGATCAATTCCACAAGCTACTATAGATGCCAAAGCTTCCTTTCTTTGATTGTCTAATTGTTTATAGTCTTGTGGAACAGTCAAAGAATGAAGATCTGCTGTGAAGAAGAAGAGTTGAGTTTCTTCTGGTGTGTTATTTTGCAAATCTTTCCAGTTACGAATGGCACCAAAATAGTTACCTAAATGAAACTGGCCGGTTGGTTGAATACCGGAAAAAACAGTTGAATTTGGACCAATAGCACTTGCACGAGGATTTATCTGTTGAACGGTTGTAGAAAGCAACCGTCTAGACAGCATTGTAATACAGTTGTAGGAGTTGAGTTCAAGAGAAACTCAACTTGAAAATTTATGTGTCACGTGACTGTTTAGAAACTTATCACCACAATTTCTTTTATTTTCAAATGTCCGGTTTACCAGTAGATGACTTCTTTGCGGTGGATGTTGGTGCTCCCAAGCCCAAGAAGAGAAAGAAGAAGTCTAACGCTTTGTCCGACGAAGTTTCCAGAGTTGAAAAGAAGAAAAAAGAGGTTATCACGATTTTCAAAGAGAAGCTTGAAGTTGTTTCCGATGTCAATGCCGAGACAATCAAGATCAAAGACAATTGTAAGATAGAGAAAAATGAAAATGATGTTGTTAAAGATGTTTCAAGTGAATCCAATGCATTTGAAGAAGAATTGGGTCTTACACAGCACTCAATAGTGGGTTCCCCTTCTGAAGATGCTAAAAGGACAACCTCGGCACATAGTGAAAAGATCATGCCTATAGCTATTGAGGATGATTTTGCGAGGGAAATGGAGGAATATAAAAACGTGCTGGAAAGGACACAGATGGCGTTGAAAGACCGAATAGCGAATCCTGAAGATATTCATCATTTGGTTCAAATCCATCTTCACAGAGGCGAGGAGACGTTCCGCGTGAAAGTGAAGGCGAACAAGAGTGTTCTGAAGGTTTTGGCAAAGTTCGGTATGGATAATGGCGAGTATGTGATATATTTCCCTGAATTAAGAATGATCCTGGGTGACACACCAGGGGAAACATTCTATTCGATAGTTGGATGCAAGGATTTGTTAGAGATTGACCAAGGTGAGTTACTGTGTCGTGGTATCATTATGAAGCGCACGGAAGCTCAATCTGAACTTCTACAATCATCAACCGGCCCGGATCCTGAACTAGACCAAGAAGAGACTGGTGAAGATGCAATTGTAAGGCCGTCGACATACACAGAAATTGAAGTTATAGATGACGATTTGGCGATATTGGGTGAAGTCATTACCAAGGGTCTTGAAGAACCAGTGCAGGCACCGGTTGATGATTCTGATTCTGAGCCAAATCAACAGAATGAGGAAGGATTTATTATCACCTTGTTGATCAGTGAAAAGGTTAAGTACAAAGTTAAAGTGAAACCAGACACATTGGTTAGCAAGTTAGTTGATTACTTGGATAAACACGGACATCCATGTGCCCAATTGTCATTTGACAACGATCCATTGGAACCACACGTGTCAATAGGCGAGACTGAGATTGAGGAGGATGATATTATTGACGTACACGTGAGAGACGTGATTGAGCTGTGAAGGATGGCGAGGTGACTGCGTTGTGAAAGATGGGGAGGTTATTGCGTTGTGACGCGAGTGAAGTGACTGAATTGCAAAATATACGTTAAAAGAGTGATCGCATTATGAAACTACGCGTGAGAGACTAAATTATAAAAGTACACGTGAGAGTCAGATGATAAAACTACATTGATACAGGCGATGGAATTATATTCTACGTTGGACTACAAAACCACACTGCAAACTCTCACGAAGAAACTGCAACTGTCTCTTTTTCATTATTATAGTCTTGAATATAAATGCATTATGACCTACCTACTTCTAACGACATCCTATTTTTTTTCTAGTTCAAATTACACATATTATACCTCTGTTTGTGTATATAAAAGCATTAGAGCACATTAGCGAACGTGTAAACCTACGCCAAAACCTATTTATAAACGTCTTCCCAATCAATGGACCAATCTTTTCCTCTCAAAATCTCACCTTGGAGAGAGTTGGCGCCAACAAGTTGCAGTTCCATCTGTCTCTTCACTGGTTCTGCAACACCAAATAATCTTCTATATTGATCCATCTTTGTTGCTTCTTGAGTGGCCTCCCAATTCGCGATCCGGGGCTCTAAAGGATGGCCCGAAAAGACAGGAGCCTTGTTTTCTCCCTGGGACAGTGGATCTGCCCTCAAAACCTCTGCATGTGCATTGGATGGCACGATTTGCATTTTGATTAAAAGAGATTGTTATCCTACAAAATTATCATTTTTGCCACTTAGATACCAAGCAGGAAATAGTTTGAAAAGTCGAGTTTTACGGTAATATTGGGCGAAGCAGACCACTTAGAAAGCTGAGAGTTTAACTGGAGGTTGATGAAACACTTAGAATTACCCCATAGACGTTTCGTTGCTAAAGCTCCTAAAATGGCCCCTAAAGCCCATTGCTTTAGATACTTTCTCATCATGAAAAAAGTTTTCCCAGTGGCGATACAGTCCTCTTCCTTTAGTAACCGTAGACAATGAGCTGGGACGACGAGGACTTTGAAATCGAGACAAAGACGTCTGCCACTGCAGTTGATGACTGGGAAGAGGGGGCTGAGAACGACGATGACGCTCTTCTCGAATCATGGGACGTTGACTCTGACGAAGAGAGAGAAAAGGCAGCTGCTAAGAAAGCAGAGGATGCAGCTAAGAAAGCAGCAGTGAAAGCAAAGCAAGAGGCGAAAAAGAATCCTAAGAACGCTAAGACACTCATGGAAATCGACCTCGTTGACGAGAAGACACGTAAGGAAATGTTGAAGAAGGCGGAAATGGAGGCGGATTTGAACAACGCTGCAGATCTGTTTGACGGACTCGGATTGAACGACCATCCCCGTTCTAGAGCTGGTGCGGCCGGTGCCGGGTCTGGGACCTTGACCTTGACTGCAGACACCCCATTGACTGCACATCCACTTTTCACTCCTACGTCCAAGCAAGACTTTGAAAAGTTGAGAAAGAAGCTTGCTGAGACCCTTCTAGGCATCAGCGAGAAGTCCACACTCTTTTATGCCAACTCCTTGGCCGTGGACCTTGTCAGGGACGTCTGTGGACCGCTAACCATTGAACAAACCAGAAAAGCTATTTCTACCCTCAACTCTCTCGTTAACCAAAAGGTGAAGGACGAAAGAGCCAACAGAATGAAGAAGACCGGTGGTACCTCCACCGGTGGTGCTGGTAAGAAGAAGGCCAAGGCCGGCCACGTCAACACCGGTCCTGCCAATTTCACTAAGGACAACTTGGATGATTATATGGGTGGTGACGATGACTTTGGAGACGACGACTTCATGTAGCTACTTTCATGGCTTTTTATAACCAGTAATAAACTTATAGAACAAAGATGGGGGCTTATAGTGTTCATGAGCAAAAAGAGTAGAGACCCAGTTTAAAGTGAAAAAGACCATATTTAAGGGTCAAATAGTGTTGAAAAACAAAATCCAGTATCTTCTTCATTCAAATGAGACCCTCAAAGAACATGTAATCCACAAACCACTATTTAGCAGAATATCTATTCAATATTTTTTTTCCCACATTAAGAAGTGATCTTGCTTTTACCGACAAAAGCCGATTCTAACATGTGGTGCTCTCTATTGCTGCTAATGAGGTTGGCCAGCTCGTCATATATAAGCTCTATATACTACACGAGCTGGTCACACGATTTTGGGCATCTTCCAAGCGACATCGACTTGACTATGGTGACCCATATAACATATGCATTTTTCAACATTGATATCAACACGATGAATTTGACACTTTCAGACAAGGACGGCGAAGCTTATCAGATATATCCATACCATCTAGCTCACCAAAGCATGAATTCATCATTTTCATCAATGTGGGAAGAAATAGTGTCACGAAATGTGACCTCCATTGGTGTCATTGGACAACTAAACCAAATGAAAAAGATAAACCCAAACTTGACCATATCAATGTCCATTGGTGGAACAGACTCGGCCGCAATGTTTCAAAGCGTGGCCAACAACAAAAGAGGCGTGGATTTTTTTGTTGCCAATGCGGTTCAACAAATGATGTATTATGGTTTTGACGGCATTGATATCGACTGGGAATTCCCCGATAACATTGAGTTCAGACCGTATCTGACATACATGATGTCATCATTAAGAACTCAGATGAATCTACTCGACCCACAACCTGCATGTGGCCGATATACGTTGTCAATGGCCTTACCAATCGACGTCGTTACCTTAGGTGATTATGACTTCAATAGCTTGGTGAAATACGTTGATCATTTCCACGTTATGGGTTACGACGCATCTGGTCCTACTTCGAACGTCGCAAGCTTCCACTCACCTCTTTACAAAGATCCCAACGCGGACAATACTGAAAACGTCGACTCTGCCGTTCAATATCTTCTGGGCAACAACGTTCCACCAGAACAAATTATTCTCGGTGTTCCGCTTTATGGCCACAGTTTTCAGGCTTCTGAATTGTACGCAAATGTCAGTCGCAAACATAACAAATGCGCCAAGATCAAAGGCATAAATCAGAGCTCTGAAGATTGTGTTGTGGAATACAACGTTTTACCACCTCAAGGATTCACCGAAATCTACGACTCAACAATAGGAGCGGCATATTGTTACAGAAAAGACCCCACTGGCCTAATCGTCTATGACAACGTCGCATCCATGCGTCAGAAAACAAACTACATAATGGAAAACAAACTAGGAGGAGTCTTCTGGTGGAATTCCATGGGCGATACGTGGACAACCAACTGGAACAGATCTTTGATTAAAACTTACGTTGATACCATTGACTACGATTTGGTCAATACCAACTGCACTAGCAATCCCAACGGTTACTACAATATTTTTCAAAATTTTGCCGAGTCCCCTAAAAAGAACAGCGCAACCAATCAAAGTACCAATGCTATACTACTTCTATTTTCCACTCTTGTGCAGCTTCTTCTATAATTTTTCAGCTGCCATCTGTTTAATTCTATATTTTCTATGTAAACTAATGAACTTTCAAAAAACGGCCCACGCAAATGCTGAGCACATCCCGCTCTGATCCCACCCTTTTTCCACACTTTCTAACGAACAATTACGTCTTGGCATTCTGAATGATGGTTTGTTCTTCTAATAAACAAGTGGCCAATGTTTAGAAATAGCATCCGTTCAGTTAGACTTTTGTCTGCATCGGGTATTCGCTACAATTCTAGTGTCGCGGCCGGAAATGCGATTAAGAAGAATCGTCCTTGGTTGACTATCGTTACGTCTTTTTTCATCGGTAGCGCTTTAACAGCTGGTTACACAACTTACAACGTCACAACCAATCCACCAGAGTTTCTTTTCCCTTTGAGTTCAACTACAGAATTGAAGGATTGTGTTCCTCTGGTTTACGGACCACCAGAACCATTGATCGATGAACTAGTGAAATTGCTTCCGGAAGATCAGATTTCTTTCTCCATGGATGAGTTGAAAGATCATTCAGACTCATATTTCAGTACCGACCATCCACATTCTGACGAACAACCATTACTTGTAGTTTTCCCAACTTCTACTGAACAGGTGTCGCAGATCATGAAACTTGCTCATCATTATAGAGTTCCAATCACACCTTACACCGGAGGTACCTCTTTAGAAGGCCATTATATTCCAACAAGACAAGGCATCTGTATTGATTTAGGAAGAATGGACCAGGTTGTCCAATTGAACGAAAAGGATATGGATGTCGTTGTTCAGCCTGGTGTTTCATGGGAAGATCTAGGAGAATATTTATCACCATATGGTTTGCTATTTGGCCCAGATCCTGGCCCAGGGGCCTGTATTGGTGGTATGATTGGTACTTCATGCTCAGGGACCAATGCTGCAAGATATGGTACTATGAGGGAAAATGTTATTTCTTTGACTGTTGTTTTAGCTGATGGGACTATTGTTAAAACTAAACGTAGACCTAGAAAGAGTTCCTGTGGTTACAACTTGACTAACTTGATCATTGGATCGGAAGGTACCTTGGGTATTGTTACTGAGGCCACACTTAAATTAAACGTTAAGCCGAAAGTTGAAAATGTTGCTCTGGCAAGTTTCAACAATTTGAATGATGCTGCATTGGCTGTTGAAAAGTTGGTTACTAGCGGTATTCAAGTCAATGCTTTAGAATTAGTTGATGCTCAAATGATGAAGTTTGTTAATGAAAGCGGTGAAACTACTAAGAAATACAAAGAGTTACCAACGCTCATGTTGAAAATAGGCGGCGCATCACCTAAAGTTGTTGACGCCATCACCGAGGATATCAAAGACATCTGTTCAAAATCTGGTTGCTCCAAAGGTCACTTTTCCTTTGCTTCCAATGAAGACGAAAAATTGGAATTATGGACTGCTAGAAAAGTGGCTCTTTGGTCAACCATTGACGCCGGTAAAAAGATACTTGGTCCAGATGCACAAGTATGGACAACAGATGTTGCTGTTCCAATTTCGCGTCTTGTTGAGTCATTGAAATTAACCAGAGAAGAACTTGATAGAGAAAATGTCCTTGCATCGATTGTCTCCCACGCTGGAGATGGTAACTATCACGCGCTTATCATGTTCAATGAAGATCAAAGACCTAAAATCGCCAAAATCGTCAATAACATGGTGTCCAGGGCTTTAGAAATGGAAGGAACTGCCACCGGTGAACACGGTGTCGGTGTTGGTAAAAGAGAGTTTTTGTTAGAAGAATTGGGCCCAGATCCTGTGAATATGATGAGAAAGATCAAATTTGCCCTTGATCCATTTAGAATCTTGAATCCAGACAAGGTGTTCCAAATTGATCCTCTTGAACCTAGAGCTGGTAAGAACGCTTGAGCACTCAAAATATTTCTACTTTGTAAAATGATATAATTATGGTAATTGGTTCACTCATTGAGTGATGTCTATTTGATAAGTAACGTTGGCATTTGAAGGTGAAATATACACTTGATATGTGTTTCCTTCATTACCTAATTCCACCATCTGTCTACAGCCGATATTGAGACTAAACACATCATCCTGCTCTCCCTTCAAATCCATATCAAGATCTGTATCGTTGACAAAAACTATTGATTTTGATTCTGCAAAAACCAAAGCACTAGGTACCTTTTCATCCAAGCTCAAAACTGGTTCTAAACATGACAAGCAAATTCTCTCCATCTCAGCAGGAAACCTTTTAGGCAAAGGTAACATCTTGTCACGTGACCTAACTGAAAGATCTAAAGCATCAACGTCACTCTGTTTGCCATTCAAAATCTTCTTTATATGATTCTGTAACTGTTTGAACCTTTTATCAGACTCCGATTGTGTTTGTAGTCGCACAAATGGTCCCAATGGCCCTGGTTTCGTTAAAAATTCAGTATTGAATTTGTAATGGCACGAACCACATACTAATTTCACTCTCTTACCTCGTATAGCGCCATTTCCGTTATCCTTCTGGGTCTTTATAATCGTTTGAAGGTCACTAGAGCATTCAGGACACACATAACACTTGTTACAATGAAAAAATGCATTTGAATCTGAGGGGGTTGTTTTGCAATTAGAGCAATCCCCCATCTTGGGCTCTAAAGCACAACACACACGACACTTCACAACACAGCATTTGGAACATAATTTTAATTGGTCCTTATAGCCAAATTCACCACATGAACACCGTATCTTACAAAATTTCATACAAAATGTAGACAATCTTGAATTACTATACACTTTTTGCTACTGATACAGTTATATGATTTGGGGAATATTGGTCCTAGTGGCAAGTTGTGTGGGTCAAATGGCTATAGAGGACATATTGGGCCAACTGAACACTATCTACCGTGAAAATACGGTGTTTAAACACCGTCATCGGCTGACATCTCAAGATGACATTTTCAAATGGGATAATGGCTTTGACATTTATGATGTGTACACCACTGTTGCTGATATACCTGAAGATTACGGGACATTGGACTTTGATATTCCTCTTGGTGGCATCCCTGAGTTTACGAAGGACTTTTTCATAAATGTTAGCAACAATACGGTGAATCCGGACATTTCACATTGGATTTCAGAACTTCAATCAATAGGAAGCTCACATTCCAGACGTGTTTTAGGAGATATATATGCATTTGGTCATTATGGGGTTAATCCTAGCATTGATTTCAGTCATAAGTATTACAAAATGGTGATTGATGATGCCGATGCTTCAGTTACCGATCTCTCTCATTGCCATTTCATGCTTGGTGTTATGTACAGCACTGGTATTTTAGGTAATCACGAGTTAGACGAAGGTAAAGCAGTCATTCATTATGAAATTGCCGAGGATTTAGGCTCATTACAGGCTATTATGACACTTGGTCATATGTATCAATATGGCATTCATGTTCCTCAAAATGATAACGTTGCTTTGGTTTATTACACGAAGCTGTTTCACCTCATTGAAGAGCTTCTAGAGCCGTTAAAAGATGATTTACAAACTGACCATGGGGTTGTTAGAGACATGGTCAAGGACATCAATCTGAACAAATTTAGCATTAGAGTGGCGGACCTATATGGTGGCCTTTTCTCTGAAAAAATATCCCACGTCAGACCAAGTTTGAGATCTTTTGAAACTAGAGACTTGTACATGGATTACAAGAGCTCAGACACTGAAGATGACAACTATTACTCTTCTGAAGATTTAAAACTCAATGAGCTGTTTTTGGATTTGTACATAAATGTTCAAGGTTACTACAAAGGTGACTATCTTAGATCCAGAGACTATGTTCTTTCAATGAAATATGCGCATGAAGCTCTAAAAATGGTTGAAGGTAATGCACTTCTCGACAGTCTATTGGCTGGCGAAACCATTTCTGATAAACCAGATTGGGTTGTCTTCCTTGGAAGGATTGTGCTCTACATGTCACACATGTACTATAGAGGTGATGGAATGGAGTCTCCGAATTATGAATTGGCAGTAAGGTATTCTGAAATGAGTAAACATCTGACCATTTCAAAGCTGTTTTCAATTGATATGTCATGTATGAAAATGTATGGGATTGGTACCGAAAGAGATTTTGAGGCGGGTCAGACACCCTTAAAGGATAAAAAGAAAACAATTTCTCAGGTTTACCATTTGCTTATGAGTAACAAATACGCAAAGGGTGAGGATGCATCACTTACAGGCGAAGATTGGTCCAATTTGGCACACGTTTCATCATATTCATACACTATTGGTCAAAGATCCATGATCAAGTTTTGGCTCGAAGGCAAATACCGGGATGCTGAAACTGCAGATATTGTCCACCAGCTAGCCAGCTATATCAAATTATTTGAGCCAATGTTTTTCAACTTCAGAGAAACATTCATGGCAACTATTAACGGAGATATGTGGAAATCCATAATGGGTTTTATTGTTCAAAGTGAGTTAGGCTATGAATATGCACAGAACTCTTTAGGCTCCATGTTGTTCCCGACATTTGGCGAATTTGCAAATAAAAAATACAGATTTGACCCTGAAACCCATTCAAAAATCTTCACAGAACTTCGATACAAGGAGGCTTTGAGATATTTTGAAATCAGTGTCAAACATGGGAACCCGGATACGATGAACCATTTGGGAGATCTGTATTATTGGGGATTACCAAAACATCCAAGATCATATTTTGGTGACTACAATTTGAAAAACTTGGTACTACCGAACAACGAGCATTCAAAATCTATCTGGGAATGTGATATGATTGTTCCAAGCAATCCCTTCCGATCTGTTAGTTTGTACCACGATTCAACTAATTCCGGATCTCATATAGGTTGTTACAATTTAGGATGGGTTTATGAATTTGGGATCGGTGTTTCTCAAGACTTACATTTGGCGAAACGATATTATGACATGGCAATTAGCAAATCCAATGTAGGTTTTGTTGGTGTTAAATTAGCCTTATGGAGAGTCTGGTTCAAAGTACAGTTATGGGAATTTATTGGATTTGATGTTGATTTTGTTAAAAACGTCAAACTTGGTTGGTCCACACGATTGTTCAAAATAATGAACTGGCAAAGCGGACATGATGAGTTGTAATGTTAAAAAATTATCATTATTTTTATTTAATATAAAAAGTATTTATTTAGTTGTTATTTAAGACCATAATCAATGATCAACTTCACTGGCAAGTTGCCAGTCACCATTGATGGTTTCCTTCCAAAGGGTAATCTTGTTATCTCCGCCGGAGATTGCTAGAATATTACCAGACAAAGACCAACTGGCTCTCCAGCACACATCTGCAAATTTGTCCTTACTGAGCAACTGCTTCTTCCACACGTTAGAACCATCTTCCTTAGTCCAAATCAACACAGTTCTATCTTGGGAAGCCGTAGCGATGTAAGATTTGTTCAAAATTGATGGAGACCACGCAACATCTCTGACCCAGTCAGTATGACCAGCTAAAACATCAGTTGTAGTCCATGCTGAATCTTTCAGTTGCCAAATCTTTACTAAATTGTCACAACCACCACTCAATATCTCACCATGAGGGCCCCAGACTGCTGAATTGACGCCGATTTCATGTGCTTTGAAAATTGAAGAATTAGTTGTACCATCTTGATTGAACTCCACAATGGAAATCTGACCGTCTGAAGAGGCGCAAACAAGTTTCGCACCAAATTCCGGTGATGACCAGTTGATTGAATTGACGCTAGCAGTATGGACCTTGTGATTAACAATTGCGTTCCATTGTCCATTATCGTCTTCCTTCCAGATGATCACGGAACCATCGTATGAGCAAGAAGCCAGAACTGAACCAAACTTAGGATGGCCCCATGCCAATTGCCAAACAGGGCCTTCGTGGCCTCGCAATGTGTCGATTAATTGCGGAGCTTGATCTGCTGAATCGACTGAAAACACCTTGACTGTACGGTCTGAAGAGCAAGTTGCCAACCGACGCCCATAGTAGTCCAACACAGCGTCGTGAACCAAGTCGTCGTGAGAGTTTGTGAGTGTAACCATGATGACTACCAAGAAAGTTCAGGACAAAACACGTAGATTCATTTAAAGATTCCATTTTTCTCAACACATCCATATTGAAGAAAGTTGGTAGTCACGTGACATTACGTAAGCAATGCTCAGCAGTGATTAGTCTATTTTCTTTTACACAGTATTGTTACATAACCGAGGCGTCTCTAGTCGCGCTCTGCCCGCTGCGTTTTGCACAAAAAGTCGATGTACTTTTCGAAAAGATCGCCCATTGCCTTGGTAGGAGCCTCGTTCACGAGTTTAGTGGTGCCCCAGTCGTTAACGAGAAGCACGATGTTTTGAAGAATGTTCACGGAGAAGAGCTTGTACCATTTGGTTTCCCAAGCAAGAAGACCGCAGGTCAGTCCCAGAATACCGAGGTCGTATTTAGTAAAGCCTTTTTGTCTCGCAAAGGCACGTTTACGCAAGTCCGTGTAGATAGAGCAGAGTTGTCTTGCTGCAACAACGTTGAACCTCTGGCCCATGGCGTATTCAAAGCACTTTTGCGCCTCCTTGACATGGTCCAAACGGTAGCAGACTAAACCAAGCACTTCCCACTCCAAAGAGGACCTGTCGTGCGTCGTAGCATATCCTGACTTGCCCATTTGTGGCTTCTCTGGAGGATTCATCGATTCCTGATAGGCTTGATCCTGTTTGAACAAGTTGTACACCTTCAAATCTTCATATAAGAGCATGAACAAGTTGTCAAGCCAACGCTCACACATTCTTTTGGACGTATCATTCAAAGCGCCATTACGCAACTCTTCTTCCATGACAAAGATCTCAGCTCTCAAGTCTAGCAAGTTGGACCATTCAATCTTCTTGATTAGTTTGGCCAATAAGCCATATGCGAGTTTGTATGTGGCCTTGAGACTACCGGCAGAAAGATTGACCAAGTCTGGAGGCAAGGACGCCTGTTCTCTGGCTACCTTTGAATGATCCAAATCGGTGATTCCATCCAACTCTAGAACAGTTGGCGATGGTAAATGAATATCGGGTATAGCTGGACCTTGAGGTTGTGCAGCACTGGTGATCTTTTTGAGAACGAAGTTTTCTCTGTGAGTAGTAACGGGACACGAGTTTAATGTCATTAGTGCCTCTTTGTACATGTTAAGCTCAGTGTAAATCTTGACAAGGTTTGCCCAAATGGGGAAATAGGTTGGTGTCAGATTGACGGCCCTGATTGCCAATGGTAATGCCAATTTCAATTGGTTCTTTTTGATGAGATATTCAGACTGAACATACATGAGTTCACCATCAAGTGGGGTTTTTTCCAGTTCATCTCTCATGAATTTCACAGCTTGAGACTCGTGGTCCCCCATTAGCATCACTTTAGCTATCAAAAATGATATTTCAGGGTAGGTTTCATGCAATCTGAACAACACCGGTAATGCTAAATCTGCGCAGTTTTCGTATTCAATTGCCTTAATCAACGCATCAATTAAATGGTTATTAATGACAGTAGGGACTTGCGTGTTTTCGTTGGAGCCAAGAAGTTTACCTTTGATGAATAAAGTTTCAAAACCTTTTAAGAATAAATTCAGGGTCCCCTCTTCCGCAAAGGGATTGAGTCTTCTAATTTCCACCAATGGGGCAAATTCACCTTCGTCGTCGCAGGTTATCAAACTTCTAACAACGTTGGTCACAAAGGTTTCTAACCAAATCAATTCAACACTTTCTGGATCTAAAGCATTCAATTCTTCGTTAGTGGCTCTGTTACCGTTTGCCTCAACAATTTCCCATGAAACACTACCCGGAACGGCCATTCTGACCACAATGTCCAGTCTGGAAAACGCATTATACGTGGCATAGTTGAGATTGGTAATTTTGAATGATCTTTGCTTGCCAAACCAGGTTTGAGACTCAAACATCTTTGAAAAATCAAGCATGTAGGCCACCAAAGTTGCCATATCACATGTGTTTGTCCCTGTTTGATAGAAATAGGTGTCCAGAACATGTGAGTTTGTCTTCGCATCCACTTTAGTCATTGTCACGGTATCTGGAGGGCCCAAGTCCGTCAATTGCGGAACCAACTCTGCTCTCCAGTTTAGAATATCATTGGGCGGGTGTTGCACAATCTCCGGCACGGTGGTGTTGTCCATACTGCGCAATTTCTATGGTTTCTTGAAGAAACACGCGTCAACAAGCCTCTCAGGTTAATTTTTTCCCCATACTGTGAAATTCATCGTAAGGCTTATTGAAAAGCTATGAAGAATGGGACAGAAAATGGAGTTCAAAGCATTAAGAAAAGGAGTTGGAGAGTTTAAAATCTATAGCGTACAATTTAGTAGTATTCTATGCTTTCTTTGAAGAGTTTACGGGGCGTATTGAGTTTGCTCATGAGTTGGAATTGTTTGTAGAAGATTGAGAGATTGGGTAATTTTGGGCACGTTGTGTACTGTGAAAATGCACAAAAAGAAGGATGAGTTGATATAGGACAGATTACTGTGTGAGATGATGTTCTTTGAAGTAAAAATGATGGGAGAGAAGCAAAAATAGGTGTAGAAAGCAAGAAATACATGATATTCAATGTGTACTTTAGTTATTTGTTTGATTTTTAAGTTGTAGAGAAGTTTTTTGCACTTTATAATTTTGAGTGTAATTGGGTTGAGCGTGGTTGTCTTTGATTGTGTTTTTAACCGAATATTCACTTATTAGCTCTGGTTAATATGTAAATTGACTCGCCCTAAATTTCAAGTACTTGAGACTTTTTAACGGGAACAAAACGCATTGTTGCCAGCTGCTTAGTTAGCTGTATGTATTAGAATTAAATATTTAACATTATAAGCTCTGTTAGTTGATAAAATGACACGCATTATTTCCCAAGAGCGCAAATTATGGAATCAAAAGATCGAGTCGAGAATAAGTACTTTAGTTTTTGAACAACTTGTAACTTGAATCACTACAAGTAAAACCACTTATTATGTAAACTAAACATTCCAAGCCAGTTACTTTGTTAACTAAACAAGATCAATCATTTACAATTCTTATCTACGGTATTTAAGGAACTAGTTTGAACCATTTACAGTTTGAACTACTCAATAATTAAGCCACTTACAAGTTGAACCACTGACAACAGCCACTCAAAATTTAAGCCACCGACAACAACCACTTACAATTTAAACCACTTGCAGCTTAAACCATTTACAATTGAAGCTATCCACAATTAAAACCACTCAATATTAGAACCACATACAATATGTAAACTACTCACTTTCTTGACTAATCACTTTACGCACCACTTAAAAGTACAAGCTACACTGTGATCATTCCAACTCACTACAACAACAACAAAAACTTTCACATAGCTCTTTAAATGGTATATACTATACTATAATACATAAATGGAGAACTTCCAACGGAACAATCACATGAAGTCCGTCTCATTCTTACCCCAACACTCAATCAAGATCATTGGTCAAACAGTATCTCTCTGGTGGCAATCTCACACCCCATGAAGGCATCACAGCAGGTAACGGCTTTTCGTTTCTCTGTGCTGCGAGCTCCATCAAATGTTTCTTCGGCACCACTGGCTGAAACTGCGTCTGAGTCTTTGCTTGGATCGCCAACTTGATATCTTCGTTCGTGATCACTCCGTTGCCGTTCGCATAATCGTTATACACAATCGCCTCCTGGAGCACTGAGGCCGTGTAGCGATGCGCAAAGTCCATGATTTGCAATGGAACCTGTTGCTCACTCTTGGCAACATTCTGCGAAGCGAGAATGAGGTGGAGGAGCCGCGCATCCTTTGGAGAAGAGGAATCCATTGGGGTTATTAGTGTGTTGAAGAAGAAAAAGATGTAGCTTCACTGTCAAGTTTCTCTTCTCTCTCTTAATCTCAATGGAGGGTATTTCCAGCCTCAGATGTCCGTCTCCGAAGCCGATTCTTTCAGGCACTGCTAATGCAGCGTATGGGACTTCACACCCGCGTTTTGCGCAAGAAATCGACCACACGGACGGCAAAATACACATTCTTTTGGCCGCCACCGGCGGCAGCTCTGTGGCAAAGATCAGAAACATAGCTCTCACGTTGGCTGCATATCCCAACGTTCAAGTGAATGTGATTTTCACGGCTAAGGCGAAAGAAATGATGGTAGGCGACTTCCCGCCTACAGTCCCGCTCTGGGTGGATGATGACGAATGGAAGCTTTGGACCAACAGAAACGACCCTGTTTTGCACATAGAACTACGTCGATGGGCTCACATTTTGGTTGTGGCACCGCTAACGGCAAATACTCTCAGTAAGATTGCCTTAGGAATCTGTGACAACCTTTTAACGAACGTTATCCGGGCTTGGAACACCCAAATGCCGATTTTACTTGCTCCCTGCATGGTGAGCTTTGCGTACAACCATCAAATCACGAAGAGACATCTTAAGACGCTTTCAGAGGAAATGCCATGGATCGAAGTCTTGAGACCGACCGAAAAGGTTATGGGAAGTCTTGGAGACATTGGTATGGGAGGCATGATGGGCTGGAACGAGGTTGTGCAGCGGGTTATCATGAAGCTCGACATTGAAGAAGAAGAAGAAGAGGACGAAGAAGAGGACGAAGATGAGGACAATGTGGAACCAAGACAGAACAGTGAAAAGAGAGAAAACAGGGACCTTCAAGATGAAGAAGATGCAGAAGATGAAGAAGATGAAGAGGAGGAGGAAACAATTGAACCAAAAATCACAGACCCATCCCTGTCCTCTAAAATGCTCTCCTTGGGACTCCAATAGTCTTTTCCATTCATTTCAATTTGAATATGCTGAGCGTATTTTGTGCTTACGTAACCGGCTGAAATAATTTATCATCCCCCATAAAGTTTGGTAGAGCCAATGAATTTCACTGTTATTCTAATCATCTTGAATACGTCGACATGCAAATCCGTTGTTTGAAAATGCGTTGGCCAGGTGGAATGAACTACTGTTACGAGTTAATCAGTGATTTGACCAGCCATTCCTGGTTAATTGACCCTGCCACACCTCAAGATATTCTACCACAGCTTGCCAAGAGTAACATCCGGGCTATTGTCAACACTCACCACCATGCGGACCACTCAGGCGGCAATACCACCTTTAAGGAGCTTGGTGCATCCACAATCATCGCTGGATACGACTCCCCATTGGTGACTCACACCCCAAAGGACGGCGAAATCATTGAGTTTGACTCTAATGTCACAATCGAGGCCATCCATACCCCATGTCACACTCAAGACTCCATCTGTTACTATGTCAAGGACAAATCTACGGGTCAACAGGCCCTGTTCACCGGTGACACACTTTTCACTTCTGGATGTGGGCGTTTCTTTGAAGGAACCCCAGAACAAATGATTTCCTCATTGGCGAAGTTGACTGCGTTACCAAAGGATACCATTGTTTACCCAGGCCACGAATACACTAAGGACAATGTTAGATTCAGCAAATCTGTTCTGGGCCCTAAGAACGAAGCTTTGAACAAGTTGGAAAAGTATTGTGAAAGTCACGAAGTCACCACCGGTGTTTTCACTATTGGTGACGAATTAGAGTTCAATCCATTCTTGAGACTGAATGACTCCGAAGTTGTGAAGTCCACAGGCTTGACCAATGAGATCGATATCATGGGCAAATTGAGAACCATGAAGAATAACTTCTGATTGAATCATGACATGAAGAAACTGTTGATTCCACCATGTCACAAAGAAACCGTTGATTCTCATTTCCATGTGTGTGTAGTGCAAACACATTTGCTTTATTACCTGAAGTATAATTACTACTTTTACTACTTCTTTATAACTCATTAATTATCGAAAATAGGTTTTCAATCCCAAACACCATCTCTTCATCGTAGCCCTGACCAGGAGTGAACTTGGAATGTGCAAAATCAATCCATCTTAGGTCACTCAAAGGTGGCAATCTGTCTTTGTTTGAATCTGATTCTTCTTCATCACTATCGAGATCATCGCCATCGTTAAACACTTGGTCTTCGTTTCCTATCCATCTTTTCGGATCACCCTCGACCACAAAGAGCAAACTAGAACTGACAGATCGAAGCTCTTCGTCTAAAAGACAATTGTACAGCATCTGCATTCTCATAACAAAGATTTCAATTAGGCCATCTTGAATGTCTTTAGACAGCTCATTGTGACGGAATGGAATTCTCAATGCTGCTTTGGCTGTGTTTTCATCCAATCCGCGACCGAAAAACTTGTTGAAAGACATGATATGTCCATTCTCGATACGTGCACAACGCTCGTAATCAATTCCAGGTATTTCAGGAAGGTATTTGTCATAGACAGTTTCATATCTGGATATAGACGGATTAACCACTTTTTTACTCATTTTTGATTCATAATTGAAGTTCAAACTATCATCCACACTCTCCCCTTCATCTTCTCCGTTTTCAACTTTTTCTCCTAGTTCTATTTTAATGCCGCATATTCTGAATCCCAAACTTCCACTTGTAGTCTCTTTACTCACATTCTTCATTCTTTTTTTCTTATCTTCCGAGGTATCTTCATCGTAAAGAACTCTTCCAAGTTTCACATCCATCACAATTGGTTTCGAATACCCGTTTACAATGTTTTTAAGCAATAAATAAGACTCCGAAGTGATCTCCAAAGTATGTTCAACTTTCTTCATAATATCATCAACTTTCACCTCTTTGTCACTCAATTTTCCATGTTCTGAATCCAATTTCAATTGCTGAAGATGCTCAACCCCCACGTCCTCTGTCAAACCTGCTTTCAACGTTCCATAGTACGGAATCAAGAACTGATCAATCGTAACGTCATTATTTTCCAGTGATTTTACGCGTCGCGTCTCCATTTTAGTGTAAAATCGACTTTCCACCTCATTTAGCTTCTTGTAAAAGATGCTATTATCTTCTGACAAAAGTGCACCCTCGTGACCCGCAGCCGCGTACTCAAATGGTTTCATTTTGAAAAGAAATCAACTACTTGATATTTCAAATAAATTTCACATCGCTCATGTTCTTTACTGTATATTCTTTTAAACTGTATAAATCATAAATATTAATGTAGTACTAGTAAAAACTAGTTAGCACTGGTTCTAGCACCAGCACCGGATTTGATCAATTCTAATTGTTTGGCACTGACGTAAACATCAGGAATTTTACCTTCAGTGTCTGGTGATGGTAAGAATCCGATCTTGATTAAGTAACTAACGTAGATGCTTAAAATGTCGCTAGTGACACCCATACCAGAAGAGTAGTCTGTTCCATCTTGGTTGATACTAGCATCAGCCCTCAAAACCGCTTGGGCGTTTTCGTCGCCTAGCTCAGGAGCACGGGAATCTGATGGTAAATCACCAAGAACAAAGTGTAGCAATGGGAAGAGAGCAAAATCACCACCGTCGTTGACAAACTTTTCAACAATGGTACACCATTCTCTGTATTGCTTCTTTTCGATGTTGTACCCCAAATCTTGAACAGTTTGAAGCATAACATTCATTGGAATTCTAGGATGACCAGTAACCTGGACAACATCCACACCTTGAGAAGATAATTGATTAAGAGCACCTGCAACTGTGACTCTGGCAACATGATCAACCGGAACTGTGTTGACAGGGTTAGAAATGTCTGGGAATGCACCGACTTCAATACAACCCTTGATCAATCTCAAAAGGAAATCATCAGTGTTGGAAGACCCAGTTTGTGAATTACCTTGAACATAACCTGGTCTGATGATAGTAGCATTGAGACCTACTTCACCAGCCTTTCTGATTATGTATTCAGCAGCCCACTTGGATTGACCGTAACCACCATTCAATCCTGATTGCGCAGCCAGTAAATCATCAGATTCAGGAACACCACCTTCCATGTTGAAATAGTGGTCAATATCAATAGTTGAAGTAGAAGAAACAAATGAAAATTGTTTTGGCTTGCCGGAAGAACAGAGATCCATGACGTTAATGGTAGAAATGACATTGGCATCTCTTAATTTCTCGTATGGATAACCCCAATGGACAAGAGCACCATTATGGATGATAACATCAACAGTGTCGCATAATTCAGACCATTCAGAGTCAGACTTACCGAAGTGTGGTTTGGCTAAATCACCCAAAACAACAGTAATCTTATCCTCCCAACCTGATTCCCAGGTACCGTAAGTTTCACCAGTCTTAACTAATCTAGCTAAACCTGAGACCTCGTCCTTGGCTCTCACATGGGCATGAATTTGGATGTCCAATTTGGATCTAGTAAGTAATTCCTTAATGATGAAAGCACCAAGGAAACCAGTAGCACCAGTGACGAAAACATTGATCTTCTTGGTTAAATCAACAGCAGCTAAAGTTTGGTATTTTGGCAATGACTTGGCCAATTCAACAGCATCCTTACCATAATCAATACCCTTCTCTTCTTCAACAAACGTTGAGTCCAAAGAACCAGCAAAGCCTCTGATGGTTGGCTGCTTGAAAATGGCGTTCAATGGGACCTCGACTCCTAAACTCTTTCTGAGAGCAAAAATCATTCTGGTAGCCAAAATAGAGTGTCCACCAACATCAAAGAAAGAGTCTTCTGGAGAAAGAGAACTTGGTGGATTTGGTAACACTTCCAACCAAAGTTTCTTGATTTCGGTTTCTCTTGGAGTCCATTCAATGTCAGCATCTTGAACAGTATTTTCAGCAACTTGAATCAATTGTTCAGCAGTTGGCAATTGTAACTTTGGCTTATCAACTTTACCATTTGGATTCAATGGTAACTTGGTCATTGGCACAAAAATGGATGGAATTGAGTAACTGGCCAATCTAGTCTTTAAATGAAGCTTCAAATCCTTGATCAAAGGAGAAAATTCAACAATACCCTTGACGATTGGGTCTTTGATATTTTCAGTTGGAGTTCTAAACTTTTCTAATTCAGCGTCACCTTTTGGAACAAAGAAAGTGACCAATAATGGTTCATCATTCTTATCTTTTCTAACAAGGGTGATGTTTTCTCTAATCAATGGATGTTGAGAAATGTGGGTATCAATTTCACCTAATTCAATTCTGAAACCTCTGATCTTAACTTGATCATCAGCTCTACCACAACATTCACAATTACCATCTGGTAAGTATCTACCTAAATCACCAGTTCTGTACAATCTATCTCTTGGACCATACCAAAATTGTCTCCATGGTTCACCCTTATCTAATTGCTTGTCCTTAGCTTGGAATTCATCAATTGGGACGTACCAATTGTTGACAAACTTTTCCTTGTTGAGATCATCATTCATACGGTAACCCTCAGCAAGACCTGCAGCACGCACATAAATTTCACCAACTTCACCAACACCACAAGTTTGTGTTCTGTCATTTCTGTTAACCACCAATAGTTGGACATTTTGCATCCCCTTACCAGCAGGCATGACATCTTTTTGGCCCTTCAAGAACTCAACATCCTTGTTAGCAGAGGGAATTTCAAAGTAAGAAACAGCTCTTTGGGTTTCGGTAGTACCATACATGTTGACAATGTTAACATTTTTGGCTAAAGTCTGTAATCTTAAACAGTCTCTCTTTGTTAAAATATCACCAACAAAGAAGGCATGATGTAAAGATGGGATTTCAGCAACGGCTTGAGCACTCAATAATTGACCCATAGCTGGAGTCAAGTGAGTAACAGTAGCACCATATTGGGACATCCATTCTGCCAATCTACCTGGAGTACCAATGTCATCACCAGTTGGAACCAACAAGGATGCACCCAAGAACAATGGAGTGAACATATCTCTTTGAATAGGATCGTGGGCAATACCAGACAGCATGGTGAACTTATCATTTTCAGTTAAATGGAAAGTTTTAGCCATCCATGGGAAGTAATAAGCAAGCGAGAAATGTCTACCGAGGACACCCTTTGGTAAACCTTCGGAACCAGAAGTGAATGATAAAGTTGGATTAGAATCAGGACCCACAACAATGCCGGTTCTGTCATCCTTGAATTGAGAATAATCTTCCAAAATGTCAATACCATTATCCACTTCACCACCTAACAATTCACCATCATCCAAGATTTCCAATTCTGGGATACGGGCGATAACATTCAACTCGTCCTTGATATAGTCTTCAACAAATTGAGAGATTTCTCCCGCCTTCTTAATACCAATGATACCTTGAGGATTGGCCACCTTCAAATAAACAGTTTGTCTAGCAGGAGGATAAGCTGGGTCAATCACAGAGAAGGTGGCACCAGCCTTCAAAACACCCATGACTGAAACCATTAAATCAACACCTCTGTAAGCGTAAATCATCACAATATCACCTCTCTTGATGCCTTTCTTGACTAAGTAATTACCAACGATGTTGGAAGCTTGATCGATTTGCTTGTACGTGAAATATCTGTCTTTGCCTTCAGTGTCTAAGAAAGATTTGGTCTCAATAACACATGTCCTTTGTGGATGTTTTGCTGCGTTATCTGAGAAGATGTCTTGAATCGCACCACGGAAGTTAGACCATTCTAAATCTCCAGTTGGATCTGGAAGAATATCTTTTTGACTTGAGGTGATGAGACTTATTTTAGAAATAACAGCTTCCGAGTCTGATGCAACAATAGACAAAACCTGAAGAAATTGGTCTCTGAGGATTGCAATTCTCGATTCTTTGTATAACAACCCGTTATAGAAAATGGTGATATTAGATCCAGATTGGAAAATTGCCATATCTTTAACAGAGCCACATGTTTCGTTTAAGGAATCATTTCCTGAAGAAACTTGAAAAGTAGACTTGTAGACGGCAGGGGCCTTTTCCACGTTTTTCAACTTTTGCAACTCAGCAACAACTTCATTCAATGAAACAAAGTTTTCAATCAATTCTTGGTAGGCCGATTTGACACTTTGAGTGAATTTAGAGAAAGTGACAGCTGGATCGACGTTGATTCTCAAGACAGACTCTGCGCCGTTTGGTAGGGAAACACCCACGGTCAGATCGTCATCACCGGACAATCTGTAGCATAACAGCAAATAAATGGCCAAGTTGATAATGTAATCATCACCTAAATCAAAGGAAAGTGACTTGGATTCAATCTTGTTATCTATTGGCTTTTGGAAATCGAACGGAAGAACATTCAAAGTAGGAGAATCCAAATTTTTAACCCAAAAGTCCATCCTGAAAGTATTAGCAGAAGCTATAAAGAAGAGGTTGGAGTTATGTAGAAAAAAAAAGGTGAATCTGACATTATTGAACAATATTGAATAATTTTGAGTTGAGTCATTAGCGCGCTGCCTAATTCGGTAATTTGCTCAGCAGTGTGTATTTAAAGAAAACAGAGTTAAGAGCATGGGGAGTTGATGTTTGCTGGTTTTTTTTGCGATTATACACTCACAAAATGGTAAGTTATTACGTGGGCTGTTTTAAGCTTTCGATGATCTGTGCAACACATGTTAGTGATTTTAAAATCTTCAAATGTTGGTTTTTCGCTGCCAAAAAAAAGCCACTATAGAGATCCCAACAGTGCTAATACGTTCATCACGTTAAAATAACCTCAGAGCCATTTTTGGCTTCAAAATATAACTATATCTTGTTGAATTTTGAAATTCTTGAACTCGTCAACTGGGGAAAAACTTTACATCTTCTCACTCATTTGTCTTCAACATATTTCGAGAACCAGAGCGATGTCTGCCAGGAAACTCCAGCAGTATGTGGTTGCGACACGGCATGCGACCAGAGAATGGTGCATGTTCAATTGCGAGTTTTTTCCATTCAAAAATAGGTTACTAACACGCGTGTTTTCATTACAGAGAAATCGATAGGATATTCAAGAAAGTAAAAGAAGGATTAGAGGAGTTTGATTTCATCTATGAGAAGTTCCAGGAATGCGACAACCCGTCTCAGAAGGAAAAGTTGGAGGGCGACTTGAAAAAAGAAATCAAGAAGCTCCAAAGACACCGAGAACAAATCAAAAACTGGATTAATGGCAATGAAGTGAAGGATAAAACCGCGCTCACCGAGCACAGAAGACTGATCGAGACGGAAATGGAAAGGTTCAAAGATGTGGAAAAGGCTATGAAGACTAAGGCGTTTTCTAACGAAGCATTAGCGTCAACTTCAGATAATATGGATCCTAGAAAGAAGGAAAAGATGGAGTGTGGAGACTTTATTCAGGGTAGAATCGAGGAGCTAGAGAGACAAATCGAAGCGAGTGAGGCTAAGATTGATTCGATTTCAAGCTCGAACAAAAAGAAGAAGGTGGACAGCAGCAAGCAGGCCCAGATAAACTCATGCAATGAGTTGATCGAAAGACACAAATGGCATATCTCCATGCTTGAATCTGTTCTGAGGCATTTGGAAAACGATAACATAGAGGTGGATCAAGTGAATGACCTGAAGGAAGATATAGACTACTACGTGGACTCGAATCAAGACCCTAACTTCATCGAAGATGATACCTTCTATGATCTCTTGGGTTTGGATGACATGGAAGAGTCGTTTGCGGTTATTCCAAACGATGAGGTTTCAGAATCCTCGCCTTCGCCAGCCACCACGCCAAAACGTACGCAGTCACCAGCCCCACAACCGTTGGCGGCGCCACCAACTTCAGCAAGCTCCACCATTTCGTCAGCAAGCATGATTAAGAAGATCATCAAGAAGAGGGAGGACCAACCAGTAGTTTCCCTTGCAAACCAATTGCAGCAAACCCATTTGGCGATGTTGAACTCCTCATCTTCAAACTCTTCTCCGACGATTGAATCGCCGAAACTCAAGTCCACAATTGCAACTACATTGAAGCCAGCACCAACTCTTGAAGCGCCAAAATTGAAATATTCCGCTGTGGTCCAGCAATCTCTTGCACCGCAGACTCCAGCGAAGGTGAGCACACCGCCAATCCAGAACTACAGGTCCCTAGTGAACGCAATGACGTCAACTCCATCACCGGCGCAGCCAGTTTCTCAATCGCCGACCAATGGTAGTTCCAATGGCAGTTCCAATGTTGCCGCAGCATTAGCAGCTGCCAGTGCCAGAGCCAGTACCCCGGTGCAACATTCTTACTTCTCCGGAGACCTCAATACAGTGTTCAACTTCAATGATGAGTCGAACTTCAGCAATCTACCAAGTGAAATGTCGTCGTATGCCAAGTCATTGGACTTTGCAAAGGAGCGTATATTCCAGTTCAGGGACCCGGAGTTGTTGCATGTTCCATCAAAGAAGAGCCTGCCACCTCCGAAGGTGTGTGAAATCAAGTTACCAAAGTTCGAAGACATCAATCAGCATTTAGAAACCTCACTTTTGACATGTCCGGACTCCCATGACTCCGACAAGCCGTTCAAATATGAACCTGTGAACCCGTTCATCACTCAATTTGCCTATCCGAACGAGCCATTGATCGACTTGTACTCACCAAAGATCTTTGAAAAGCTCGAGCTCGACACCCTCGAGTATCTCTTCTACTACAGTTCCAACGATGCGCCTAGTCAATTCGTTCCTTTCAACAATCCTCAGCAAGGCAAGGAGCACAGAAACAAGTCGAACTACTTGAAGTGGCTAGCAGCCAGGGAGCTGAGAAACAGAGGATGGAACTTCTTCAAAAATGCTAAGACATGGGTCAACGAACAAGACCAGCTTAAATGCTTCGATTACAAAGATTCCTGGCACGTCCAGCGTCAACTCAACTTCAATCCCGCAGCCGACCAGCTCGAAACCAACTTCTAGCCTCTAGGCCCCGTCATGAATGTGTATTATGTGTATTAATTAGCAGAACTCCAATAGTGAAAACGGTGCTGAGCACTTTTCATCAAATCGATGCATTAGGTAATTCCGATTTATCCGAACTGACCATTTTAGTCCACATTGCTTAAAATTTCCGATATTCCGTTATCGGAAATTTTTCTTTATGAACCGGGAGTGGCCCACTTCTTTCTCTTAGAACGTTCAATTGAGTTCATAGAGTTCAAAATGGATACGAAATATATCACCACCAAAAAATCACAATGGTTAGGGTTGGTCCTAGCAGTTTTAGTTCTTTTCTGCTACAAAATGGCCCAACAGCCAGTTCCTCAAGAGAGCGAGTTGACTCTCTGTCCGATTCCAGATAAGGTCGCTATCAAGGAGCACGATAAGATTCAATACATCTTACACGACGGTGAGTTCAGAGACCAATCAGCAAAGAAATTGTCGGAAGCAATTCAAGTTGACACTATTGTGTACGATGAAATGACAGCTGAAGGGTACAAGAAGATGGCTAAGTTCCACGAGTATTTGGAGGCCACGTTCCCTGAAGTGTACGAGAGAGCGTTGGTAACTAAGGTGCAAAAGTACGGTCTCATCTTTGAATTCAAAGGTTCCAACAAGGATTTGAAGCCGATTTTGTTGATGGCCCATCAAGACACAGTTCCAATTGGAGATCCGAACGATTGGACCGAGAACCCATTGAGCGGAAGAATCGACTCAGAGAGAATCTGGGGTAGAGGTGCTACCGATTGCAAAACGTTGCTCGTTGCTTTGATGGAATCGTTCCAGATGATCATTAAAGACGGCAAGGACAACTTCGAAAGAGGGTTCATCCTGTCTTTTGGGTTTGATGAAGAAAAGTCAGGTTTTGATGGTGCTTACTATCTCGGGCAACATCTTTTGGAGAAATATGGACCAGATTCCATCGACCACATCATCGATGAGGGTCCTATGATGTTCTTGGACCAATTGGGTGATTACTATGCCCTCATTCCAACTGGTGAAAAGGGTTATCTCGACTTGCAAATCGATATCACCACACCAGGTGGCCACTCCTCCAACCCAAAGATGAACACCTCCATTGGTATCATGTCCAAGTTGCTAGTTGCGTATGAAGAAGATCCATTTGATTCCTATCTTGACAACGAATCTCCAATGTTGGGTATGTTTGAATGTGTTGCTGAGCAAGGTAGATTGCCAAAGACCCTTGCAGACGCAGCTAAGAACGCTAGAAACAATCCCGAAGCCAACAAACAGTTGTCCAAGTACATTGCTGGTAGAGGTGATATCTTGAAATGGCTTATCACCACCACCCAAGCCATTGACATTGTTGAAGGTGGTGACAAGGCCAATGCCTTGCCAAGAGCGGTGAAGGCGATCATCAACCACAGAATCAACTACGGTGATGATGAGAACACTATTTGGAAGAAGTGTGAAAGACACGGTACCTGGGTTGCCAAAAGATACGGTTTAGGGCTTGAAATCAACGGTAAGGTCCTCATTCCAGCCACTGAAGCCGGTAACATTGTCTTTAAGCCTATGAAGGCGCCATTGAAGACTGCCAAGGCCACTCCATTGTACGACCAAGTTTACAACGATTTCACCGGCTACATCAAGGCCTTCTACGAGGACGAAGTCTTCCCAGAACTGTTCACTACTGAATCCACCAAGAAGTTCATCATTACACCAGCCATTATGTCTGGTAATACCGATACCAGACATTACTGGGACTTGAGTGACCACATTTTTAGAGTTCAACCTGGTTCTATGGATTTCATCCATGCTAACATCCATGGTCCTGACGAATACACTGAAATTGACTCCCATCTTCAACAGGTTGCGTTCTACTACAATTATGTCATTACTAATATGTAAGAGACCCTTTATTTTATATACACAATCTCTCTCGTTATTATTTATATTATTTCAATGATTATCTATTTTCTCACTACATGAGCGTTCTCGTATAGAGAGCCAAGAAAAAAACGAATGGGGTGAAGTACATAGGTTTGAAACAGTTACGCACTTCATTTATCCGATATGCCACGCAGTGCTAGTATTTATTTCTACAAATTTCCAGTGACGCCTCAAGTGTTTCATACTACTGCACATACATTTGCATTGGTTAATCTCAAGCCATTGGTGCCTGGACATGTGCTTATAGTGCCCAAACGTCAAGTTCAGTTTTTGTCTGATTTACCAGCTGTTGAATCGATTGATTTCTTCCAAACAGTTCAAATGGTTTCACAAATGATCAAGACCAAGTATCATGCTGCTGGAATGAACATTGCGATTCAGGATGGACCCGCTGCGGGTCAATCGGTTCCACATTTGCATTGTCATCTGATTCCTAGACATTTGGAAGACGGGTTTGGCGATGACATCTACAAGTATTTGGAATTGTGGGAAGGTGGAGTGCTAGGCCAAAAAGAGGATTGTGAAGGTTCTGTTCAAGGAAGTCATGGTGTTGACGGTAAGCCGGTTATTGGTGCTGGGAATTACAGCAAGCTTGTGCCAGATCAACCATGGTTCAAACAAGCAGCAAAGGGGATGAACGTGAGTGCGGACGACGATAGACAACCTAGAACCATGCAAGTGATGGAAGCTGAGGCGAACGAATTGAGAGAGTTTATTGAGGCGAACCAATGAGCGACGGGTGGAAGGGGGGGAGATGGGAAGGTGGAAATGGCGTTAGTAGTGCGTGTTTACATTGGGCCAAGTGTTGCTCTGTGGTGTTTATATTTAGTATAGTGGTAATTTAAGTAGATTGTTTAGCAAGATAGTCATGAGCAAGTTATCAAGAATGGAGTTAGGACAGAAGGTGCGAATGAGTTTTGTGGATACTTCAAAGATAAGGGTTTTGTAGCGAAAATTTAGGAGTTTAAGGAAGGATTGGAATGGGGCATTGAGAGAGGAATCAAGTAGAAAAATTTTATAATTAAAGAAGGTTATTAAGATTGATGATTGAAGCACCAGTTGAAGCATTCAAGTAGCATTTAAACAGTAAATGGAGTTGAAGAATTTTAGTAGAGTTCAAACATTCAAATGGAGTTAAAGAAATCAAAGGAAAGTAAAACACTTGAATACATTTTAATATAATGAAAACCTTTAAATGGAATCAAATAACACAAGTAAGATTCAAACATTTAAATAGAAATTAAAACGGTCGAATATGGTGAAAGCGTTCAAATAACATTCAAATACACATTCAAATATGGTGAGAGCGTTCAAATAACATTCAAATACACATTCAAATATAACTAAAACATTCATACACAATTAAAGTAAATTCATTTGATTAGAAACTGCCCAGTTTCTGGCTATCTATCCACCAAAATCATCCATCTATCTAGTTGTAACTGAAAAAAAATAGAAAGCAGTGGATTGGATTGAAATCTAAAATTCAATTTACAAACGCTGACCAATTGATGGCAGCTGGCAAATTGGATTAAAATCTACAACACCCAGTCAGCTACCTTGTAATCCCCCATCTGTGACTCTCAAACTAATCATCATCAATTTCCAATTCTATAAGTAACACACTCTGACTGATCATGAGCGTAATTCTCAATGATTCCCAATGCGATAACACCACGGTTCAAGTCCTAACCCCTTTAAAGCACTTAAATCTTTCTCTTTCTCTCTCACACACGTCTTCATACATTTAATACTGAACTATCTGGCTATTTTATTATATATATACAGTGGATTATACATCTGCAGCGTCAATAGCACTGCGGCATTGCAATCCTTAGCACCACCCCCCCTCGCTCTCATCTCGCTACTTACACCAACTCCTTCTTGTGCAATCTTTGGAAGCTCTCTTCCAAGACCCGCTTCAAGTTTTCCTCCTTCTTCAGCTTCTTCTGTGTCTGTTCCAGCTTGATCCTGTCTAAAACTCTCTTCTGGCCCATGAACTCGTTCAACTTTCTCTCCCCACCGTGCAGCTTCACGCTCTTCTTCAAGTTCAGAAGCTCGCCATGTTGTCTGAAATGCTCGGTTTGCTTCAACAGATATCTTCTGCTCTGGACGTCCAAGCCAGCCGCCTTAAGCTGCTTCGATTTCGTCGTGAACAGCGATTCCCACGTAGGAAATGCCTCCAAATGTTCTGGCAAGTTTCTACCGGCCTTGTTGAGGAATGCCGCAACGTCAGCAATCACTGCAGTGGGTTTAGGAACCATTTTCTATTGCTTACCCACTAACCTTCACCAACCATCACTGGGCGAAAAAAAATTTTATTTCCCCCCCCCTCCCCCCCCTCAACTCTCAATGTCTCCAGTAGAAAATGGATCTGAAGCTGGACGAAATTGAGTGGTCGTCGCCGGAGTTTGTAGCTGCCTACGGAATCCACGCCGCCAACGTTCTCGAATACGTAGCACTGTCGCCGTTCTGGGACCGTGGCTGCAACAACCAGCTGCTACAGCAGCAAAGACAGCTGCCCCAGCTACCGCACGACACGCCCGAACTGGAGTCCATGGTGGGGCGGGAATATCAGGTGGTGAGCCCGCAATTGGTTCGCTTAGTGGACCGCACAAGTGTGGAAGCGTTCACGGTGGTGGGCGTGTTGTTTCTAGTTGGTGCGAGGGTGTATTACGCGCCCAGCTTGGCTTCGGTGCTTGAGCATTTGACGCTAGATATTTCTCAGCAGCTCGCCGCCACTGCTTCTTTTGCCACTTAAAGATGAGATTCGCTCAGGTTGTGAGACAAGCAGCACAGGCGGCAGAGGCGGGCTCGAAGACGACCCGTGTTTTGGTGAGAGCCCCAGCAAGCGCCAACCCTACGGGGTTGACGGGGATTCGTCAACACCCAGACCCTAAGCCGGCACTTCAAGCGATCTACGAGGCCACCCTCGTTGAGCTCGAGACGATGCCTAAGGAGTCGATCTACAGACAGGCTGTGGAGAACTTGACCAGGGCTAGACTTGCTGTGGTGAATGAGGAGAGCGTCATCCAGAAGATGGAAGCCAGAATCGGATGTGGTTTAATCGAGGAAGTTGTGATTCAAGCGGACGAGGAATTGCAGTTGGTCAAGCAGATGAGAGAGTGGAAGGTCTGGGAAGCTCCATCTAAGTAGAGGACCATGGAATCGTTGTTACATCTAGCACTTATGGTTGTTTATGAATCCGAAAAAAAAGCGCATTCTTATGCCCTAGGGCTTCAAAATTTGCCTATAAAGGTTTCAATCGTATCACACGCTGTTAGGCTTATTATACGCTTCTTTCATCACATCTTCTACCATCATTTATATTTATTAAATTCAATTTTCGTAATTGGGCCTGCTCTGATTGGCCAATATAGTGAGGGGAAAATTTTTATTTTGCTCAGCACTGGAGTTTGAAAAATGTGCCGCGTTTGCGTTTGCGTGTGACAACACACATAGACGTGTTTTGGTTTATTGCAGGTGTTGTTTGCACATTTCAAGTTGCAAAGAACTTGAGCCCGTTCTCATTCAATAATAGGAAAAAATATTCAACACATTGTGCTCAGCACCAGCTGAAATCTCAAAACCACACGTCGTGTCAGAAATTGTGCCCACACACTCACGGCAAATCCTTCAAATCATAATCAATTTATGTAAAAAAAGAATTGACTATGGCCCCTTTTTATCATCGCACTCAACTCTTAAAAGATTCCACTTGAAAAGTTTCAAAAAGTAAATTATAGCAATTTACATATTTCCAACCCAAAACATCGAGTAAAATTTTAATGGTTTAAGTTGCATCGTGGATAATTATGAGTCTGTATCACTCAATTTCTCGTTTGTTCAAACTCATTTTTTTACCATCTGTTTTTAGACGCTCATGTGGCGATTAACAAAATTCGTTCTTCAACGATTTAAACACTACTTTTGAAACTCACAAATGCAAGGTTATTACAACTTTTTTGTGTTTCAAGCTAGAATTTGTTTTCTTGATGATCGTATTTTCTATTCCAAAACTGAAATTTAAATGATGGTAAATCTTGACTATCTAAAAGCTGTTAAAAGCATAATTTTCCCTTAAGCTCCCTCGTTTTACTTATTGAACTCATTTTGTTCATCTTATGAACGGCCTTCTCAACTGATTACATTGGTACCTGGAAGATTTAATGCTGAGTTTGGAATTCGCTTTTTTCAACATATTCCTATAATTATTTCTAATAAACAAAGGTCCCCAATCTGATACCTTTATAAATGTTAATTTGACATCTGAGAACGCACACGCACACGTAAAGCGTAAGCCCGCTGCATGTTTTGTTTTCAATGCTCAAGTGTGGTAGGATCCACCGCATTTGACTTTCAAAACATAAATTTATATTATTACTTAGCATAGGATTATGGTAGAGTTATATATATACAAAGAACAGAAATGGACATCAGCAGACACCAGTGTCATGAGCCAAAAATTCGGATTTCAATCACCTTTGATGGCTTAGTTGGACGCCTTCTTTTCGATGTCAGCATCTTCAACATTGATGATTTCTTCAGCCTCGCTGGATTCGCCAACACTCGACATTCTCTTCACAACTCCACCTTGTTCTTCAATGTAGTTCACTGGACCTCTGTACCATTTTCTGGCATCCAACAGCCACCATCCTCCTGTGAGAATGATAGTGCCTCCAATAATCACAACCGTGTAATTCATGTTCTCCTTGTTCACTGGCATGTAGTTAGGGAAGATGAAAACAATACTCAAAAAGACAGTCCAAATACATGCATAATACATCACTGGTTTTGAAAATTTACCCATATTGAATGGACCTCTCTTGATACCCATCTTTTCTCTATTTATCGCAAAGAAGAAAATGGCAATGACATAGGACCAATCGGTACAAACGGCACAGGCAGAGAAAATTGCATTCATGGCAGTTGTAGAACCAAGATTGATTAAAACCAAGAGCGAGTTGATGAGACAGATCAACCAGACACATCTCAATGGAACACCTGTTTTTTCATCCAAGTTGTACCAAATATCGTAGTATGGTAAACCTCTGTCTCTTGCAAAGGACCAGATGGATCTGGAAGTGGAACACATCGCAACGGCACCACAGAACCAAATGACTAAAAATGCCAATGATAAGTAAGCAATGGCTGCCTTCTTACCCATGGCATGGTGGAAGACTTCAACAATCGGTTGGCCAGATTGGGCCGATAACAAACTTGTGATGTCTGTACCCATGGTCAAAACGAAAACAATGACCAAGACCCAACCAATGATAGCGGTGGTTGTTAGAGCTAGTGCAATTGCCAATGGGGTCAAGTAAGCCGCGTTGTGGATTTCCTCAGACATTCTTGATGTTGAATCGTAGGATGTCATAACCCATGACACTTGTAAGAACCCGAACAAAAATGCCCAACCGTCTTTTGACCAACCCGTGGAGTTTACAACTTCACCAAACGTGTAGCCTCTGGAATTGATGTCTGGACACTTGACCAACATGGTGATGATGAGAGCCACCGTTGCTAAAATGTTGATGATACAGTAGTATTTGGTGACACCAGAAAGAATGTAACCAGGCAAAGAGTTGATGAAACCGTGTGAAATGATCACTAGGATAGCCACTGCAGTGATGTGACCTTTGGTTGGAACATAAGTGTAATCGCTTGCCAATGAGATGGTTTGCATGAGCAACGTAGCCGCACCAAAATCAGTGGAGCAGCATCCGGTGATAACACCTACAAAATACAACCAACCATCGATCCAACACACAATCGGAACCTTATCCTTTGGAACCACGTGTGTCAACACATAGTACATACCACCGGAAGTAGGGAATGACGACGTCACCTCAGCAACAGACCATGCAATACAAAGACACCCAAGAGCACCAACGAACCAACACCAAACTGCTGCCGCAGGCCCTCCGGCAGTTAATGGATACACAAATGTGATTGAAATAGTCCCCATTAACCCTGAAATAGATAAAGCAAACGAAAAGGTCGATAAAAACCCATACGATCTCGAGAACTCTTGGTTATACCCGAGATGAGCCAATTCAGAAGCATCGTCAGAATCGTTGTGTGTAACCATTTTTCCTGTCGTGCGACACAGTTTTTGTCGTACTCCTCTACACGTGGTTGTCATTGAGAAATCGGGGCCCTTTTATGTTCTAGAAAAATTTTCCGCCCTGATTTCGTGTGCATGTGATTTTGCAATCTTATCGTGCTGTTTGCAACCGTGTATCTTTTGTAGGACTAGTCATTCGAATATCTGTCCAAACTGCTCAGGGGTTTCACTTTTGTGGATTTGACTATAATAAGGGGTCCATATGCTAGTGTTTGGGAAATACGGTATTTGTTACCCTTTTAGGAAGGCGAATCCGGAATGTGCAAAAAGTGCTCAGCACGGGTCCATTGATTTGAATTTGATATGTACACGTCTATAAATGATAAGAGGAAAGGGAAAGATTGTAAGCTTTTTTGAATGAGAAGTTGGGGAGGGAGAGAGTATTCAGAGGAGTATAGATTTTGGATTTTGCTTCTATATTTCAATTTTGAGACCGTCTTCTGGTTCGCTACTACTGCTGGAAACGGCTTTGCCGTTCAGCATCTCTAGCTCCCGCTCGTTTTCTTCAAGATAATTCACTGGTCCAGTGTACCATTTCCTCGCATCGATAATCCACCATCCTCCCGTCAGAATGACTGTGGCTCCGATAATGACAACAGTGTAGTTCATGTTTTCTTTGTTCACCGGCATGTAGTTAGGGAAGATGAGAATAATACTCAGAAACACAGTCCAGACACAGGAATAAAACATAACGGGTTTGGAAAAACTGCCCATGTTAAATGGACCTCTCTTGATACCCATCTTTTCTCTGTTTATCGCAAAGAAGAAAATAGCAATGATGTAAGACCAGTTGGTTGTGATGGCACAGGCTGAAAAAATAGCATTCATTGCCACCGTTGATCCCAGATTAATCAACACAAGACACGAGTTTATTCCGCAGATCAGCCAGACACATCGTAATGGAACACCAGTCGTTTCATGTAATGTGTACCATATTTCATGATATGGCAATGCTCGGTCACGTGCAAAGGACCAGATGGATCTAGACGTGGAACACATCGCAACGGCACCACAAAACCACAAAACAACAAACACCAATGCCAAATAAGCAATTGCAGCCTGCTTGCCCATGGCATGGTGGAACAGCTCCACAATAGGCTGTCCTGATTTGGTGTTCAATAAATATTCAATGTCTGTACCCATGGTCAGGGTGAAAACAATAATTAGGACCCATCCTAAAATACCAGTGGTGGTCAATGCTAGGGCAATAGCGAGTGGCGTAATGTATGCTGCGTTGTACGTTTCTTCAGACATTCTTGATGACGAATCATACAAATTCATAACCCACGCAACTTGCAAAAATCCAAACAAAAAGGACCATCCATCTTTGGACCAACCGGTAGAATTGACAACTTCACCAAATGTGTAACCTCGGGTGTTGAACTCAGGGCATTTAACTAATAATGTGACAATTAATGCAATGGTGCAAGCAATATTGATCATGCAATAATATTTGGTGACACTCGACAGAATGTAACCAGGTAAAGAGTTCAAAAATCCATGGGATAAAATCACAAGAATTGCAACTGCTGTGATGTGACCTCTTGTAGGAACATAGGTATAATTACTAGCCATTGAAACTGTCTGCATTAGCAAAGTGGCGGCACCAAAATCAGTTGAACAGCATCCGGTGATGACACCAACAAAATACAGCCAACCGTCAATCCAACAAACAATGGGAACCTTCTCCTTAGGAACAACATGAGTTAAAACGTAATACATCCCGGCAGAAGTAGGAAATGACGATGTGATTTCAGCAACGGACCATGCAGTACATAGGGATCCAAGAGCACCAACGAACCAGCACCAAACTGCTGCCGCAGGCCCCCCAGCAGTTAATGGATACACAAATGTAATTGAAATAGTCCCCATTAACCCTGAAATAGACAATGCAAATGAAAATATAGACAGAAACCCATACGATCTATCAAACTCTTGATTGTACCCCAAGTTGGCTAACGCAGAAGCGTCATCTTTTTGTGTCCCACTTGTAATCTTGGTTTCCTTACTGTCGTGTGACTAGCGACAATTAAAAAACTTCATCCGTTCTTACGGAAAAAATCTCTTGCTCATGATCCGATGAGTTTGACTAAAAACGGTAACGGTTTCTTGGCACTTTGACTATTTGCTCAGTATGTCTTCATATTCAAGTCAGTCTAATTTAGCAACTTTTAATATAATGGGTCCTTGTTTATTTTGAAGGTTATTATTTATTGATTTGACACATGCTGTTGAGACCATGAGGGAGAAAAATTACTCGATCGGGTGCATCATTCCGAATATCTTGATCCACCTTTTTTCTCCAGAAACTATGACTGTTAAATTGAATTGTTACGCTGATGTCTGCTTATTGCCTGTATGTGTATAACCATAATCATCACAAGTGTTATACTAACAGTATTGACCCCATTTTGGGGTTTATTTGAATAGATTGGAACTCCAACCCCTTCTGTTTCCGATTACATTGTTCAAGTTCAACTTTTGACTAAACAATCGGGGTTGAAATACACCATGCACTCTGCTGGTACCACTGTTGAAGGTCCATGGAATGAAGTTTATGAATTGATTGGTAAATGGCATGAAAAGGTCCATGAAATGGGCATTCACAGAGTTCAAAGTTCCATCAGGACAGGTACTAGAACAGATAAGAAACAAACTGCTCAAGACAAGATCAATACTGTTGAACGTAAACTAAATGAATTGGAAAACTGATAACAATCAGACTGACTATAATTTAATAGTATAAATAGTTTTGTATATATTTGATTAGCACTCATCAAAAACGAACTTTGCAAGTTGTGAAGTAACCAAACAGTAAATTTAAATGAACAGATAATAACTAAAAAGGTGGCGTGGCCTTGGATTTATAAAACCCTCGGATGTTGTAGCCATTTCTTAACATAGTTATTTGCGTAATGATACAATATAATTGGGATTTTTATGTTCATCTATAAAGAGCATTTGACAGGCCCAATTTAAACACCACCAATGACAAGAGTTTTAATAACAACGTAATCATCAACACCGTATTTGGAGCCTTCTCTACCAAAACCGGACCAGCCAACACCACCAAATGGTAAAGCAGCTTCGGAAATAGAACCAGAATTGGCACCAACCATACCACAATGTAAGGCTTCACCAACTCTGAAGATCTTGGCATAATCGTTAGTAAAGAAGTAACCAGCTAAACCGTATTCAGTGTCATTTGCCAATTCAATAACTTCTTCTTCAGTCTTGAACTTGATTAATGGAGCTAATGGACCAAAGGTTTCTTCCTTGTTAATAACAGCATTGGTTGGAACATCACCTAAAATAGTTAATTCATGGAACAATGGGCCCAAATCATGTCTAACTTTACCACCGTGTAAGACTTTAGCACCCTTAGAAACAGCATCTTCGATTTGACTGGACACCTTAGCAACAGCTCTTTCGTGAATTAATGGACCATGGGTTGATTCAGGGTGTAAACCGTGACCGAGCTTAAGCTTTTCAACAGCAGCAACAAATTTAGTAGCAAACTCTTCGTAGATACCTTCTTGGATGAAAAGTCTATTCGCACAAACACAAGTTTGACCTGATTGTCTCAATTTACATGCAATGGCACCTTCAACGGCCTTTTCAACATCTGCGTCATCAAAAACAATAAATGGAGCATTACCACCTAATTCAAAGGACAACTTCTTCAAAGTTGAGGCAGATTGGGCCATCAATAATTTACCAACACCAGTAGAACCAGTGAATGAAATCTTCTTGATCAACTTGGATTCACAGAATAATTGACCAACTTCAATAGTTCTTTTTGGATCAACAGGCATGATAGAAACAGTACCCTTTGGGAAACCAGCCAAAGTAGCCAAATGAGCCAATGCCATAGCAGTTAAAGGAGTTTCAGTAGCTGGCTTGATGACAGAAGTACAACCAGCAGCAAAAGCAGCCCCTAACTTTCTAGTAATCATAGCAGCAGGAAAGTTGTAAGGAGTCAGAATACCAACAACACCTATTGGTTGTTTGAAAGTCAAGATTCTTCTGGAATTCATAACGGAAGTAATGTTATCACCGTTTATTCTTGGAGCTTCTTCGGAAAACCACTCAAAAAATGATGCACCGTATTTGATTTCACCCATTGAATCAGCAAGTGACTTACCGTTTTCAATAGTACAAATTTTGGCTAAATCTTCAGCATTTTCAGTCATTAAATCATACATTTTCTTCAAGATGATAGCTCTTGATCTACCAGTTGATTCTCTTGAAAATTTCTTGAAAGTGATTTCAGCATCAACGATAGCTTGTTCAATTAGTTCAATTGGAGTGTTGACGACATTTAATAAATGTTCACCAGTGGCTGGATCATCAACTGGGAAAGTTTCAGAAATTTCATTGTTCCATTCACCATTGATATAAGACCCAGTTTGAATCAAATCCACGTTTTTAATACCATATTTTTCAGCAAATGCCTTAATTTCTGCTTGTGATGACATCTTTACTTGCAAGAAACACAGAAGCTATTTTAATTTCACTTTGGTGGCGGTTAGTCATTTATATAGAAAACCTTGGCGGGATATACCCAAAATGGGAAAAAGAAACTCTTAGCGGCAAAAGTCACGTGACAGCAAAAATACACCACTTAAACCAAAAATTTTGTCTTTAACTTTTACTAACGAGTGAACTAAACCGAATTTAGCGTGGTTTCCATTTGCTAATGCTCTATTTGCTTCTCAGTCATAACATCGCTAATATTAGTCACTATGTAACCCTTAAAGCCCTTCACTAATGCCAATTGAAAAAAATTGGATGTTGTCAAAAAAAATTACCTAGAATGGTAATTTTTATATAACATGAGATTTAGTAGCGCTTTTTAACAACTGTCAATTTTATTTTTTATGTAATTTGCAAATTACCTAAATAGGCAGGAGCGCGGAAAGATAATGGTTATGAAGCCCCGGAATGACTCACGGATTTCGAAAAACGTATAAAATTAGCGGTTTCCCCAACATAAAGTGCCAGAGTACAATTCATCTCTTCTTTCTTTAAATATCTTGATACACATACAAAAATGTCAAAGGGAAAAGTTTGTTTAGCATACTCTGGTGGTTTGGACACTTCAGTTATTTTAGCTTGGTTGATTGAACAAGGTTACGAAGTTGTTGCTTTCATGGCCAACGTTGGTCAAGAAGAAGACTTTGAGGCTGCTGAAAAGAAGGCTATGGCCATTGGTGCTTGTAAGTTTGTTTGCTCAGATGTTAGAAAAGAATTTGTTGAACAAGTTCTTTACCCAGCTATTCAAGTTAACGCCATTTATGAAAACGTTTACCTTTTAGGTACTTCCTTGGCTAGACCAGTTATCTCTAAGGCTCAAATTGACGTTGCTGAACAAGAAGGTTGTTTCGCCGTTTCTCACGGTTGTACCGGTAAGGGTAATGATCAAGTCAGATTTGAATTATCATTCTACGCTTTGAAGCCAGATGTTGAAGTTATTGCCCCATGGAGAGATCCAGAATTTTTCAACAGATTTGCAGGTAGAAAGGATTTGTTAGATTATGCTGCTTCTAAGAACATTCCAGTTACTCAAACTAAGGCCAAGCCATGGTCAACTGATGAAAACATGGCTCATATTTCTTTTGAAGCTGGTATTCTTGAAGATCCTGATTGTACTCCACCAAAGGATATGTGGAAGTTAACTGTTGACCCAACTGATGCTCCAGAAACTCCAGAAGATTTTACTGTTGAATTCCAAAAGGGTTTACCAACAAAGTTGATTTTGAACAACGGCACTGAAATCACCGATCCTGTTGAATTGTTCCTTGAAGCTAATGCCATTGCTAGAAGAAACGGTGTTGGTAGAATCGATATTGTTGAAAACAGATTCATTGGTATCAAGTCTAGAGGTTGTTACGAAACTCCAGGTTTAACCATTTTGAGATCAACTCATGTTGATTTAGAAGGTTTAACTTTAGACAGAGAAGTTAGAGCTATCAGAGATACCTTTGTTACCCCATCATATTCCAAGTTATTATACAACGGTATGTACTTCACTCCAGAATGTGAATATGTTAGATCCATGATTGCTCCATCTCAAAAGACTGTTAACGGTGTTGTCAGAGCCAGATGTTACAAGGGTTCTTTGATTATCCTTGGTAGATCTTCATCAACTGAAAAGTTGTACGATGCTACTGAATCATCAATGGATGAATTAACTGGTTTCCAACCACAAGAAGCTTCAGGATTCATTGCTGTTCAAGCCATCAGAATTAAGAAGTACGGTGAAAAGGCCAGAGAAGACAAGACTCCATTAGAATTATAATCATCTATACATAAATAAACTTTATAAACATGAAACCCAATAAAATCAGTACATAGGAAAAATCATATTTGCGTCAAAGGCAAAAGTTATAAATGAATTCACGTTACCCGTTCATCTGAATCACCTAAAACAAATACAGGTTGTTAGAAGTGATTGGATCAACACAGGCATTATTGTTGCCGTGTAGAGATTTATAAAAAAAATACGAGTTAAAAACACGGTTTTCGTTTGACCTAAAGCTATTGTCAGAGGATACTATTTAGATTTTCAACAACTTTTTCAACAAGATACGTATGAAACGAGTGAAATTTTAATCTGACGGGTATTTAAATTAATACAAAAATATCATAAACTCTTCAAGATAACAATAAGAATAACCTCATTTTCTTTATACATTATCTTGTCTTCTTGTCCAGCAGGAATTATTCAAAAACCATCAATATGCACCTTCATTAACCATTAACACGACTGGATCTAACCAACGTTTCCAACGCTCTGCA
Organism: Saturnispora bothae; assembly: GCA_030462855.1. Lineage (NCBI taxonomy): Eukaryota > Fungi > Ascomycota > Pichiomycetes > Pichiales > Pichiaceae > Saturnispora > Saturnispora bothae. Next base: position 257,802 of record JAKVQQ010000003.1, on the reverse strand, counting down.
TCGGAAACTGAATCAAGTCTAGCAAAAACAAAATTGACTTCATCAATAAAGGATTTTTTGGCCATAATCTTATTGGACTTGGAAGCTAATAACATAATAGCAAAGCCAACAATAATAAGACTTCTAGGCTCTCCTCTTGAAACCAAATTGACAAATTCGTCATCGACATTATTGAATAATCTTTGAGCTGTAACCGCGAAATCACGATTGATGTCATTATCAACCAACTTATAAAGTTTCTTAAAGCCAACGGCCATATCTTTAATAACCACTCTTTGTTGATCGCTCAAATGATCATTTGGACCGTAACTCGTTTCACTCAAATTCAACAAATAATCTGGGTAATAAATTGAAGGATCATGAAGATTGAATTCAAGATTTTGAGCAGAATTGTAAGCATCAATAAAGAAGTCACAATTAAACAAAAATGTTTTAAATTTGGAATAAATGTAATTTGAATTTTGATAACCTAACAAGAAGGTTTGTGAGCATATTTTTTGATTAGGGCTCAAAATTCTGTAAATTGTTTGTAAAAAAGAGCAGAAATATAATATAACAGCTCTACGTGACGTTTCTAACATTTTAACTTCAACTGATAACAATTTGATACCTCTGGATATATGATAATGAGCCATTGATAAATACACTTCAGGCTGATAATTTAACAAAGTATCATTACCTTTAGTTTTGTTTTCATGATAGAGTACTAAACAGCCAACAGCAAAAAAAGTTTGGCCTAAAAAATCATAGAGTTGGGTGTATTGGCATGATTTGATTGTCAATTTTTGGAATGGCGTAGAGTTTGATAAAATGAACGGTAAATTGTTGAAAATGTAAAGATTCATTTTTTGAGTGATTTCAAACATAACAGCATAAGAGACCATTGAGTCATTCATATTAGTACTAAAAATGGATTGGTAGTCAATATTTTCACTAATGAACATTGGATCACAGCCGCTGAGTTTCAACTTTTTAGCATTTTCAACAACAGCATGGTTTGGCAAACGGCTTGAATGTAAGATGGCATCTTTGACGATTTCAATATTTGAAATCAAATCATTCATTTGAGGCCTCAATTGCTGCTGTGGCACATACGGTAATTCATAATTTGAATTCTTGATCACTTTCATAGGTTCTGCTTCGCCAGTACAATCGTACGTGCATTTATTTAATGCAAATCTTTCGTGTACATTCTTCGCCAATTGAATGGAGTCTTCGTGACTTGGAATGTAATTTTGTGGGTACTTTCTCAATGAAGAGTCTTCAAGAGAGGTGATTGATTCATCGCCAGAATGGCCGTCACGTGATCCCATGGAAGATAAGGATTTTTTTCTCTCCTGCTGAACTATGATCGGTGGCAGAATTGGCTTAGGCGCGGCCAAGGTTGCATTGGGGTTCAACCCATGAGAGGGAGAAATGGCAGTGTTGGGACAGTAGTAACCTTTTGGAAAATAAAGAGAATAATGAGAAAGAGGTTCAGGGATGGCCTTGGATGAGGACATGAAGGAAGCTGGACCAGCTGCCGGTGGGATTGGTGGATGATATTCAGGATATGGAGGTCTTGAGTCTGGGGATGAGTAATTACATGGGATTCCACGCTTAACGCATCGTAAACAACTTGGAGTTGATTCATCGCACTATCGTAATTAGTTAGTAATCTTATTCCTTATGCAGTACTGGAAACCGCAATAATTTGTTCCAGTGAGATCACATACCTTGACTCTACGTCTCTTGCAATCCGCACACCCGTTCTTTGATTTCTTGTGCGGTTTACGAATGTGAGGCATGGTTGTTGAGGAGAAAAGAGATGGGTTATTTCGACATCAAGTGTCACAATAACATTCTCGCAAGGCTATTCAATTACGCTCACTCACATTGCCGAGATCGAAGAACAAAAACGCCACAATGTACAAGGCTTTAAGTGGATTAATCGGGAGATGATCGCTGTAGCTTTCCGAATTGAATGGTACTGCTGCCTATGTGAGGCCGCTACTAATGTGCTTGCAACTCACCAATTTCTGCACCTCATCCCCTGAAGATTGGAAACTATGCTAAAAATTCAGGAACAATAGTCCAGATGAAAACACCTTATAAATCAGCAGAGGTTCCCGCTGCTTTGTTTGTGCCATTTAAGCGCTTGGACAGATGCCGACCCTTTTGCGCGTGAACCATGACTAGTTCAATTTTAGAATTACATCTTCGTAAGCTTTCATAATCCCCTTTTTTGATTTACGTCAACCTCGTATCTCACATTGATTGCGCTTTGCAGAAGTTAGTATCAACAACTATATGAATCATTATGAACTGATTTGAAAACAAACATCTGCAGGGTACAAAGTCCGGGCACCACCCCTGTATCACAAAATAGGGCCGTACTCGGCAAAAACGCTATCCGAGGTGCAACCTGCGGGTGAATACGACAAACTCTAGCTCGGCGCTTGGCATTTTGTTTTGAGTCTCGGGATTTGACTCCGGCAGCATTGGGCCGTGACCGCATGCATTTGCGGGATGTTCTTTGTGTGTGTGGATACAGCTCAACTTCATCACAACGTGGCACCACTTCCTTTCAAACTAAGCAGCAGTCATAAATGGCAAGCTCAAGGTACTGTTTTTATTCTTCTGTGGAGTCCAGCTTGCATCATGAAAATTGTGAGTTGATGCGGAATTTACTTCCTAATACGGTAAACAAATTTCTCTTTCGGCACGTGATTTTTTTCCAAAAGGGGTTAATATTCGTAAAGATACTATTTGCTCGGTATTGTCTCTATTAAAATTATACTACAAAGGAAACCATATAAAGAGAAGGAAGAGTCGAAATTATTTTAGAACTCAACACCATTCAATTCAAATTCATAGGTGTCTAAAGTCATACCTAAGAAGTGAGAAAGGATAAAACTGAAGTTTTCTCTCTTAGTTTTCACAAACCCAGCTTTTCTCAAAATACCAGTGTCCTTCTCTTCGAAAGAGTAGAGCTTAATGGTAACTCTGACGTCCTTCTTTTGGTCAACTAATTTTCGAAGAGTTAAGCCAAGAACGTCTTTGAACATATCGGCCTTAACATAGACCCTTCTGACACCATATGCAGAGATCTCATAAGATGACATATCGGATTCTTTTTCTGCTTCTTCTTCGATTGGTTTTTTGATTAAGAAAGCAATTGGGGCATTTCTGTAATCGATAACAACTGAGTTTTCCTTAAAGAAGTTAACCATGGGCTTTTCATCCTTCTTTGGCTTATCAAAGTTCTTGATACTGGAGTACTCATTCAAATCGTAGCCAAAGTATTTATCCATGTTTTCAGGAACTGCCTCACTTTCACTTTGGATCCAAGCAGTCTGATACTTCAATAAAATGAACATAGCTGAAAAGGAAAAGATGTAAGTAAGACAAAGTTGGACTAAATCGTCAACAAAGTAGGAGTTACCAAGTAATTCCCACATTGCAGCCCAGTAACCATTTCTCAATGTGTAGGCGGAAATGTAACCGTTAAGTTTATGATAACCGAGAATGGCTAACAGACCAACAAAAACAGAAGAAAAGACTCTTGATCCAAGAATCGCTCTAACAAGCAATGATTTTCTTTGTAATATGTAATCCATTTGTAAATTGATGATGGCTTCTGCTTTCTCAGGTGTAATACACGAACAATCAATTGAGCTTGGTTCATCTGCTGATAGTGGTTCGTTCAAAGACGCATCAACTTGTGTCACTGGAACCTTCTTGTCATTTTTTGCCTTCTTAGCAACATTTTGCTCCTTAACACCAGCCATATTGGTTATTCTATTATTCCTCCTTTTAGAAAAGATTAGTTTCTGGCATCTTTTTATACAAACTCCGAGTAATTGATTTTTGTGCGCGTGCCACCCTCGCCACGTGGGAGCTCTAATGAGCTGAATTAAATTTTCAAAAAAGGAGTTAGGTAATTGTTTTGATGTCTTTGTTAGCACCGTTGTGTTCCGCTAATTTGGGGCTGCTGAACGACACCAAACACGGTTTTTGTGAGTTAAAATTTGATATATGGGAAAATTCCAGCTAGAGGTTTTTCTCTTGAAATTCATTTAAATGCAGAAACATCATAAAATTCTAAACATATAATTGAATTCCAGTAGAAAATACATACTATAAAATTCCATGTAACTGAGGCATTATGGAAAAGTAATTTTTGGACTTGATTCATACCTCAAGCTTGTAATAAATATAACTATTTATATTTACAACACAGATAATGTTGTTGGGCAAAATTATATCAAGAGATAGCTTAAATTGTGCTCCGTAAAATCCATTGAAGCCACTAACATTTCATCTATTTTATGATTGCAATGTCTTGCTTAAAATCCTACATTTCCACCTTTTAATTGTCAACCCTGTGCTTGCTCCATACAAAAACCAACCCTCTGTAAAATTTTCGCACTTGACCTGTGTAGTTTTCTCTTTACCCCCAATTCCATATTCGTCGTTGGCTACCTATTGGCCAATTTGATGGGTGCGGTGGTCATTTGACTACACGTTGGGGGTAGATCGATTTTAAGTGCGTATCTCCGGGTAAAGACCTCATTCAGAGGATCAAAATGATCTACTCGGTCATAACCATTTATACAAGTATTAAACCAGTAAGTAATCATAGTTAAGTAATTAGTTAGGCCACGATTATCTCCTTGATAAAATCAATCCCCTTCTTTCCTTTCATTTCCATGTTTTTACTATAATAAACAAAATCGAATAACTATATCATTAAATGAGTCCAACGTTATCCAACTACACACTGAATCTAGTTGAGTTGGACGTAATTACCAGGGAAAACCCCTTGCACTCCATTAAAATTGCCTGTCCACCATCCATTTTGATCAGGTGTTCTTTGAACAATCGTAATGACATCGCCAGCACGGAATGACAAGTCACCAGCCGCTTGTGCCGTGTAATCATAGAGTGCGGTACAAGTTTCCACACCTGGAGCGGCAACAGGAGCAGCAGCAGCCATAGGACTGTATGCTGGGGCAGGCGCATCTGCCGCTTTTTCTTGCGGATACCCGTATGCTCCAACTGGGGCACCGACACCCCCTGCTGGTTGGCCGTAGGCAGGAAAAGTACTTGGTGGTACACCTGCTACTGGGCTGGCGACGCCATATGCAGTAGTTGGAGCGGTGGATGCCGCATTGTATGTTCCATAAGGTGAAGCAGTACCATAAGTTGAGGCAGAAGCAGGAGGTTGTGTACCGTATGGAGAAGTGTATGCAGGTGCAGCAAGAGCACCAGGAGCACCAGGAGCACCTGCTGCTTGTGCTTCTTGTTGTAACTCGAACCTTCTTCTGGTTTGTTCCAGCTTATTCTTCGCATGTCCCATTTTGAAGTTGGTGATACCAATAGCTTCAGTTCTTTCTTCCACATCCCCTCTCTTCAGATTGTATGCTTCAATGATATCTTGAGACAGATCAAAGTATGAAATCTTCATTTCTTCCATACGAGAAGCTAAAGTGTAGAAAACGTTTAATTGCATGTAGTAGAGCGAAACAAACAATGGTTTAATGAATTGACCTTCCAACTGGAACAGTATTGGCAGTTCAGCCTTCATCATTTCGTTATAGTAGTCGAATTCTTGTTGCGCGATAGCAACCTCGTTTTCATATTTGTACATCTTTTCTTCGTCCTTTGGAGTTCTGTTTTGCTTATTCGCCACTTTAGAAAGCGAGTTTTGATGTCTATCTAAATCCAATTGTTTATGGTTTCTCTTTGTAGCCATTTTTCTGATAGATTTGATGATTTCCAAGAGTTGATTAGCTGGTGCAATGATACGCGACTCAATGAGCTCTAAGTCTGGTTTCAATGTCTCCTTCAATTCATTGAGAACTTCCGTGTATTGTTCACAAGCCTCAATACCTTCTGGATTTCCCTCCGGAATGGCTGAGTTTGGATCCGACATTCTTCCGCTGATTGGCTTGTAAATCTCTTCAATCGCCTTAGAGAATCCCAACTGATGGTCTAGCATCTCATTCACTGCCTTATGGTATCTTTTAGATTCTTCAGCAAGCCTCTTGGTTTCTGACTCCAATTCCTGGAACCTTCTTTCCGCATCCGTGTAAACTGCATCCGCCGTAGTTTCTCCCATGTGGAGCTTCTGACGCAGCGATTGTGGCGCTCTAACAAACGCCTTTTGAATACCCTTGAAAGACATACAAAATTGATTAATAAAGAAATGGTGACAAACAAGATGTCAAAGGCGATTTTTTTCTGACAACTGTTTTCTCTATAAATTAAATGGCTTCGCCCTCGAAGTGGCTACGCAGCTTCAAACGCGACTCAAGTAGTAGTGTTTTAAGTGCGAACACGAACGTGAACTCTGGTTCAATTTTCGGGTCTCATACGGGCTCTCTAACGGGATTAAAGCCAGAAATAGTAAGGCATGGGAATTCACAAGGGTCCTATGGGGGCATCAGTGCTGGGGGAGCTACAAATGAACAACCAAGTGATTCAAGCGGAATTTTTGGAACGTCGATCGAAGTTTCCACATCAATAGCTCACGGTACGGTGCTTGTAGGAGAGGATGAATCTGCAATGGTTTATGGGCAGGTACCGTTACTTGTAGTTGCTTGTGGTGGTGTGTTGAAGCGTCGTGGTGTTGAGACTGAAGGCGTGTTCAGAGTCGCAGGCAGCTCAAAACGTCTCAAGGCTCTCCAAGAAATATTTTCCACTCCTCCTGATTACGGTGCTAATGAAACTTGGGAGGGTTACAGTGTCCACGATGCTGCGAGTTTACTCAGAAGGTACTTGACAGCATTGCCAGAACCATTAGTCCCGTTAGATCTTTACCACGAGTTCAGAAACGCATTATTAGAACGTCCTCATTTGGTCCAGTATTTGAAGGAAAAGGAATTAAAAATGCTGTCCCCAAGTGAAAAGGCTGAAGCAAAGGCAAGTGAGCGGAAACTGACACGAGAAGAAAAGAAGTTGATTATTGCAGAGAGATCAAGCTTATTAGAAGCTTATGCTAAACTATTCGAAAGAATAAAACCTGTTCAACGAAGAACGCTTTTTTACATCCTTGATATGCTTCAACTGTTCCATTTGAATTCCAACGTCAACAAAATGACAGCCAAAAATTTATCATACATTTTTCAACCTAGTATTATCTTTCATCCAGATCACCAACTGAGTCCCGAAGAATACGTTCTGAGTGGATTGGTTTTGGAATTCTGCATCACTTACAGTTATAAGATTTTGGCAGAAGTGTCTGCTTCATATGGTACTGACATCGAGAGCTCGGATAAGACAACCGAGAGAGTGTCTAAGAAGAATGCCAATGAAAATCAAACGCAAGTAACAGAAGCAGCAGTTGGTGAAACACAAACACAAACAGGCTCGGCTGATGTTGCGGCTGAAATGGACCCTGTTTCCGCATCGGTATCAGCCACCCCAATGGACACAACAACTACATCTGATACATCACACTCGATTCAATCTTCTAAAGTGGAAGATTAGGCTACCAAGCCATAACTATGTTTCATACCCTCACATCCTGTAACCATTTTCCTACATTCATATTCGTTTTTTTTACTTGCAAAACAGGTGCTTTTATCATTTGTATCATCTTATTGTATATATATATATAACCTTATTAACAGGTCAAAATGCCACTAAAAGCGATAACACAAGTGGATCAACACAATGTAAACATATATTTTCAGTACCTTACCACACGGCTCTCAAAAAGGCTATCTATAATACATCTCTCTTAATTTTCCCCCCTCAAGGAATCTAAAATACCTTGATATTTACCATGACTTGAATTATTGGCCATCTTGAGCTTTCTTTCAGCCTTGGCATACCATTCTTCTTGTTCAGCACTATCGACATCAAATAAGTTACCCATGGTGATTTCAGCTTCCGCAATGTCAACCCATGATTGCACATCTTCATCATCCCAAGTCTTTTCTAAGTATTCCAAAGCTTCTCCAACAAGTTTCTTAGCATCCTTTTGAGCTTCATCCGCTTCTTTCTTTTCTTCCTTGGTTGGAGTTGCATCTTTTTCGTATGTCAATGCAGTGAAAACAAGAATTGGATGTTCAGCTTCCATAAGATAACTTTGACCCAGTTTCTTGAAGATAGACTTTTGCAATTGTGTATTTTGGACCTTATCCTTGATTGCAATCATGGATTCTCTCCAGAAAGTGTTGAAATCATCTGATTGTTGAACTGGGTACAATGGATGATCTTCAGGTAATTCAACTTCCTTTTCTCCAAGAATTCCTTCTTCATCCTCATTGTCAGAATCATAAACTTCACCAGATTGTTCGTTACCAAACTTATCAATTAAATCCAGTAGATCATCCAAAGTGTCCAAAATGCCAAGAACCCATTTTCTTTGCAAAAGTTCGTCATTACCGGACTTTTGCACATCCTTCCAATTAGCCACCACATCCTTGAACATACCCATGATATCAACATTTTCAGGCTTGGAATCCAAACTCATTTTACCAATGAGCACACCAATTTCATTTAATAAAATAACACATTTGGCCAGTTTACCAATGTCAGAACCTTCAGTAATACCACTGATCTTATCTTTTGAAAAATCAACCCAACCAGAAGCTTCTCCAGGCTGGAATTTGGCCATTTCACTCAATGCCATTGAATAAACGGCCAAGAAATCATCATTATCTTTACCTTTTATATTACTGTTTCTTTCCAATCTATCACATTCATTGATAACACCATTTAAAATCAATTCATTGTCTTGATCCTCAAACCATGTGTCCCAAAGCGCCAATAATTCACCAAGTTCACCAGCAGATTGATTCGATTTGAGCTCCACAGTAAGAACTTGTTCACTTTCTTCCTTTTCAGAAGTGTTTTCAACCTTTGCCTTCTTATTTTGAGAAGCCTTACCCAAACCAAGCTTTCTTTTCATAGTCATCGTATAAAACTTACTCTTAATCGTATGCTTTCTAGTGAAAAATTTAAGAATTTTTTTTATCTCAAGGATTTCCGAAATTGCTCAGCACACATACAGTGTCTCTCTAATTTGATATTAATATTGGTCTATAAAATAAATTTATAAAGTCTATTAGAACACGCTAAGGTGTTATATCTTGTTGTAAAAATTTCTTTATTCCCTGGTCTTTTGTTCATTGGAACTGGCATTTTTACCCAAGTAACCAACAATCTTACCCAAATCAGTTTCATCATCAACAAAAACACCGCTCTCTTCCACTCTGTACTGTTCATCTTCACCCAATTTACCGTAAACATCACATGCCCAACCAGTGATGATCAAACCAGGAGGTCTACTTTCGATCTTAGCACAAACTTCAGCCAATGCACCCAGCCTTGTGCTGATAACTCTTTCATCCCCACAACTGGCTCTTTCAACAAGCTTAACAGGTAATTCCATTGGCCAACCTTTTTCTTCCAACACTGGAAGAATATCCAAGATCCTCTTAACACTCATTAAGAAAATGACAGTACGTTTTTGTTCAAAGAGTGGGAAATTGTCTGGAATTGCACCTGCTTTACCAACACCTGTACATATCATCACTTGATCTGCAACACCACGATGAGTGATAGGAACACCAGCTCTAGCACATGCAACAAATGCACTACTGAGACCAGAAAGGACTTCGACTTTGTAGCCATGTTGATTAAACCAAAGCCACTCTTCACCACCACGACCAAAGATATATGGGTCCCCCTGTTTAAGTCTGAGAACGTTCTTTCCTGCTCGAACAGCTTGTAATCCAATATCTAATAATTGTTGTTGTGCTGCATCAGCATTACCTGGGAATTTCTTAGCAATGAAGATTTCTGTAGTTTGAGGAATGAGGTTGAGGATTTCTTGAGGAACTAGTTTATCGGCTAAAATGAGATCTGCTTCGTAGATGGCATTGATGGCACCTAGTGTAAGATTAGATATAGAACCAGGTCCCGAGCCGATAAGTGAGATCTTACCTCTTTTGACGATATCAGCTGGCATCGAATCCAGTTGATCTTGAATAGTGTTAGTTAGATCATCAATTGACAAGTTGTGTAGTTTGTATAGTGGATAATAATCAATAATCTGTGACAACCACTTGATACTTTCCTTATTGTTTCCCTCTGTAGATTTTAGAAGATCTCTCACTTTACTAACGTTAACAATAATCTCATCAATGTTAGGAGGAAGAGCCTTGATAATTTCTCTCTTGATACGAGAAGCCATTTTACAACCTTTGAGGGATGTAGAAACAGAAACACTCAATGGTCCATTAGTGTAGACTGCAGGACAAGTGAAAGTACTCAATCTAGGAACATTGTGAATGTTCAAAGGAACCCTATTCAATTTACAGAAGGCATAAACACCCTCCTGCAAATCACCATACCCAAAAACAAACACGGCATCGACATAGTTGCCGTTGTTAATGGTTTTTAGAGATTGCAAATCAAATTCCTCAGAGTGACACATCAAATTTGGATGTAAATCTTCGTTAAAATCATCAGAGGTGTATAAATGGACATTTATATCAAGCAAAGCATCTAATCTGGCTCTGACGGCCCCATTTAAGGCCTCACAAAGCACAACAACAGAGTTCCAGCTCGTGTTAACGATCATCTTTGAAAGAAGTAAGTGTGGCTCACACCGGCATTTGGGATTTGCTCAGAAAATTTATTCTTATACTTACTTTAGATATACAATTACTTAATTAGAACGGAGTTTTTCTTGGCTTGAGCCAAACTGTCTGTGAAGAAACGTTTCTACAAACTGGGCATTCGTTTTTATTTCCCAAACTGGTCTTAGCGGCCATAGTTTGAAAAAGACATTTTGAACACAGAGTGTGTCCACACATGAGAGCAACGGGTCTGGTAGGAGGATCCAAACACACAGGACAAACTAGCGCAACCATTAAAGCGTTCTCCACGCGGCAAAGATGGCCACGAGGATGGCAATGAGAATGAGCTGGTTGATTTTAGATTCTTTAACAACAGGTTTTTCTTTTAAGACAGGTTCTTGTGTCGTGGCAGTAGCGTTTGAAGTTGCAACTGGCTGTAAATCATTCTTAGGTTCAACGTCTTCTGCGATCGCAGACATCTCTTCCACAACCTTGTAAGCAACACGCACCTTAGCTTGAGAAGGAGCTGGGGACTTAGCTTCCAATTCCGACCACTTGCTTGCAACTTCTTTGTTGTCCATTCCAGCATCCGTCTCGATACCGACAAACAGAAACTTGTCCTTACATTTAGAGCCAGCCAATGGTTCTGTTTCACCACCTTGGAACGTGATCGCAACAGTGGCTTGACCTCCAGGAGCAATTGATCCACAATTAGGTCTAACACAATAGAGCTTAGGAGCGGTGGTCTTGACCTTGAAAGCTAGATGGGATGCTGATTCGTTCTTCACTTGAACATCAACTGTTTGTTGTCTCCCAACAATCGGGGTAGTCAATTCAATCGTCTTAGGACTCACTTGCATGCTGTTAAAGAGAAACAACCAAACGCTAATATAGGGCTAAGTGGCGAAAATTTTATCTAGAATCAAATATGCGCGGGTAGCAAAAAAAAGAGCGAGCTGGTTGAAACGAGTGTGTAATACCAGAGCATTTAATAAAGCGTCCGCGTGATGTGGCATATTATGAGGAAAAAGAATCTGATTCCAATGATACCAAACATGATATTTTGCCATTTATAATGTGATACACGTCCAAAAATGGGCTCCGGAACCAAAGCTGAACAAAATGGCGTGCATTTGATCAGGAATGATGTCCACAACGCGAAAATCCAGGACCGACGCGCTTTGAGGTATTTTGCATCAAAAAACACGAAAATTCGATTTCGATGCCCACTTTGTTCATTTATTACTCAATTACAAAACAATTACACACGTATTTCTCTTTCCATATATTTCGGCATCATGAGGTCCAGAGCTGATTCTCATATGTCAATCCACACTGTCTACAATCAGAACACTTCCGCCGGCAATACCGGGGTAGGTCAAACCCCGTATTACCCTCAAAGAGCGAATTCCACCACCAGTATATCTTCATCAATTTATTCAACTGATGCACAAGCAATTAATTTGAGTAATTACCAGTTTGACCCTAGGTTTGATCAATTGCTCTTAGAATATTACAACGCATATGCTGCACAACCAAACATTACACCCTTTGATCACAATTTCCCACCGTCGGGGATCTTATCCAAAATTGCCAAGGCGTTCTTAGCCCAATTGAGCGAGCAACAGCCAATTGACACGCGTCCTCAGTTCGATTATGAGCTGAAAGCTAATACCGCAATGACACTCACTATCATCCGAATGAGATTGCTCAATTTGATTCAAACAGATTTAGATGTCAATTCTTTGCCACTCAGAAGCGCACCATTTTATCGTACAGATAGTATAATGTCAATAGATTCCAATGTTGACATGGTGAATGTTCCACAGTTTTTCCCACAAGGAAATCTGCAATCAACACCTCCAATAGGTTATAACTCTTCGATTCCATCACCGGCCCCAATGCAAAGTGCATTTCAAACCAACTCACAATCGCAAATACCATTACCAACCTTGGACTTTCCCTCCAAGCGTAAACAATCCTTGTCCAATCTTATACCTCCAAGAGGAGATTATTTTTCTTTGAACCTCAAGTCCCCTGCTCTTTATTCTCCATACGAACAAGGGTTCCCCTCACCATTTAGCTCTGGACCAGTGAATTCCAGTTTTGGCAATGGTGGACCAAACCACGGATCCGGGTGTGGCGGTGGAAATTCACCGGTTGTGACGGCTAGTGGGAATGAAATAGAAGGTGAACTGAAGACAACTTTAATGAGAAAGAGAGAAAGCTTGAATATTAAAAGAAATGGTGGGTAAATTCAATCATGAGATTTCTGTACAATAAATTCGTCTCACGTCCTAGATTTTAATTGTTACAATAGATGTATACTACACAGATAATATAACACGATAAGATTTTTCCGATTATGTTATCTGTATAATTTTCAATGTACTTTATAACTTTGAGCGTGCTTTTTTTTATGTATCAAGGTTGAAGATCCCTCACACCTTTGAAACGTGAAACTAAAATAAAATAACTACTAAACATTAAACACATAATCATCACTTTCAAGCCCATTCCAAGAACTTTTCCAATAAACCATTGGTACTACCATCATGTGCCCTTCTTTCACCACCATCCAATTCGTTTTGGATAACCTTGGCTAAGCTCTTACCTAATTCAACACCCCATTGGTCAAATGAGTTAATGCCCCAGATGGCACCCTCAACAAAGGTGACATGTTCATAATAGGCAATGATGGCACCCAAAGTTTCTGGAGTGATCTTTTGAGCAAGAATTGAAGTGGTTGGTCTGTTACCAGAGAAACGCTTATGGGTCAATAATGATTCATCCACATTTTCAGCCTTGAGTTGATCAATTGACTTACCCTTGAGTAAGGACTCAGCTTGAGCCAAGAAGTTGGATGCAAGCATACGTTGGTGCTTGTTGTTTTCAATTGGATTGTGAGATTGCGCTGCTAAAATGAAATCAGCTGGAATCAACTTGGAACCTTGATGGACCAATTGGAAGAAAGAATGCTGAGCGTTTGTGGCTGGTTCACCGAACAAAACAATACCAGTTTCGTAGTTAACAAATTGATTATCCTTTGTAACAGACTTACCGTTAGATTCCATTGACAATTGTTGTAAATAAGCTGGGAAACGATGGAGGTATTGATCGAATGGAGCAACCAACTTGGTTTGTGCCTTGTGGAAGTTGTTGTACCAAACAGTCAATAAACCACCGAGAACCGGAATGTTCTTTTCCAATGGAGTGGAGACGAAGTGGGCATCCATGGCTTCGGCACCTTTGAGGAAAGCTTCAAAGTTGTCATAGCCAATGTAGAGAGCAATAGACAACCCGATGGCACTCCAAACAGAGTATCTACCACCGACCCAGTTTTCGAAACCGAACATGTTGGCAGTGTCAATACCGAAGGCAGCGACTTCTTTGGCGTTTGTTGAAAGAGCAACGAAATGCTTAGCAATGGCATCACTTGAAGCGGTTTCGAGGAACCAGTTCTTGGCGGTTTGTGCGTTGGCACAAGTTTCAGCAGTGGTGAAAGTCTTAGAAGCAATGAGGAACAAGGTTGTTTCAGGGTCGCACTGCTTGAGAGCTTCAGCAATGTGCGTACCATCAACATTGGAAACAAAGTGAACAGAAAGACCTGGTTGAGCGTAGGCCTTGAGAGCTTCGGTGACCATAACAGGACCTAAGTCCGAACCACCAATACCAATGTTAACGATGGAGGAAATGGCCTTACCGGTGTAACCCTTCCATTCTCCTGAACGGACTTGGTTGGAGAATTCCTTCATGTGTTGAAGCACGGCATCGACTTCTGGTGCAACGTTGACGCCGTCAACCAGCATTGGCTTGTTAGCTCTGTTACGGAGAGCAACATGGTAAACTGCACGATCTTCCGTGGTGTTGATGTGGTTACCGGCAAACATTGAGTCTCTGAGTTCTTCCACCTTGGCCTCGCGAGCAAGATCCAACAATCCGTTGAGAATTGGCGCGTCAATCAAGTTCTTAGAGTAATCAAACAAGATCTTGCTAGAGTTGTAGTTGGTGAAGGTGTGAGACAGGCTCTCGAAACGAGAAGGGTCTGCTTCAAACGCTTCACGTGCGTCAAATGACTTACCGTGTGTTTCAAACAAAGTTTCAAGTGCCTTCCAAGATGGGAGTTCAAGTGGAGATGACATTGTTATTTATTCTTTGCTGAGGAGACACACTCCGGTAGTGTAGAGACATGTCCATGACTTTATATAGCATGAAAAAGTTGCGCGAAAACGCGAGAACGTTTTCCGAGATCACGTGACACGAAGCTTGGCAAAAATAAAAATGTAGAATGAAAGGAACGATTTAACGGTCCATGAGTGATTTTTGGAGGTATTGAATGGCACTGGGCCCCTTTCAAACATCAATGGATGTGTGTGCAAAAAATGGGCAAATTTTGAGCTTTCTAACGCCCACAAATTGATGAAAACTCAAATGTCAAATGAAAAAGTGCTGATACGGCGACGAATAGACGAAATGTAAGCAATTTTTCAACCCAAATGCATAACCGGAGGTTCTGTAAAGTTTAAAGTGCAGCTCCGGTGCTTTAGTTGGCCATATTGGACATGCAAAAGAGCAAAAATGATGTATTTTGAAAGAAAACACTGTTGATGAAACGGTTCCAGTGATGGCGGAGTTGTTAACACGTCGTCCATAAAGCAGCAAAAGCTTAACTTCCCTATGCATTGATCACTCGTTTCTCATAATCTCTCTCACGGTTTCCAAATGCTCCTGAATGCTACTGTCAGTTTGTTGAGAAGCCACACTCACAAGCAAAGCCAGTTGAGCGCGTTTGAGCGCCTCAAGACGCGCGTCAGATGCTCGCGACCGTTTATGTGACAACGAAACAGCATTAGGTAGCTCATGTTGGGCCCAAGATGTGGGTATCTGAGAATTCATCGTGTCATATGCACCTTGCGTCGCCGGGGATGCCGACTTTTCAGAGATCGAACAAAGGCTAGATGCCTGTAACGAGTTGAACGACCCGCTTTCAAGTGCATCAAGGTCGTTGATAGAGGCCATCACACAATATCTCGAAAGACACTGTGTTTGAAACATACACTAGTATTTTTCTATACATACATACAAACGGTTTTATCTCCTACTCAAAAAGGTAATCGCGTTCGATGACATGGAAAAAGCTTCTATGGTACAAACAGCCATTTCCTGATAATTACACGCATCGAGACTTTCTAGCACATCTCAAAAGAAACACCACAGTTGTTCAATACCCTCCAGGCCAATTGATCTTTGATTTTTCACTCATTTCGTTACATGTTTCAAATATAGCCTTGGTAGTGTTGGTCTTTTACGGGATAAACTGCCTTAACTGGGACCCCCTAGCTCCATTAATGCTTAGTTCCTGCCTCACTATCGTTGCCTTCATAATTTATGCAGTCACCATAAGGATCAACCATAATAAATATTTAATTGACATTCAACAGCGACAGTTGGTCCAGCTTCAACAAGGAATTACACAAAGTATTGATTTCAGCGTTACACAACGTACTTCGTTTGCCAATATAATCCCAAACACGTGGAGAAGTTTTAAGTCATCAGTATTGATTATCTTTTACCTACTAACACTTTCGCCGGTTCTCAAGTCCTTAACAAATTCTACCTCCTCTGATTCCATTTGGGCTCTTTCCGCTTGGTTATGTTTTCTCAACGTTTTATTCAATGATTTCAAGATCGATTTCACAAAGAAATCAATGGAAGATGATTCGAACTTATCGCAAAACATTTCCTTATCCAATGCTATAGTTTTAGCTTCGAGATTGGACTCAAACCTAGCTGCTTTTTGCTTTATTCTTTTTTCCATTGAAATATCAGGTCTTTTCCCCAGGTTCAACAACTTCACACGTCAAAATAATTTTATCACTTTTCACGTAGCACAACTAGTAACCATGCTTCTAGTTGTTTGTGTCATCATATATGTTATTTTTGGACCCGGATGGCTAGTTTTGTGGCTAATTGGTCATTGTGTCATTATAGGAATAGGACCCGCTTACTTTTTGAGATTGCAAAAATATAAAGATGAATTGCAGGGACCTTGGGATCCTGCAAAACCAGTTATTACGGAAAGGTGATACGTTCAAGTATTTTTATTTTTAACACAATAATTTAAAATATATATAGAAATGACCTTTCAATAATCACATTCTCTTACAATTTAGAGTGCTTTTTTAATGAGCGTTTAATATTACAATTTCTTCATTTAAATCAATCAATGATTACAACTATTTTGGATATTTCATTATTCTCTGAAAACACCACCTACTAAGCACAAATTTCTTCTTGTAAAGTGCACTTTGAACACTGGAGTCCTTTTAGTAAAGTAAACCGCCATGTGATCAGGAGTACCATGTATGTTTGCCTTTGCAGCTTGAGCAGCAGCACTTACTTGGCCGTTTTGTTGACCTCCAACAGCTTGACTTTGAGTTGGATCTTCACCAAATCTTTCTGGTTGACTTTCAGCAGTGGCATCACTTGTACCCTTCTTAACATCCCAAACACGTACAGAATTATCTTCACCACCAGAAACAATGACATTTCCATCTCTGGACCATTGCAAGTCATAAATAGTAGACCTACCATGACCACGCATGGTCTTAAGACGTCTACCTGAACCAATATCCCAAATATTGATCATACCATCTTCACCGCCAGAAGCTAACCATCTACCATCAGGTGAACAGGCCATTGATGAAATACCCGTAGAGTGTCCCATAAACAATCTAACACTTTCACCCTTGTTTATATCCCACATACGAATAGTTTTATCACTTGAACCTGTAAAGACGTAAGTTGAATTTGGATGGAATTTAACAACATCAACATCATTTAAATGACCAGCAAATATTCTTAACGGGTAAATATGATCACATGACCATAATCTGGCTGTTTGATCATGAGAACCAGTTAAAAAGTAATGACCAAGAGGCGAGAATTCAACATCCCAAACAGGTGAATTGTGGCCTCTATAACTAACTAATCCAGTGTATGTATCCATTGACCAAAGTCTAACCGTTGAATCTTCTGATGATGAAAGTAAATAATGATTATCAGGTGAAAACGAAAGACCATAAACTGATCCACTATGACCAATCAATCTTCTTGTGTTATCCATTGGTAATCCATCTTGATCTTGCTCTTTATTAAGTGGGTCATTCTTCAAAACTGATTTTAATGGTGAGCCATCAATTGACCAAAGTTTAATGAATGAATCCTGGAACCCACCTGCAACAATTGTTGAATCATCATTAAATTCCAAACTTGTAAGATCATTATTAGTATTGTGGAATGTGTACATGCAAACCGATGGTAGAGCAGCTTGAGCAGGGTTGATGTGAAGTTTGGATCTGGAATCGTGAATTTCAATAACCTTTCTCTTAATGTCCATAGCAGAACGTGGAGGTAATGGTAGTGAATCGTTAGGTGGATTGTTTTCATCTGAAGGATCTATTTTAAAATTCTTTTCATATTCTTCAATTAGTGTAGTTTTAGTTTTGTCTTTGGCTTTTTCATCCTTAAGCTTGAGTTCAGCTTCTAATTCCTTTGTGAATTCAGGATCCTCTTGCATTTTACCTAATTTCAATGGGGTTTCATTTTTAGCCTTGAATTCCGAAGTGGTCATTTTTCCTTCGCTTTCTTCATCGTCTTCATCCTTTTCTAAATGAACCAATTCATAAATTTGGGGAATACCTTCAATGTTTTCCATTGGTTGTTGATCATCGGTTTCCTTAGTGGTGACTTCTAATTGTGTAGTGATTTCCAAATGATCGTTTAAGATACAGACAATGACCGCACCACCAATAGCTTGATTTTCATTAAGAAAACTTAAAATCAAATTGAGGGAGGTTTGAGAGACGTTGACTCTGTATTTATTATTCAAGAACAATTTTGAAATTTGGTTTTCTTCAATTGAGGAAATCGAATTAATTCCGTCCAAGGACTTCAACTCTTCACCGTGTGTGATGACATGATCATGTTTAAATTTATCAAAAAAGATTCTCGCTTGTTCTAAGTTGAGTTTAACCAAGTTCAAATATGAGTGAACAAAAATGGGATAAAGAAACTTTTCTAACTCATATTTGTACATTTCCAATGAAGACTCCATCCATACATGAAGCATGGAATAAGCTCTAGCATATAGAGTGGTGATGTCATTTGCAGTACCGTCGAAATTCGCAACAGCTGGTGTCAAATGTTGTGTCTTTGGACCAAGAATCTTAGACTGTTCAAGTCGAAGCATTGCCTCTGTTTGTGTGAAACCCTTCTTCGAAAGGTATTCCAACACTAATCTTGAAATGTCCACTGAAGATTGCTTCTGTTGGTTAGACATTAGAGTATTTGATGAGAAGAGTAGAGTGAATGCTGTTTATTAAAAAAAATACAGTTTTTCGTTGAAAAAGCTTAGCAAAATAGATTCAAAATAAAGCTAAAAATTAATAAGCGATTGATGTAGTTTGATGTAATTTATTGGTTACTTCAAAGCCTTTATTATTGAAATGAGCTTTAGAGCTTAATTTATCACTAAAATCATCATAGTTTTCAGAAAAAAAGCACTCAATTCTTTGAGACCTATATTTCAATATATATCTGATAGATGCTTCACTTGAAGGCTGACTTTCAGATGCCCAACTTCAGTAATTAAATTAATGTTTTTTCAAATATACAAAACTAAAAACTAGTGGACCGTACCAAAAGGCATCCCATTGGATGACCGATTGAGTTCAGCACTGAACAGTTTGAACAAGAAATTATTTATCTTTTTTAGTTTCAGCCTTGGCCAACTTTTCTTGCAACTCGTTCATCAAGAAGGCGTGTTTAACACGGTCATCTTCGTACTTAGCATAGAACATGGTACATTGAATAAGAACAATACCAAAAAGGAAGAAAACAATCATGGTCTCACTAGCTGCAACAATAGACATCGATGAAGCAGGGTCATAATCCCCCCATTCGCCAGCTTGAGCAGAAAGAACACCAAATCTAACATTGGAAATGTAAATACAAGCAGAGAAGGCGAACGCAGCCAAAGTACCATATTCAATATATTCGATATCAGCAGCAGGCTGGGCGCATTTAATGACACAACCAATCATGCCAAGAATCACAACAGCATACATGGTGTATGGAATGAACTTTGGTGTTTCCAACCATTTAATATAATGATCAATCACAGATTGGATCTCTTGTTCAGAGGCAGTGTTGTTCCAAAGAACATGATAATGGTATGGCCAATTAGAGAAAAGAATACCAAGCAAGTATGCTGAAGAAGCAATCACAATGAGTGTTGATAGAGGAATGAGACGTTGAGTAAGTTTAGTCATTGTTAGAAAGAAAAGAAGAGTGGACGGCATTAGATTTTTCTTCACACAATCACAGATTAAAATCGGCTCATGAGGTTTCAACCAAATACTGTATTTAATGGAGAATAAACATTGCTATAAAAGAAGATGGATCTATTTTTGTTGTTGACCGCCATACTTGGAACGCCATTCTTCGATGTTCTTTTCGTCGATTCTACCAAAGAGATACTTGGCAGCACCGATACAATGGCCGCCTTGAATCCATTGATCGACTTCGTCTGGAATACGTAAAGCTGGAGCATTGAGGATTTGCTGAATGTCACTGGAAACCTCTGGCATGTATGGACCAATGATGGCAGAAAGAAGATAAACAATGTTAAGACCGAGACCAACAACGGCATCAGCTCTGTCTGGTTCATTTTCGTAGAGAGAGTTGTCCAACTTATTGTCTTGGAGGAACTGATTACCTCTGGAAGACAAAAGCATGGCAGTTTCCAGACCCTTTCTCAAATGGGTTGATTCCATATCTTCAATGTAAGTCTTCAAGAGAGCACTGAAATCGCCGGAAGCTGATTCAACCCAGTTTGGACAGTTTTCAACCTTGTAAATTGGAACAACACCGTTGTATTTAGCATTGACGTACTTGACAATTCTGTTGACAAAGTTACCCAAGTTGGCTAACAATTCAGAGTTGTTCTTAGTAACAAATTCAGTCCAAGAGAATTGAGAATCTTGGTTTTCTGGTCTAACGGAGGCCAAATAGTATCTCCAAACAGATGGCGAAACACCAGTGTCCTTAGCATTGTTCCCAAAGACACCAACACCTCTAGATTTGGAAAACTTACCACCTTCATATTGTAAGTATTCAGTCGCAGAAACATGGTGTAATTTAGTCCATGGATCTCTGGTACCGATTTCAGAAGCTGGGAAAACAACAGTGTGGAAAGGAACATTATCCTTACCCATGAATTGATACAGTTGGACATCTTGCTTTTCACCAGCCTTCCACCACTTCTCCCAATCGTCGGTGTAGTTTGCGGTGATTGAGATGTAACCAATGGTGGCATCGAACCAAACGTAAAGAACCTTATCTTCAAAGCCCTTCAAAGGAACAGGAGTACCCCAAACCAAATCTCTAGTGATACATCTTGGTCTCAAACCTTCCTTCAACCAAGAATTGGTAATAGTCTTGGCATTCTTGGTCCAGTAACCTTCAACGGATTGTTTTTCAACCCAAGCTTGTAATTCAGGTTGTAATTTGTCCAAAGATAAGAAGATGTGCTCTGAGTTCTTTGGAATTGGAGTAGCATTATCCAACTTACATCTTGGTCTGATCAATTCGAATGAGTCAAGTAATGAACCACACTTATCACATTGATCACCTCTGGCATCTTCATAATGACATTTTGGACATTCACCTTCGACGTATCTGTCAGCTAAGTAACCATTGTGTTCAGGACAATACAATTGTCTCATGGTTTGCTGCTCTAAGAAACCGTTACCGTGTAATTTGTTGAAAATATCTTGTGCAATTTCAGTTTGCTTTTCAGTAGTTGTTCTACCGAACTTATCAAAATTAATTTGGAACCAGTCATAGACTTCCTTGTGAATGGCATGATATTTAGTGCACAAGTCTCTTGGAGAGACACCTTCTTCCAAAGCTTTAGTTTCCGTAGCGGTACCATATTCATCAGTACCACAGATGAACAAAGTGTTGTAGTTTCTAGCTTTACAATAACGAGCATAGATATCAGCAGATAAAACAGAACCAACAATGTTACCTAAATGTGGAACATTGTTAACGTATGGTAAAGCAGAAGTGATGAGGATATTTCTTTCACCATCTTTTGGAACAATATTTTCAGCTTGTTTGACGATTTCGGAATTTGGTAAGACATTGACTTTCTTGGTGTTTTCTAATTTAGGTCTTTCTTGTTTAGTGTTATCTAAGGCAAATTTCAAAGATTTGGAAACCTTGGTGGAAAACTCGTCAAACCAGGAATTTGGAGCCTTGACAAGTTCTTTGTAATTATCAGCAAAAGAGATGATTTGATTAGTGTCGTTTTCATCAGCGGTATCATATTCGGTCTTCAAATCAAATGAGCCCAAAATAGATTCGTCGTTCGTTTTCTTAGCCTTTAAATATTGAACAATAGTATTAGCATGGAAAAGGGTGAATCCAGTCTTTGGATCAAGCAGTAAATCGCTGTTTTTTTCAGTTTCAGGGAGCTTTCCAGTAAAAACAAGGCCTGCAATAGACAGCTTAATGTTGTCACTGAGTGCCCTCGCGTCCTTGCCAGATGAAAGGTTCAATACTAATGACATTTGATTAAAATGATATAATAAAGTATGCGATGACGGAAAAAATTTTGTAATTAAAGCGAGTCATCTCACGTTGTTCAAGTTCTGAATTTCAGTTTCTTGGAATGGTGTTGCCTTGAAAGTTATGAACGCTTCAAGTATTATGATTTTGTATGAGTATATTTACAAACACATGTTAGACATTTTAAACATTTAGAAAGCGCCATATGGGTAAAATTATACTGCACACAATTTCGCTCAGCATTGGATCTGAAAGATTAATTTGAAATGTTAAGATCGCGGGGGGTTGAAAGCTTTTTCTGCAAAGCAAAAGGCAATAAAACAAAATGTTTTATTGCAATAAGACATTGGTAATGTTTATTGCTTCCTAACTTTGTTTATTGTATTGGTACATGCGCTTAGACACAGGTTTGCACAAATATGCCATGTACTGTTCTTTTAGAGATTTCGTATGTAATCAACCAATTCAGCAATACCGATGAGCATAGCACTTACTTACAAAATTGCTATTCTTTTGTTGGCATAAATCCAGTCTTTTTTAATGCCATGAAAGAGCAAAACTCACACAAATCCATGGAATGCATAGACTTTATAAAAAGGCCCCATTTTGTAACCAGATAATAGCAACACTCTAACAGTACACGCAAGAATGTTTAAGGGTAATAATTTGTTGTTGATTTTCTTTATTGCGGCATTTGTTCATGCTAAGGATGAGTACACCACACATGGTACCATGAACGAATTTTCAGCTAACGATGAAATTGCTGAAGACGACATAGCTTTTGACCAGGTTGCTGGTTTTACACCTTATGATCCCTCTTGTAGCCCTTTGTTATTGTATTATGCTAATTTTGCAGCTATTTCATACTGTACCAGATCATCAAAGGGTCTTAAGAAAGACAAGCTCAATAATGCCTGTGGAGGATCGTATTCACTTTGTGTTTCCAGCGATGCGGAGATTTATGTTGTGGACATTGCAAGAAACAGTGTTAACGGTGTTATCTTCAAAGATGATTCACGTAAAGAACTCATTTGGGCTTTCAAAGGTACTACTAATATCAATGAGTGGATGTTGAATAGCAAAACTGATGTTACCAAGTACAAGTCACTAGAGGATGATTCAAGTGTATGTTCCGGTTGTTATGTCCACTCTGGTTTCCATTACGGTGCCAGAGAGATTTGGCAAAATCAATGGGGTAAAATGGTAAGTTTGCTGGAAGATAACAGTGATTACAAGTTGGTAATCACTGGACATTCATTAGGCGGAGCAATTGCGCTTTTGGTTGGTAGTGAAATGAAAAGAATTGGATATGATGTTACACTTGTTACGTTTGGTCAACCTAAAGTGGGCGACAAGAACTTTGCAAATTACTTGGACAACTCAGTTTGGTTCAAACCTGATCTTAGCAATAGCATAGTGGAATTACCGCACACATTAATTCGTGCAGTCAATTCCGATGATGTTATTCATTTGGTCCCGCTTACACTTATGGGATTTAAACATGCTGGAGCAGAAATTGTATTCAAAAAAGGTCAAGTTCCTGTTAGAGATGAAGATGCTATTGTAAGATACGACGTTCCAAAAAAAGTAGCAATAAGAGAAGAGATGCGTGTGCCCAATGTTCTCTTCAAGTTAGCGGTTACGAAAAATGCGCACAAAAGTTTCTTTGTTGTTCAGGAAGACTGTTTGAAGTAGAAGAAGAAGAAGAAGAGATGATGAGCAACGTGGGTGCCCAACAAATCCAAGTAAAGGAATAGTGATGAGCTCAAAAAACACACAAAGATAACAGATAAAAGACATAAAAGAGGATATATAGTGGGATATTTAATAGTAAAGATTAAAAGTAAAATTATAAACAGATGCCAGTTTGGTGTACCGTGTACATTAGCTGGATGCGAGAACAAAAAAGTCAAAGAATTTAATGTTGATGACCCTCAGCGTCGTGTTTCAAATGGAAAACTTCTTGAGGGTGTTCATCTTCGGTGTCCAATTCGTTGATCAGCCCTGTAGAGACGTCATAGATAAGACCGTGAATTTCAATCTCACCGTTCGCCTGAGCTTCAACAAAAGAAGGATTCTTCTTGATGATGTTGACGGAGTTGATGACGTTCAGTTCTGATAAACGCTTACATTTATCATGGACGTCTTCAATCGTCTTTAGTTCTTCCAAGTTTTCGGCCCTGACACCTCTGACTGGTGCCAACCAATGGTCTAAGACACCACCGGTCTTTTTGTTTGAAAGAGAGGCCCAAACACCACCACAATCGGTGTGACCACACACAATAACCTTCTTCACCTTGAGAACTTCAATAGCAAATTGTAAGGCTGATTGCGAGGAAAGATCCGAAGTGTTGATCACGTTTGCAATGTTTCTCAAAGTGAACACTTCACCTGGTAAACAACCTAAAGCAGTGCATTCGTTGATTCTGGAGTCGGAACAACCGATCCACAAAGTGTGTGGAGATTGACCCTTGCCGGAAAGAGGAATGATTTCCGGATGAGAGGCGTTGAGAGCATCGGTTGCAAGCTTATTTGAGAGCAGATAATCCTCCAAACTAGAGTTTTTGTTCAATCTGAACGGACTTTTTTGCTGCTGTTGTGCTTCCAAATCTTGTTGGACAGCATGTGGAGGAGGTGCCATGGTCTGTGGCATGCCGGAGACAGTGTGTTTGAGTAATTGAGGTTCCAAGGCCGCCATCTTTGTAAATCTAGATAAAAGTTTGAACGAAGGAATGATGATTATCACTTTGGTTCCATGTTCGCAAAGCCCCGATTCGGTGTGGGATTTTGTTGGTCTTTTATACTTTCTTTTCATTTCCGTGCTGAGCAAGTGATGTCACAAATGAAAAATTCGTCATTTTTTCGGTGATGTCACTATTGTGCTCATGTGCTCATGTGCTCATGTGCTCAGTAGTGGTTGGAGCCAAACAAACCGTCGAGTCCAAACAGATCGCCAAAAAAGTCGTCGCCTTCGCCGACAAGGAAATCGTCCAGGGGGGAGTAGTCAGCTATTTCTACCGGTAGACCGATGTTTGTCTGCGTGACTTCCTGCTCCCATGCTGCCAATGCTCTCTGATATCCCATGCCGAACACACCCTTGAGCTTGGCATCGATACCGTTGTAAACCCGTTTGGCGAGGGGCCAAACAAGTTTGTGAGAGTCTAAGACAGCCATGAAAGTGAAGAACCATGCACGCAGCTCCTTCTCTTTTTGGAACGTGCGTGGGTCGTCAAATTCTTGGCCAGAAACCAACCATCGGGTTCTGGATCTTGAGGCCGGATAATTCAAAGAATCGCCTAATAACATCACTGTTGAAACACCAATGATAGCACAGTAAATGGGCAAAATGGAACCGGAGTTGGACCTCGCAATTACGTCAAGTGCAACGGCCAGCTCCTTCAATGACGAAATAACATTGGTGACGACACGCGATTCCAATTGTTGAACTAGGTAAATTTCTTCTTCTGTTGGGTCCTGTTTTCGCTGTAGAAAACTTCTGTTCATACAAAGCAGGGCCAAATGGTGACAGAAGATGTGGTTCATTCTGGGATTGGAAGTGGCCCTAGTGGCCAAATCTTCTGCTTCTGGACTAGCCTTCCCCCATTTTAAATCGTCTATCAAGTCGGATCTCCATTCCGCTAGCTTATTGTTGAAAACTTCAACACCCTTCAATCTCAGCAATAAATTGTCCTTCTTGAACACAGAGTTCACGTGGGCCTCTACGAGCTCGAAGAGACGCACAATTGCCCGTAGAGGACTTGCAACATCGATGATTCCTCCGCCTTTCCAATTGAACTCGCCAATCCAATCCAAGTCGGGAACCCTTTCAGTTTGCTCTATTGTGGAGTCGTCAACGTGTAAACTGAAAGGACGGCCGAAAATGAGACCTACAAGATGGTCTACAACGTAGCACCCCCAGTATATTCTACTTTTGAATCTAACAGTCAAATCGGAAACGTTCGACGGAGAAAGATGGAATCCTAGGTTGAATCCAATCCTGAACCCAATACCAGTGAGTATCCATCCCGATTCGCTTTTATTCGAGTAAATATCATAGAGCCCAAGTAAAATGAACGCTTGCAACGTCGGAATCATGCTGATTGCCTGTGCTTCCACGTCCATGCTTGTAACTAGCCGATTCTTGGCAATACTGTAATATGAGTCGTGCTGAGCAAATTCCGGATCATGGAGAGATCCAATAGCACATATAGCATAAACAAGCTCCTTAGTACAATATGTCGCATGTGGCGATTCTCTGGGATGGTGGAAGTCCACAAGGAATGTTTCTCGTGGCACAAACATGTGAATGTCTGGATACATGTGCTGGAAAAAGAGTTTGATGTGGTGAAGAATAGTAGGATTCTTGTTGAGAAGATGAATCGTAGAAATTGTAGTCAAAGCTGACGGCGGCCTGGTCTCGTTTGCAGTTGTAGTCTCGAGTGTGAAAATCGAAGTTGGTCCGTAAGCTGTCCATTGAACTTTAGAGTCCGCATCAATTTTCTCAAACTCGCCTGGCTTTGGATAAACAGTAGTAGGATCAAGATTGCCGGTTGTAGAAACTGCAGGCAACGTCAGATTAGGTAGTGTTTGCACGTCCAGTCCACTGGAAGTGAAAATGTGCATCATTTTTTTGTTCTGGATCGCTAGAATGTCTACCTGGGACTCCAACTCCACCACTTTCGATTTCAATTTATCAATATCCACATTCGACGGCCGAGTTGATCTCTTGTCTGGTGCTAAGACACAATGGCTCTCGCTTTTAATGCAAGTTGAACAAGGAACATTGCCATCGCACTTCTGTTTGCGTTGCTTGCATCGCACACACGCTGGTCGACGTAGCAGCGACTTGGAACTCACTTTTGGCATATGCCGTTGATAACCGTTACAAGATAAAACATCACCGAAAAAAAAAATTGTGTGTCGCAGAGTGAAAAATAATAAATAACTCAGCAGCTGCCCAACCTTGATACCACACCTTCCGCATATCATTTTGATTGGATTCTGCACTTTGGACCCAATCAAACAACTGCATTTCTTTGATGATTTAATTTTGCGCCCCTTTCAATTTTTGCACTGGCATTTTGTCGCGATCGTCCACTTTTTTTTTTAGATCTAAACCCGCCACTTGCAATTGTTTTGTATTGGATCATCCCTCGCTTTCTCTACCTTTTCGTCAGTAACTTTGCTACAAAATGGCCCAACGCCAATCCGCTGCAGCCTCAGCCGCCGCCATGGCTGCTACCCACTCCAGCGCAGCTCCTGTCAACGGTCATTCTTCGAATGCACCTCAACTCCCTACACAAAATTCGGCTCCCTCCTCCGCTTCCGGTCAACAGGCGCAATCCAATTCAACCCAAGTTGTTGGTCTCCACTATAAGATTGGTAAGAAGATCGGCGAAGGCTCCTTTGGTGTGATCTTCGAGGGTACCAATTTAATCAACGGAATTCCAGTCGCAATCAAATTCGAGCCCAGGAAAACTGAGGCGCCTCAATTAAGAGATGAATATCGTACCTACAAGCATTTGAATGGTGTCAAAGGTATTCCTAGTGCGTATTACTTTGGTCAAGAAGGACTTCATAACATTCTAGTCATTGATTTGTTGGGTCCTTCGTTAGAAGATTTATTTGAATGGTGTGGTAGAAAATTTAGCGTTAAAACAGTTGTTCAAATTTCTGTTCAAATGTTGACATTAATTCAACGTGTTCATGATCATGATTTGATTTACAGAGATATTAAGCCTGATAACTTCCTCATCGGCAGACAAGGATTGCCAGACGAAAACTCTGTTCATTTGGTCGACTTCGGTATGGCTAAACAATATCGTGATCCAAGAACTAAAATTCATATACCATACCGTGAAAAGAAGAGTCTAAGCGGTACGGCAAGATACATGAGTGTGAACACGCATTTAGGTAGAGAACAATCACGTAGAGATGATTTGGAAGCCTTAGGTCATGTTTTCTTCTACTTCTTAAGAGGTCAATTGCCGTGGCAAGGTCTCAAGGCCCCAAACAATAAACAAAAATATGAAAAGATTGGTGAAAAGAAGAGATCAACCCCAATTAATGATCTTTGTCAAGGATTACCACCTCAATTTGGTCAATATTTAGAATCTGTTAGAGCTTTACAATTTGATGCAACCCCAGATTATGAAAGTTATAGACAATTACTTCTTTCTGTTTTACCAGACATTGATGAATCTGCCGACGGTCATTATGATTGGATGGATTTGAACAGTGGCCGTGGCTGGGACTTGGCTATTAACAAAAAACCAAATTTGCATGGTTATGGTCATCCAAATCCTCCAAATGAAAGACATCGTCGCCAACAACGTCAATCAAGACCTCAACAACAACAGCCTCAACAACAACAAATGCAACAACCTCTACAACAACAACAACAACAACAACCTCAGCCTCCACAGACCCAACAGGCTCCAGTTCAAAGATCCACTCCTCCATATCAGCAAGAAGAAGATCTTAGACCTTTACCAAACTTACCTCAACAAAAGCAATCTGATGAAGAAAGTGAAAAAGGATTTTTCAGTAAACTCATCTGCTGTTGAGCCCATTTTAGAAGTTGTAGAAATAACAGTTAGTTAGTACGTTTTATTGTATATGACATTAATAGGGTTATAAATGTGTCCATTATAATGAGCTAAAAAAAATTATCTTGGAACTTAAATTGATTTTGTATTTCTTGTACTGCGTTTGTCTTTTTTTGTTAACCTCTCGTCTTCAATCGTCTCTGTTAATATGGAAAATGCGCAGATAATTCATACTGGAGATCCTGGAGATGACAGTTCTGCAACTATCCTTCTTATGGGGCTTAGAAGATCGGGAAAGTCCTCAATTTGTAAGGTTGTTTTTCATCATACCCAACCATTGGATACGTTGTATCTAGAAAGTACTACGAAGCCAACTACAGAGAATTTTAAATCTTTGATTGATCTGGCAGTCATTGAGTTGCCAGGTCAATTGAATTTGTTCGAGCCTTCGTTGTATGATTATGAAAAGCTGTTTCAAAGTGTTGGTGCGTTAGTCTATGTTATTGATTCACAGGATGAATATCTTTCAGCGTTGCAAAATTTGGCAATGATTATCAAATACGCGGTTAGTGTGAACCCAAAGATTCATATCGAAGTTATGATTCATAAAATTGATGGATTAAGCGAAGATTACAGATTAGATACCCAAAGAGACGTTATGCAAAGAGTTGGCGATGATTTGATTGATTATGGATTGGAAGGTGTTCAGATCTCCTTTTTCTTGACAAGTATCTTTGATCATAGTATTTATGAGGCCTTTTCAAGAATTGTTCAAAAGTTAATCTATGAATTACCTGCGTTGGAAAACTTGTTAGATTTAGTTATGCAATACTCTAATTTTGATAAGGTTTTCTTATTTGATGTCAACAGTAAGATTTACGTTGCAACTGATTCGTCGCCTGTGGATATTCAAACTTATGAAGTTTGTGCGGAATTCATTGATGTTAGCATTGATCTGAACGGGATCTACGCCAACAAGGAAATCAGTATAAATGGCTCGAGCGTGACAAAGGAAGAACAAGGATTGAAATGTGTTTCAAAGTTAGGCAATGGTAGTCTCATTTATCTCCGTGAAATGATCAGAGGATTGGCTCTAGTTGCTGTTTCATCTGGTGGGTCTGAAGATGAAACCAAATCTTTGGCGGTAATAGATCATAATGTGGAGATTTTCAGAAAGAGTTTGGAGAAAATGTGGAGCAGTAGTAGAATCCCATCACAACAGCAGCAAAACCAACAGCAAAGCCACCAACATGAGTAAGATGGATGTGTAATAAATGTATAATTAAGGAAAAACCAATAACCTGCAATTGTTTTCATGTTTTTCATACAATAACCATTCAAAACATGGCACACAAGTCGTTAGCTCATGTGACAACTCAATGGTTTGTCCTAGGTATTTATCGTCCCATGGTTACACAAAAAAAAATTTTGGATGAAATGTGGACTAAGAGGTTCGAACTCTTGCATCTTACGATATCACGACCTGAACGTGACGCCTTAGACCACTCGGCCAAACCCACATATTTCTGCGCGTTAGGGCTACACTACAGTCCCGACTACCTCCTACGTCAACATTTATTGCACGGACTTGCACCACCGGTCGCAAAAAAAAGAAACGTTCTACGGCACAAAAAAATTAGAAAATCTTGTGGGCCACACTTTTTTGCTTTCTATTCTTTCCACCCCTCTTTATCTGTACAAAAAAAGCAAAAAATGGAGACGATGGACCTCATTGCCAAATTTTGGCACTCTATATGGAATGGAAATATTCAAAGTTATATGCAAGGTTTGTTTAACAGGATTGTTTTTGGTTTTAATCAAGATAAAAGGTTAAGCGCCGATTCGGTTAATGATAATAATAAAAAACACAATCTCTTCAAATCTAATTTTCAAACATTCAAAGCAGATGGTTTGGTTCGAAGTTGTGCTGTTGATGATTTTGACTTGACTGGTAATCCATCAGCTGCAGTCAGTAACGGATCAAACAGTAGTCACTTCCAACAAAGTAACCCATTTCAATGGGATCTAAATTCCATTGTTATGGATCCAACTCCTCACAAGCAAGCTAAGAGACAGCCACAAAAGCAACACCAAGTTGGACCTATTTTTTCCGAGGATGAAGATGATGTTTCTGAAGATGAAGACGTGGTTTTCCCATTGGACGATGAAATGAATTTAAGTTTTGTTCGCACCATGAATGCTGATGTTACTAAAATGATGGCACCTAACCGCGGAAATGAACTTGCTAGTGGTCCGCAGATGACATCGGCATCCACTGAAGCTGAATCAGATTCTCAAGTTTACATGGGATCTACCCTCGATGCTGAAACTTCTACAGACTCTCAAATGATGATGGGATCATCACGCTTCACAAACGCATGCAGAAAGTATGAAGATGCGGTGGATGCTGAATTCTCTGAGGAAGAAGACAGCAATCGTGTTAAGAGAGTCAAGACTTTCAACAGTAGAACGTCATCTGATTCCACAAGTAATATTCCGTCATTGCTAACGGATACTGCAACGGTGTCTCCATCAAGCAGTACTCAAATTTTACCACCACATCAAGTGCCTGTGGTGAAAAAGGCAAAGGGAAGGCCAAGAAAGGATGCACACATCTCGTCGCCAACCACTTCATCACCTTCAGGTGCATCCACTGATAAGCCATTTGTGTGCGACATCTGTGACACAACCTTCACTGTGAAGGGATATCTCACCCGTCATTTGAAGAAGCATGCTACAGAAAAGCCATTTGTTTGTCCCTTCTACAATCCAGACTCGACCTCAAAATGTCATCCGACTGGAGGATTTTCACGTCGTGATACATTTAAAACCCATTTAAAGGCCCTGCATTTTGTGTATCCTACCGGTACTCGTTGCGGTGAGCGTGGCGCCAAGAGTGGCCGTTGTGCAGGCTGTTTCGAAGAATTTGAGTCCAATCTATCCTGGCTCAATGAACACATTGCACAAAACAAATGTGAACTTACGGTCACGCCATACAAATAAGCCATTTTGGTAACTACTCTTTGGGCTAGGACGACCCGGTTAGGTCGTCTTACTTTTCTTCTTCAGGTTGGGATTTTTAACTCTTATTTACATTTTAATACTCAGAAATAATACTTCCCCCAGTGCTGAGCTGCTGAGCACTTTTTTATTGCCTGATTACGTAATCTCGGATTTTTTCATTTGCCGGATCCCTATGTTCCAATTTGATGATTAAAATATTGTGATATATAATTACACCACTTTCCACCTCCATTTTCAAAAAAACACCCACCTTAAGGTAAAAACAAACAATGTCCAGATTACAGTGGCTTACCTCCATCGATGTCAACTCAATTCCAGAGAGAAACTTCCGTCGTTCCTCCATTATTGGTACTATTGGACCAAAAACTAACAATGTTGACGTGCTTGTTGCTTTGAGAAAGGCTGGTTTGAACATTGTGAGAATGAACTTCTCCCATGGTTCCTACGAATACCACCAATCCGTCATTGACAATTCCCGTGCTTCCGAAAAAGTTTACGCCGGTAGACCATTGGCTATTGCTTTGGACACTAAGGGTCCAGAAATTAGAACTGGTACCACACGTGAGGGCAAGGATTACCCAATTCCAGAAAACCATGAAATGACCTTCACCACTGATGAACAGTTTAAGGAAGTTTCCGATGACACATTGATGTTCATTGATTACAAGAACATCACCAAGGTGATTGAAGTTGGTAAGATTATTTTTGTTGATGATGGTGTCTTATCATTCAGAGTTTTGGAAATTTTGGATGATAAGACCATGAAGGTGAAGTCCGTGAACGCCGGTAGAATTTCATCTCACAAGGGTGTTAACTTACCAAACACTGATGTCGATTTACCAGCTTTAAGTGAAAAAGATAAGGCCGATTTGAGATTCGGTGTCAAGAACAACGTTGATATGGTCTTTGCTTCTTTCATCAGAACTGCTAACGATGTCAAGGAAATTAGAAAGGTTCTCGGTGAAGACGGTAAGCACGTTCAAATCATTGTCAAGATTGAAAACAGACAAGGTGTTAACAACTTTGATGAAATCTTGAAGGAAACCGATGGTGTCATGGTTGCCAGAGGTGATTTGGGTATTGAAATCCCAGCTCCAGAAGTCTTCATTGTTCAGAAGCAATTGATTGCTAAGTGTAACTTGGCCGGTAAGCCAGTTATCTGTGCTACCCAAATGTTGGAATCCATGACCTACAACCCAAGACCAACCAGAGCTGAGGTCTCTGATGTTGGTAATGCTATTCTTGACGGTGCCGATTGTGTTATGCTTTCCGGTGAAACCGCCAAGGGTGAATACCCATTGGAAGCTGTTTCTATGATGCACCACATTGCTTTGATTGCTGAAAAGACTTTGCCATACTATCCAAACTTCTCCGACTTGAGAGAATCTACTCCAAAGCCATTTGACATTCAAGAAACCTTAGCATCTGCTGCTGTTACTGCTACTTTTGAACAAAACGCTAAGGCCATTATTGTCCTTTCTACTTCCGGTTCTACCGCTAGACTGTGTTCCAAGTACAGACCAGATACTCCAATCATTATGGTCACTAGATCTGCTTCTGCTGCTAGATACTCCCATCTTTATAGAGGTGTTTACCCATTCATTTACAATAATGAAAGAAACGCTTCATGGACTGCTGATGTTGATGAAAGAATCCAGTTTGCCATTGAAGAAGCTACCAGTATGAACCTCTTTAAGAAGGGTGATACTGTTGTTGTCATTCAAGGTCACAAGGGTGGTATTGGTCACTCCAACACCATGAGATTGATCCAAAGTTAGGTGAAATGACATTCTTAAACTAGTTTACGAATTTATTGATTTCTGTTGAATAACCTCTTAAAAGGTCCACTAATTATTTTACTATCATATAAAGTCGGCTTATTGTGCATGCACTTTTTATTAAATTTGTAAACCTCTCCGCTTGGGTTCTTTTGTTCTCACGCTTCCGTGATTCAAAATAACAACCTTCACAAGACATGAATTAAGTTTAAATTTGAAAAACAACTGTAATTTACAAATATCAAATTAAATACAAGGATCAATTGTTCTTGAATGCTTTGTTTTCTATTTTACCTTCAATATTGAGAGCACGGCGTACGGTATATGTTAATAATATGTAGCTTACGTAAATTTATTTTGCCCGAATTTAACTATGACGCATTTATTCCAATGCGGACAGTACTGATGATTAACAAATCTTGTAAATGATGGCCAATCATAATTCAATTTGGGTTTTTAATGTCATATGATCAGAATTTCGGACACGGTTGAGTGTAAGCCATATGATTTCTACAATCAGATGAGTTCAAAGTAGTGTGAAATTATGATTGGAGGGCGCAACGAGGATGTATAATAGTCAATAGTAGGTCAATCGCGTTAGACGATAAACGGAGCATTGAAAAGCGAAATTAAAATGAGCATAAAGGCAAAAACTACAAATAATTCACATTTAACCAGAGTTACTCCAAATTGAAGTGGTAGGAGTGGCAGAATCGGCTCCGTTCTATCCCTCTTTGCAAGTATAAATCATTTGTTAACTGATGTATGATCTTTAGTTGAGTTATATACATGGGGTATTTATGTATGTGGTATGTATAGAAAAATGCGGATATCAACTACTTAATTGAATCTTGCGTAATCTAATCAATTTCTTATTGGCAAAATAATACAGAACAAAACTCAAACTTAGGAATCCAAAACATACTGTTTCAAACCATCCACCCTTTTCTTCAATGAAATTTTCCAAATTCATCCCATAAGTAGCTGCTAAGAAAACTAGACATGCCAGTGAAAGTAATGTGATGCTAAACTGCAAGTTTAGTAACATAAGATCATTTCTGTTAGAGTCTAAAACAATTGCAATGATTTCTTCAGTTGTTTTCACATCGTTCAGACGTGATTCTGCTGTTTGAACAATAGCGTCACAATGTAATGAATAGGTTTCCAACAAGAATTCAACTTCTCGATGATCATCTTTGATTCGCGGACAGCCCATTTTCTTACTAGTCAAGTAAAGTTCGTTCAATTCTTCATCTTGGTCTAACAATTCGTCAATTAGATTACGAATAAGCGTGGCCTTTTGTATGTAAACTTGAAGCTTTTTTGAAACAATAAGTAAGTATTTCAATTTGGTTAAGTCCACATCATCTTCCAATTCCTTTAAGATACCATTAACAACAGTGACGTGAACCTTCATTTCACTCTGTAATTGATCCACAATCTCAGAGAAAATCGAATCTAATGCTCTGATCTCATAATCTATAGGATGATTAACTTCTTCGTTATGGTTAATGAGATTGGTCTCCGTCGCACCAGCGGGATTAAGTCGTTCTTTCAAAACATTCATCAAATGCAGGCTTGTGTAAGACCCATCATAGTTAAAAAGAACAATCTCATCGCTTTTAATGAGAGCCCTTACATGTAAAATAGAAAGTAAAATACTTTCATCTCTAATTACCACCAAAGGAACCAAGTCGTCATAACCTTTGTCAATGTTACGCAAATCCCGTGGCAGTAAATCATGTTTGTGTAGAAGTTTCTTGATGATAGCACTGGTATCCATTATACGGTGTCGCCCAACTTTATCAAACAGCAAACATCTCCCCGTTGCAGAGGGAGTATTGAGTGGCAAAGATGAGTTTGGCGGTGTCACTAAAGGATATGCAGACACATGAGACAACATTGAAAGTGGTCTCATGTGTGTTACGCTCCGTATCATGCTCTTTAACATGACTAAAGATGTATGAGAATGAGTAAGGATCATACCTACTGAATTTATTTTTTTCAACTAAAGTTCAAAGTAATGCTAAAGCCCTTCGTAGTAAACTTAGTACGAGGTATAATTTTTTACTACCAAACTTTTTTTTCATGCGGAATAATTTGAAATTTCAGTGGGGAATGTTGAAACGCGTATCAGATAGACACTTCGATCTTCATATTGAAACAATCAAAGAGACAATAAGTGGACAATGCGGTACAAGTTAGAGCATGAACTTGGCCGTGGCGCTTATGGAACAGTATATGCCGCTAAGGACGTGCTTACAGGCCGCCAAGTGGCGATTAAACAAGTTGACGTTGACGTCGCATCTGAAGAAGATTGGAATGACGTACAAACTGAAATGAGAATGCTACAGAGTTGTAGACACCCCAATATTACACAATATTATGGAGCAGAACTGGAAGGTGGGTCATTGCGAATTGTAATGGAGTTTATGGGGGGTGGATCTTGTTTGGATTTATTAAGTGCTGGTCCATTTGGTGAAGAACAGATTTCATGGATTATTTCTTGCATCTTACGTGCATTGTCTTATTTACACGATAGAGGAAAGATACATCGAGATATTAAGGCTGCAAATGTGCTGATCAGTTCCGGTGGTGATGTCAAATTGGCAGATTTTGGTGTTTCAACTCAGTTATCTAGTGCCGTTAGTCGACGCATAACATTTGTGGGTACCCCTTACTGGATGGCTCCTGAAATTATTAGACATGATTCTTATGGGGTCAAGGCTGATATGTGGTCCTTGGGGATCACAGCTATGGAGTTGGCCTATGGAAGACCACCTTTAAGTCAGTTCCATCCTTTTGATGTTCTGAATAGGATACTGGATAATGATCCACCTAGCTTAGGTGGAAGTTACAGTGATCAGTTTAATGATTTTGTGGACAAATGCCTGCAAAAGGATCCTAATGATCGTTGGGATGCAAAACAACTTTTAGCGCATCCATTTCTAAATAAGAATCGATCAATTGATGGTAAAAATGAAATGAAGAAACTCATTGAAAAAAAGCGACATTGGGATGATGAACAGGGTGTTTTTAAGACCCCAAAGAAACAAACATCAATTCCAGCTATTGATGATACCCCAATGAATGTAGGACATGATGATTCGACATTCCAAAAACCTCCACCATTTGCAAGACCACACACACCAAAAACGCCACATTCCCCACGCACTCCATATCATCCAAATAGATTTCAGCTACCAGAATATCTTGATTCACCGCGTAAGGGCTCGGTGAATGAGAACAATGTTACCAGTTTATTTGAAGATATACTTCAGCAATCATTAAAAAAAGTGACTTCAAATTGTACCCTCAACACATCACAGGCACAGAGCTTAGAAGATTTACAAAGCACGCTATTGGAATTAATGTTTACCTCAGGTGATGCTTTTCAACGAGACATCACGTGTCGATATTTCAAGGTGATGATGAAGAAGGTTATGAATGCCCAGGGAGAAGCTGGTGCAGCATTGCGAGCTAAGGTGTTACCTAAATGGTATATTGGAATGATGAAAGAGATGGAAAGACTTCAACTTAATGATACTCGCGGTTTGAAAGATAATCGGTCAAATTGAATTCGATAAAATAATAGTTAAAAGATATAAAAAATAGAGCCAAAAACGATGAGAAAATGAAGGTTTAAATCTTGGAAGCACCAAACAGCATGGTCATGAGATCAATGGAACTGCTTTCTTGATTTTCTTTCTTGACACTATGTTTCTTTTTTCTAGCATCAGAAGGCTCATCTCTAACGTGAAGTCTGTTAGCATCCTTAAGTTTCATGAAATCCTTCTTAGCAATGTCAATTTTGTGTTCTTTGTAATTCACATTGTATTCCTTTTTGACGTACTTTCTTGGTGTAATTTGCTCAACGGATTGAGAACCATCTCTTGTCTTGTATAACATTAACGCATCATGAATAATTTTCAATTCTTGTTTGTTGAGTAAAGGGACCATTCTCTCTCTTCCGTCAATTTTCTTGATAGTATCGATGTCTTTAATAACATCGAAGATAGCAGCATGAAATTTTGGTGCTAAAAGTTTGAAGATTTCTTGTAATTGTTTTGCATAAACATCACCATAAACATTAACATGTTCTTCATTTTTCATCAACTCTTTCATTTTCCCTAGTTCAAGAATTTCAATCTTTGGTGGCTTAATATAAGAACGGGTATAGTGAACTCTGTATAACGGAGAACGATACCACATTTTAATAGCATTAAAAATGTATTCGATCTTGTGCTTTTTAAGTTCACCAAAAATAGACTTAGTGTGCATAGCAACTTTTTTGTTGTTTGATCTTTCAATAGAAGAGATAGTAGAGGTAATTGGCATAGTTTATTGTTTTAGTAGTAGTGTTGATGGTTAATTTGAATTTTATTTCATTTTAGGGGTCCATTGACCCCTTTTTATACACCCAACCCATGCTTTGTTTTCAAACCAGCCACTTGAAATAATGCTGGGTTTTACGGTGCATGTAAACAACCCAGCCACTCAATATGTGATAGATCACATTTTTGACAAGATAAAGAAGAAGATAAAGATTTAGAAGGATAATTAAAAATAATGCATGGAATGGGCTCTACTGATTTATTAAATTTCAACTAGTTATAAATCAAACAATAATTGTGCACGCAGGTTCAGTTAACGACTTATGGAAAAGAAATGCCGTTTCAGCTTTAAAATGTACTAACAAGATATCATGGCTCATATGCTCATGAAAGATTTAAGGAAAATCATAAAAATCAAGAATGCTACATCTAAGAACTACAATAAATTACAAATCTAACTCCAATGTTTATGAATACTTTTAGCTAAATTTATTGACACATGTTACTGCGTTTCAATCAAATAGAAACCAAAGATTTAAATTTATAAATTTTTTGTTAATTTTTTTTAATAAAAATGTAAGAAGATAACAACATCAGAAAGCCTCAATATCCCCTAAAGACTCTTTTTTTTATGAAACTAAATAAAAATGCATATATACCCTACAGCACTTACTAGACAAAGTTTCAATCATGTAGCTTTAAAATTGAGAGAGATAATGCATTTTGGAGATGAAAACAACTAGACTTAT
The DNA here is from genome assembly GCA_030462855.1 of Saturnispora bothae. Taxonomy (NCBI): domain Eukaryota; kingdom Fungi; phylum Ascomycota; class Pichiomycetes; order Pichiales; family Pichiaceae; genus Saturnispora; species Saturnispora bothae. Next base: position 219,158 of record JAKVQQ010000003.1, on the reverse strand, counting down.
GTTGTGCTCAGCATTAATTTTTCACGCACTAATTCAAGTTATGAGGAACATTTAAGTTACAAAGACACTATCAACTATACAACAGATCAATGTAGATTCATTCCGGTAAGTTTATTTTGTAACTCACGAACATGTGATTCTTGAGCTGACGAAGGCGACGAATCAATCGACTTTTTCTTTGGAAGAGGAGGTGGTTTTTTGTTTGCTATTATTGATTGGAGCTGATCAGAGCTTAACTTTTTTGGCTTTGGAGGAGGGTTTTTTTTAGTTGATGAAACTGATCCCACTCTTGTGTAAGCTGGAGGTTCATCGAAAATAGGAGCAGATGTAGAATCGTGAGTTGTATTTAACCTTGTATTTGAACTGGAATCACGTGAAGGTAATCTTGGTGGTAATGATGGCACAGGGGTGGCAGAAGGTATAGAAGAGGCAGATTGTCTGTGTTGGATCGGAGGTGGAGGTTGAATCTTGGAAATATCAGGCAGTTGGAAAGTGGAAACAGGAACTGGCGGCACTTCTTGTAAAGCACCTGTATTGTCTGTACTAACCACTGGAGATGATTTAGCTGAAGCTAAAGAAGAAGAAGAAGGTGGTGAAGGAGAGAAAGTTGCGCTTCTAGCAAGACCTTCCTTTGTTTTAGCAAGAGATTGTTCTTTGATACCTTTTAATCTAATCTTATCCATTTTTCGACGTTCAATCTTATCTTCTTCTTCCCTAGTTAAGCGCGCCTTTGGTGGGGGAGCACCGAATTTGTTCAAATCGAAATCTAGAATACCTGTAGCAAATTTGGGCTCGACGATTTCTTCCTTTGCCAGAGCCATTTGTTTTCTAGCGATAGCCACGTTTTTGGACGAGATTTCAATAGGTTCACCTGGAGTATAAGTTCCCATAGCGTTATCGACAACAGGAGAAAAAGAAGAAGCAGGACCAAGAGTAGCAGCAAAAGCTGGTTGTTGCAGTTGGGATCCGTCATATGGCATCTCCGTTGGAACAACATATGTCTGAGACACTTGTTGAGGAATAGCTCTTGGAGGAGGCAGAGGTTCTCTAGTGTATGGTTGAGATACTTGCTGCTGTGGTGGATAACCTGGTTGTTGTGGCACTATTTGCTGTTGAGGAGCTGGTGGCTGTTGCTGAGCATATGACTGAGGAGCACTATAACCAGGTTGAACAGGCTGAGGAGCAAAATTCCGTTGTGGAGGAGACGTTTGTTGTGGCTGCTGTATGTCCTGTTGTTGATTTTGATCATATGACTGTTGGTGAGGAAGCGGTGGTTGAGAGGAATAATTTGAGTAGCTAGAAGACCGAGAAGGAGGTTGGGGAACAGATCTTACAGGTTCTTGCTGATAAGCTTGAGTGACGGCTGGTGGGATAGCTGTTTGTTGCGAATAACCTTGATAAACTTGTTGTTGATTCTGTCCATATGATTGTTGGTGAGGAAGCGGTGGCTGAGAGGAATAATTTGAGTAGCCAGAAGACTGAGAAGGAGGTTGAGGAACAGATCTTACAGGTTCTTGCTGATACGGAACCGTCTGAGGCATTGCCACTGGTTGCGAATAACCTGGATAAGTTTGTTGCTGGTATTGATGTCCCGGATTGGCATTGGCCGGTCTAACCGCTGTAGCATGTTGCGGCGGAGCAGGAAAACTCTTTGGATCTTGATAATTGACCGGAGGCGTCGAAACAGCTCCACTCGAGCCCCCATCACCATCATCAGCAGGTGTAATACCCTTCTTTTTATCAGAATGGGCCTTTGCGGTCCTATAACCGGCCTTTGAAACAGCAACAGTTCCTCTTCCTAGGCCCTTCAGTGCAGAAACACTGCCCGATTTAATTGAATCCTTGTTGTTGTCCCAAAATGAAGACATAGTATGGAGATTAAGGAAGACAAAGTCTCAATAGAGAAGATTGAAATTTCACTTTTTGTGTTTACCTTTTGCTACACACTATTTGATCTTCAGAATGTCTAAAATATTTCTTTCAAAGCCGTACAGGACGTTGAAGGTGTCCACTTTAGACGAAGAAAGTGATCCCATTCAGTTTATTTGTAAAAAACATACGGTGCGAACGCTGAATCTGCTTTTACAAGCGGTAGTTTCGCTGGGTCTTTCTGGAGATATGGACTCAAATGAGGTCCGTAGAGCATTAGAATACAAAGTTAAAATAGAAGAAGGATCTGACTGGCGTGCTGGTCATTTTAGATTTTATTTACCAGGAGTTTTGGCTCCTCAGATTACGATATTAGTTCACGATTTAAGTAATGATCCATCTCGCAACAAATTGTTGTTGATGTTCCATGGTAATCCAGGTGTCTTCTCAAGAATACAACAGTTGCTAGAAGATGACTGCAATTGTTTTATTACTCACGTGTCGCTCTCCACTCCTGCAATGAAGAGTTGCATCGATTATCCAAACATGCTCGGCAGACTACGTTCTATGGGCGACGTTGAATTATGGTTTGGTAAACTGGACACTAATGGGAGACTGGGGTCAATAGTGCTGACGTTGGGTGAGGAGAACTTGGTTAATTTGTGTCGAGAAACGCAAAAAGGTGGTGGAAACGTTAGTGACATTGTGTTCAAGAACGTTACTGAGGAAACAAAAATCAGTTTGGACAAACTAAACCTCGTGCGAATCAAATGTCTTATGTTCAGTTTAACATCGGATGGAAAGCTCACATTTGGCGAGTCAATGTCACCGACAATGGAGGACGCAGAAACACAGGAATCAATAGTCTCGATCTGGTTCTACATTGCTAAGTTGATCAATGGTTAAACATGCCTCATATGCGTTTGAACTCGACGTTGAATATGTGTAATTTTATGTACAAACAGATATATCATTTATATACCCAAAACCATGCTGCTAAAGTAAAGATGTGATCTATTTAGATTCACCATTTGATCCCGCAAGTTTTGCAGATTCTTCTTCGAGTTTATCGAAATCCACATCAAAACTTGACCCACACCCACACGAGCTCTTTGTGAATGGACTTTCCACCACTTTGAAACTCTCGCCAATCAATTCGTTGACATAATCGACCTTTGAATCACGGAGAATTTCCAAAGTCTCTTTGTCAGCAATAAGCTTGGCCCCTTCACGTTCAAAAAGCGTTTCGTTCTTAGTCCCATCAAACGTGCTTTCTTGAGTTGTTTCTAAATTGTACTGGAACCCATGACAACCACCAGAAGAAACACTGAGTCTCAATGCCAACCCCGGTTCTTCTTGTTTCAAAGCTCCCAACTTGCGAACAGCAGCAGGAGTCAAAGCAAGCCGCAAAGGTAAATTGTTATGTTCAGAAAGCTGTACGTTGGTGGCCTTGGTAAGCTGGAAATCATCATTAAAAGGACTTAAAGTGGATTTAGTGAATTTTACACCACTTTCAGCAGATTTTGTCCCTAAATTTGATTGAAATCTAAAATTTGTGTTTGCTATTTGTTTTAAACCAACAAGTTTCAAATTACGTACAAACATCTTCTCAAAAAAGGTAAATATTAGAAATTCGATTAGAAATCAAGACAAAATTGAATTACAAAAAACTAAAATTTGATTTCTCCGAAACTTCAATTCCGATGCCCATCATATGCTCATGTGCTCAGCAAGACAATTACAAATGAAAACAAACTGCCTGCTAATAAACTTCCATTGATGACAAAAGCAGTAAAAGCAGCAGCAGCACGCTGCTCTGCCTTTGTGTCTAAAACACCACCAACACGCATATATGCACAGGAGAAAACATGTCCATTGGTTACACCAAAGAGAAGTTGAAGAATGATGTAGCCAACATCACCAATGATGTATTTCTTATGGTTTGATAAGTGGCACATAAGGAACAATGGAATAAATAAAACACGAAGAGCTGAGTATGCAAGTAATGTAACATTCGACGTTATAACCAAACGTGGAATCGAACAAATGATTCTACCTAACAAATCACCCAAATTCCAAACTAAAAAGATGATGGGAGTGAAGTATTTCAAATCGACTCCATTAGACGAACGGACGTTAGAAGCAAAAATTGGAAAGACCAAAGTGACACTAAAGGCTAACGAAATAGCCAGCTCAATATACTTCAATTTGGACCAAAGTTGACCAAAGGTAACATTGACCACTTGATCATCAATCTGATCAGGATCTAACTGATTACTCTCGGCATCATTCACAATGGAATATTCTGCCTCACATTTCTGCATAGCATACATAGCAACTTGAGCGCACAGAGCAACCACAACACAAGTTAAGAAATACTTGACCGCTTCTGAATCTCTTGTAGTCATTGTGCTAATTAAAATAGACAAGATCATACTGATTGGAGGCATGACACCTGAAATCGCATTACCTATAACTGTAGCATTCGCATATTCAGCACCACCATAACCAGCTTGGGTGTTTACTAATGCCATAATACCAACTTGAGTTAAGCACGAGCCAATTGAAGTCAGAAGAACACTGATCATTGTGAAAATGAAATAAAACACAGTCCATTTATCTGGAATGACATAAACCGATAAACTCATTACTAGAAACACAATTACCTGGATCATGTTACCTATCTTAACTCTACGAGCATAGTCAACACCAATTTGTTTGTGTGAAAGGTAATAATTGAACAAGGCAGATGTAGCCGTACTAACTGTCATCATGATTGGTGAATAGTTTAATGACAGATAAGGATATGGTGAGAACTTGGTTTCGAAGTAATTTGAAGCTGAAAGAAAGCTGTTCCATGGCCAAAGAGATGCTGTACCGGCTAGGAGAAAGGTTATGTATTTTATATGAAACAAACGTAATTTAACAACTCCTCTTCGGAACACAATCGTGGTGTCACCATGGATGGCCCCAAGATTTGGTTGTGTCATTCAATATTTATGAAAAGATGCTCGGAAAATGTACATACACACAGATTAGATTTTCCCACTTATTTTACTTTTGCTGTTCCTTTTTCATACTTTATAAAAACGGTATCATTGTAAACAAGAAGAAAACACCAACATGACTAATTGACAACACAATCCCATCCAAAGTATGGGAAGGTGATGTTAGATCCAATGACGACAACCAGTGCAATCCCAGAATAAACAATCAATTTCACCCAAATGTCATTACAGGTACGTGATTTGAGTGCGTAACATTCAGGTTCACTTTTGTCTAGCGGAATGACTTTAGTAATGATTGGTTTAGAAATGATTTTCCAAATAACAACCATAGTTATGCCAAAAACAATACGCATCACACTGTTGAATAACCCCAAATGAGCATAATCAAATCCAATAGTAACTGGATCTAAAGGATTTGGATTGACTAATGAGGTGTTTGCCACAATCCAATGACTCAAATCCATCCCTAAAACAACACCAATAAATGCAACTGAATCTTCGTAACAAGGACAATCATCGACAGGAACTGGATGAACATAGATGTAAATAAAGTAAACTGAAACAATAACGAATGGAACATACCACTGATTATTGAAGATGACAAAGGAATCCCAAACATCAGTTGTAGAGACTCTTAGAAGAAAGACCACAGTTCCAATAATTGCACCGGTACTAACATCCAATAAACCGTGCATACCACAATAAACGCGACCTAAAACAAGACTAATCCAATACCATGCTAATAGCGCTAATACATATGGTGTTTTGACAGATAAGTCAATGCTACCATTGCTAATATGATAGCCAATCAGTAAGCAAACACCGGTAGCATTGGCAGTATGAGAAGACGGCATACCGTATTCCTTTGCAGTATAAGTAGACAAAGTTAATCTCAAAACGGGTGGTGATCTAGGTCTTGGTAGGCACATTGAATCTTTGACAAAACCAGTCATGTAAATACCAAATGCTAGAATAAAAAGAATGTCTCTAAATATAACAGAGCTTCCAAGCCAAGCAACCAATGGTAACATCAGCATATAGAATGTATGAGAGCCCATGTTTGCCATATGAAGAAAGTATAAATCAAGAAGTGGAGTGTGAAACTTTTGAATGTATTGAATGACTGGTAATTCCCATTCTAACATAGGATACAACATACCTCGTATAGAGAAGTAAACTCCGTTCATATGTTTTGTATAATAATCCAAAGGTTTGAGACCTGCGTCTTTAAGGTGCGTGTCTTCCAACACTATTGGCTCGGAGAAGGAACTTCCTCTACGACGATGCGTTGCCATTGATAAAACGAGAGATTAGTTGAAAAAGCCTCTGCGAGGCTGTAAACTCAAGTGGAAGAAATTATTCCTGGCATTAAATAAATAAGACAATGCTCAGCCAACAACAGTAAGATTACAGAGTCTGCGCACGTAAAGCAACATTTGGCATTTTTCGAATTAGCAAGTTTAATCATCTTTTACTCTTTGAATGTACTACTGTAGTTTTGGTAGAAAGACAAGAGAAGTACAAAAGCAGTTGATTTAACGAGAAAAAGAAGTGGCCGTGAGAAAGTAAGAACATAAGATGGGGAAAACACCCCTTTTATACCCAAAACATCGACTTTTAAAGGGGTGGGGTGTGATCATGTTGAAAAGTTAATCATTTTCCCAATTCGATGGAGCTAATAAAATTTCAATGATTTGGTATCTTTAGTCAATCTGGACAGTTTCAGTTTTTTAGTAGTAAATAAATGATTAACAAAGATATTCTTTGGAAAAAAGTGTTGACACATTAGATGATGCTTGGTTCGATTAACAATCGGTTCAAAATGCATTTGATATGGTTTCAAAGGCCTGATTTTCAAGTTTGTTTGATATCAGTAATTGTCTCAACGCCAGAACTGTTTTTTTATAACTTAAGATAATTGGATAAACACTTGCTGCGCACAAAAATCCAACTCTGTCTCTACTTTCAGCTGTCTCCGTATTGCAACTGTTGCAATTTGTTTACGTAATATAAAATGTATCATCACGTGACATTACGTAAGCAAACACGTGACTACCCCCAGCACCGCAGCATTTGAATTTTTGAAACCAACACAAAAATTTTTTCAACTTAAGTGAAAAATTTCAACGTTTAACTCTTACACTTCTTTTCTAACAAACCAGTTTAGTTTCAATATGCAAAACGATAAGGGTGAACTTGTATGTAATTAAGAGAGCTAATTTTTGGATGGTCATTATGGTCAACCGTTTCAATCAATCAGCCATCCCCCATCATTGGACCATGTTTACTAACACATTGTTATAGGTTGAATTATACATTCCAAGAAAGTGTTCTGCCACCGGTAGAATCATCAAGGCCAAGGACCACGCTTCTGTCCAAATCAGAGTTGCTGAAGTCGATGAATCTGGTAAGATGATCCCAGATGCCGTTAAGACTTACGCTCTTTGTGGTGAATTGAGAAGAAAGGCTGAATCTGATGACGCTGTCAACAGATTGACTCAAGCTGACGGTTTGATCTCCAACGTCTGGTCTTACTCCCGTTAAGCAGCTGGTATAGTTTAGTTAATCTATATAAGTAAATACAACAGTATAATTAAATGTCTCCATAGTTCAGTCAATATATACAACATTTGTCTGTGTTGTGGGGTTACCCGGCTTGTACGAACGGGACCTCCCCTGTGGATGCAATTTAAAAATTTTTTTTTTTTTCAAATGGGATCGCTAGCTGATTTTCTTCTTTCTTTCTTCTATAAACAATGTCTGCTAACGTTACCGCTCAAGACGGTGTCATTGACACTAACTATGATCAAGTTGCTACCACTTTTGATCAATTGAACTTAAAGCCAACTATCCTCAGAGGTATTTTCAGTTTGGGTTTTGAATCCCCTTCTGCTATTCAACAAAGAGCTATTTTGCCAATCACTGATGGTAGAGATGTTCTTGCTCAAGCTCAATCTGGTACCGGTAAGACTGCCACTTTCTCCATTTCTGCTTTGCAAAGAATTGACGAAACTGTCAAGAAGACTCAAGCTTTAATCATGGCCCCAACCAGAGAATTGGCCTTACAAATTCAAAAGGTTGTTCTTTCCTTAGCTTCCCACATGGAAGGTGTTTCCGTTCACGCTTGTATTGGTGGTACCTCCGTTGCTGATGACATCGCCGCTTTAGAAGCCGGTGCTCAAATTGTTGTTGGTACCCCAGGTAGAGTTTACGATATGGTTGAAAGAGGTTTCTTCAAGGTCAAGGACGTTAAGATGTTCATTATGGATGAAGCTGATGAAATGCTTTCCCAAGGTTTCAAGGAACAAATTTACAATGTCTTGAAGTACTTACCAGAAGAAACTCAATTAGTTTTGCTTTCTGCTACTATGCCAGCTGAAGTTTTGGCTGTTGCCACTACTTTCTTGAGAAACCCAGTCAAGATTCTTGTCAAGAAGGATGAATTGACCTTAGAAGGTATCAAGCAATTCTACGTCGATGTTGATGAAGAACAATGGAAATTCGACTGTCTTTCCGATTTATACGACTCTATTTCCGTCACCCAAGCCGTTATCTTCTGTAACACCAGAAGAAAGGTTGAAGAATTGGCTGCTAAGTTGACTGAAAACAACTTCACTGTTTCTTTTATCCACTCTGACATGAGTCAACAAGACAGAGACAAGATTATGACTGAATTCAGAACTGGTTCTTCTAGAATTTTGATTGCTACCGATTTGTTAGCTAGAGGTATTGATGTTCAACAAGTCTCTCTTGTTATCAACTACGACTTGCCAGACAACTACGAAAACTACATTCACAGAATCGGTAGAGGTGGTAGATTTGGTAGAAAGGGTGTGGCCATCAACCTTTTGACCTCTGAAGACGTTGCCAAGATGAGAGAAATTGAAATGTTCTACAACACTCAAATCAACGAATTGCCAGGTGAAATCTCCTCTCTTTTCCAATAAACATGCTGCTGATATTTTAAACTGGCAACACACTTCCTTTTTTAAAAAAATCGGACGTTTTGTACATCAGTTCGTCATTTGTGTATAATGCAAACTTGAAATAGTAAATTTTAAATAACTAAAAATATATATATATATATATAAGAATTATCAACGAGATCATAAGAAGCGATGCTGCTTCCAACTCGATCATCAGAATGAATGATTCCTCCAACTCCTTCCAAGGGTTTAGCTTGGTACCTCATTTCAGTTTATTTTTTTTCATAAAAAATATTTCAAATCAATTTTTATTTCGTCATCATCTTTAAAACCTCGCTTATCATGGATTACCAATCAATCGACCCTGAGCCGAGTCCCAATGTCCAGACAAATACCCTTTTTCTCCGAAACAGCAACAAGCTGCTCAGCACCACTTCCTTCATACTTATATTCTATCTCTATACCCGAGACAGATCTATCATACGGCTCCTAGCGTCAAGTCTTATCCAGATAATAATCCAGGAAGCAAACTCCATCCAGATGGTGGAACTGAAAGCGGGAATGGTGGGACTGCGATTGTATATAACAATGTTGGCAATGAACAATATGTTAGGCCATTATGTCGATTCCTTAGCCCCATTGAGTGACAAAAGATGGGTCTATGACGGGCTCTTAACTCAATTTATAGGCGAAGTTCCCAACGTCCCCACAACGCTAACTTTGTCACTCGATATATTGCTTCTTGGTCTTCAATTCGGGCAAACTAGTGAGATGACTAACGAGCTCACCGCCGTGATCAAGGTTCTCCTTTGAAAGATTATCGTACATTTACATTTATCGCATTTTTAACTATTTTTGGATATGTTTCAGTTGTTATTTAGTTTTTCTTTCTCTTTAAACACAGCAGGGATGGATTCGAGTTCTAGCATGTCGATGGACCCGAACGCGTCACACCTTAACATCCAGTCCTTCTATCTGGACTCTATCAAGTTTGCGACACAGAGAATCTTACCTCCAAAAGATGACCACTCTCCTTATTTTATACCTTTTAATAACATCGACGATCCCAGACCCATTGATCAATTGGTGTACCGGTTCACGATCTGGAAGATGATCATCAAGCAGATTGTGTTCTATTTCAAGGAAATGTCTATATTCAAAAAGCAGACTTATCTCGCCAACCGTGCCATGATCGAAACCTTGGATTTGTTGAATAAGCAGAACTCGGGGAAACTGAAAAACAAGGTTCAAGCCAACAAGGGCTTGAAGAAGTCGGTGAACAACGAGGCCAACGACGTGTTTAACGATCAGGCAATTGTCAACAAACTTCTTCAATCGACATTTTTGCCACCGGGCGATCATTCCATTCTTTCTATATCCAACACCTTTTTTGAGAGCCACAACTCATTAAAAGAAAGGGAGTTGATGACCTTCCAACAATTAACAAACAAACTGATTCCAAAGTTGGAGAATTTGAAAGACCAATTAAATAACGTCATTGAACAAATTTCATCCCTTAAATCAAATCAAGGGTTCAAGACCAAGCATTTGAAAATCGAGATTGCTAAAACTGGGGCCATTCTCTCAGACTACTTGAACAATATTGAATTGTTCAAAAATGGTGAGACCAAAACCAGATTAGGTACCACCATTAAGTTGGATGATATCAAGACTCCAAAAGATCCATACTTGTTGAAGTTAAGGTTGGATTTGCAATTGAAGGATCAATTGTACAGTGAAGCAAAACTCAAGGACATGTACTACGATTTGCAAAAGAAGGCGGTCCAATTAGAAAAGATTCTTTATGAAGAAATCCAAACGTGCATCAACACTTACACCGACTTGATTGATAATGAACTCAATTCCGTCAAAGACAACCTAATTCAACCTCTCAGAGAAGGGTTTTTGAAAAATCCTAACACTATGGATTGGGATTATTTTATTCGCAACGATAAGAACAAGAATTTCCTCAACTTGACAGGTGAAGAAACACTCAAGGGCAAAAAGATCAGAAAGACCAGTGACATTATTTATCCATTCAGAAAATCTAGTATCTCTTCATGTTTACTCAGTAACTGGTTGGAAAAGAAGTCCAAATATTTGAAAAACTATTCAAAGTTTTATTACGTTTTGACTCTCAATTATTTACACGAGTTCAAAACAAACGACAGATTAAACGAAATTAGTCCAGTCAATTCATACCCGATCGACAAGATCAACCTCAGCATCGTTGAAGGTGAATCTAGAAAGTTTGTTTTGAGAATTGCAAAAAGCAATGAAGATGGCGACAAGGTTAAATTGACCTTTAAGTGCGCTGATGAGGGTGTTGCTCAGAAATGGATCGAATACCTGAGCGACTTGACCGACTTCGATTCTCCAATTGAAAGAAACAACTCTTATGAAGATGAAGAGCTGGGTGAAGATAGTGCTAGTGTCTCAACTGAAGGAAGCCAACCACAAGCACAAACACAAGCACAGTATAACTCTGATGGTCACTCAGTTTATAGCGTTCCTTCTGTCGTTTCAGCTACTACCAATACTGGCTACAGAGTCCCATCTGATCATTCGTTGGACAATTATTTCAGTAAACTTCCTTCGTCATCCAGTGTCACATTCAAGTCCATCAAACAAACTCCAACTAATCGTGGAATGTCGCGTTCATCATCAAGAGCTTCCTCAAGAGCATCGTCACCTGCTAGATCTGCTCTCGGTACAGCCACTGCCGCCAGACAAAGCGCTATGGTTTCTCCAAGAATCCCTCCAATGAGTCCAAATAAGATTTCCCCTCAATTGACAGGTGGCCAAGGTGATTATTTCTCATTCCGTAGAGGAAACAGATTACCTAGTAGTGGAAGCTTATCTATTTCTGGTGGCAAAACAACTCCAAACTCTTCTCAACAAATACCAATGACGCAGCCACAACCTACCGCGTCTTCCTCATTTGTTCCTGTCATCAACCATTTGAATGAAGACGACGAAGAAGAAGAATCCTACTTTGATCTCAAGGTCGGAAAAAAGCCAAACGAACAAGGTGAATCCGGCTTGGCTAGAAGAAGAAAAACGTTGACTGAACAACTTAACATCGGACAAAACCAATCTGCACTCTTGCAACTTCCTAAACAGGAAAGCCAGCATCAAATTATACAGAACTCTAAGGTGATACCATCAACACCTGGTGTGATTCCAGGATCCAAATTGAACGGAGTTTTCAACATGCAACAACTTCAACCTTCTTCCCAACCGCAAACTCCACAGCCTCAACACCAGAAATAATGCTCCGAGCGCAACCCATATCTTTTTTTATAAATACTTACAGTTCTTATTTGAGTGACTAATACTGAGCAATAATGAGCATTACCATCACCGTTATTTTCAAGACCGTTTAAAATTTTCTTCCGATTGTTACATCGGCTCTTTTTTAAACATAGCATTAATATCATAGCATAATGGGTGTTGCGAAAGATTTAAGTCATTTACTGGCTGATGGTCTGTCTGGTCAGACTACTTCTCAATGGACGGGAATGTTTGAGCTCATGGCTAGAAAAGAAATGATTTCTCTCTCTGCTGGTTTACCTTTGGCCGATTACTTCCCTTGGGAAAAGATCGAGGCCTTTTCTCCTTGTCCACCATTTGCCAATGGTATAGGCAAGAAAACAGAAGATGTTGTGCATACTGAAATTTTGAAACATCAAGTGGAAGAATACGATATTTCACTCGACAAAGGTTTGCAATATGGTGGTCATCGTGGGTTCCCAGAACTGGTTAAGTTTTTAAAGGAACACACAGAAATGATCCACAAGCCAGGTTACGAAGACTGGGATTTGATCACCTCTGTGGGTAACACCCATGCATGGGATTCCACCCTGAGAGTTTTTTGTGAAGAAGGTGATTCTATCTTTGTTGAAAGTTACACTTTTTCTTCCGCTATTGAAACCGCCAGGGCTATTGGTATCAACTTTGTTCCTTTAGAAATGGATGCATATGGTATTGTTCCTGAAGCTTTGGCTAAGACTTTAGAAAATTGGGATTCTTCAAAGCCAATGCCAAAACTCTTGTACACTATTTGTACTGGCCAAAACCCAACTGGGTCCTCATTGTCTGTTGAGAGAAGAAAGTCTATTTATGCTTTAGCTTGTAAGTACGATTTCCTCATCGTTGAAGACGAACCATATTATTTCCTTCAAATGGATGAATATGATCCAGCCGTGAAAGCTGAGGACATTGCTACTCCTTCTCACGACGAATTCATTGGCTCTTTGGTGAAATCCTTCATTCATTTGGACACCGAAGGAAGAGTCTTACGTTTAGATTCCTTTTCTAAGGTTTTGGCTCCAGGTTGTAGATTGGGGTGGATTGTGGGTCAAAAGAATCTGATCAACAAGATTTTCGAACACAATGTTACTTTCATTTTGTTACCATCAGGAATGGCTCAGATTATGGTCCAAGGTTTGCTAGGTAGATGGGGCCATTCTGGTTACATCGATTGGCTTATTGCATTGAGAAAAGAGTATACCATTAAAAGAAACTTCACTATTAAGGCATTAGAAAAACATATTCCAAAAGAACTTGTCTCTTATGTTCCTCCAATTGCAGGCATGTTTTTCACTTTCAACTTAGATGCTGCTAAACACCCAGAATTCGAGTCCAAGTACAACTCCAACCCTGAAGAAGTCGAAACCGCTGTCTTTGAAAAAGGTCTTCAAGAAGGTGCACTTCTTGTTCCCGGATCTTGGTTCAAGTCTCCTAACTACGATCAAAAGGGTACTGATTTCTTCTTCAGAGGTACTTATGCTTCTGTGAGTATGGAAAAAATCGACTTGGCTCTTGAAAAATTTGGTACTGCCATCAGAGACGAGTTCAAATTATAGATTTAATTATAGATTTACATATAAAGTTGCATATGATTACCTACATTGTTTGTGGTTTTTTGTTTTTTTAACATTGCACATTTGGTCAACCTTCATGAGCAAAATAAAATTTATTGATGAGTTCCCGACTTTAATTTTTGTTTTAGCCATAGCCAAATAATCGATTAGAATCCATGTCACAACAGGCCAATGACTCCAATACGGGGTTTAAAGGGACAAAGAAACGAGGATCGCTTTTTGATGAAGAGGAAAATGCGATAGAAGAGCTCATTAAACGGTCTAAACTGGAATCAGGAATTAAGAAACTTAGGAAAAAACCCAAAAAACAAACGTCAACAAAGACTAATTCTCTTCAGCTGGTTAAGAAGGAGGATGATGTGTTTGAAGAAGAGTTTTTAAGACTAAAAACTTTGAAATCGCACGAATCAAAGGCTGCTTCAACACCTAATGATATACCAGAGAATGATAAAGCACAAGACGGTAAAGCCAGAAAGCCAGAAACATCAAAACGTACGAAACGTGCGAAACCTAAGACAAAGGAGGTTTCCGCAGAACCCAAGAAAACGAAAGAGAAGAAAGATATGGCTACTCATGAAAAGGTTTTAGAACCTAAAAACACTGTTTCAAAGTCAAAAAGTAACGCAAAGCCTACAACCAAATCATCTGGTGGGACCAATAAGCCAATCCCGAAATCAAATACGAACAAGTCTTCCAAAAAAAAGGCAAGATCTCTCATAGATACATCGATGGACGATTCAGTCTCACTAATAGACATTCTTGATGTTTCATACAATAAAGAAAATCTCGAAGAGGAGGATTCAGATGAAGCTTTTTCTTTATCGATCAAACCCACAAAGCGGGCCAAAACAAATATGTCAAAGAATTTGACATCTAAAGTACGAAAACCAGCAGAAAGTAAATCAAAACCAACACCGAAGTCTAAAGCTAAATCAAAAGCAGTTTCAAGGTCCAGTGAGAAATCAATCGAACAAATGAAAACATCATCTCTTTCAGCACAGGAATACCCAGATTACCAAGATGATGATTTACTAGCGGCAGTGCCAGATACATATCTTGAACCAACCCATATGGACATACCTGAACATAATGAATTAGCCGTGGACAATCGTGATGACTTCCCCAAAGGTCACGTTGAAACCATTCAAGTACCATTGAGCCCGCAAAAGAGTTTGAACAAAGAAAGACGGAGACAGTCTACTGCTCCAAGACGTCAATCACTTGTTTCTCGAGGGAGGCGAATCTCCAACATTAAAGACAATTCAGTTATACCTCATGATGATGTTCCCATTAATGATTACTATAACCACGTTGACCCATCATTACCTGCTCCCCATAAATTGAAAACTATCATCATCTGGATTTGCCAGAAGTTACTCAATGGGAATGCTACTGACGACCATAAGAAGAAACTTAAAGACGAGGCCAAAGTTCAAGAATTATTGAAAAGAGTCAAAGATGGTAAATTGGATATTGATTGGTGGAGTGGAGATGATATAGATGAAGAGAAGCTAGACTTAGAAACCAAGAGAAGAATTCAATATCTTAGTAGAAAGAATAAAGAATTAGGTAAGGACATCGCATATATTAAATCATTAGAGGAAAATCCACGTGAAAGTTATTTGGAAAATTATGAAATACCCAAGGTAGAAGACATGGAAGTTGTTGCAGATGTTGAAAAGATCTCAGTTATCAATACACTTATCAGTAGATATGAGAAATTGAAATCTTTTGTGAATAAGGCTAAAGTGGTGGAAGATTTGAGTAATAGAGTAGTTGAATCTAGGAATGAAATTATGGCATACCAATTGAAACAAGAGTGCGCTGTTGACGCTGTGGAGCTATTAAGAATGCTCTAATTGGAACCAAGTGTATCATAGTATGAAGTAAGTATATAATAGTGTTTTGTAAGTATAGTATAGAAAACAGGATAATCCCCTACCATTAATGATATGAATATTAACTATTGTACATTTTAAAGATGCTATATAATTGCAGGACAATACTAGAGATATTTCTTGGCAGCAAATCTGACTCTTGAATCGAATCCTTGATCAACGATCGCATCACCCAGTTTATAGAACGGGGACATCACCTTTTTCACCACCAATTCACTCACTTCGATGAAAAATTGTCTGATGGCTTCATCATTTACCCTGGTGTTGGTCAAAATTAAAAGCTTTATGTTAGCTTGGAGAAGAAATGCCAGCACGTTGTAACCATAGAAAGAGTCTAAATGTGGAAAAAACAACTGTGGTGTTCGCCATTGGACGTCATCTAGAATATCAAGAGATGCATTGACAATGAACTGTTTAAGTTGGTCAATTTCTTGAGGAAACGCGGGCGTTCCTTCAGATGACGTGTTTTTATAAGTACCAATGTCCAGTTCGTAAAGAGGCGCGTCTGTTTGACTAATTATCGTAAAGTAATACGACATCTGAAGGTGTTTTATTTGAGTAGAAGTGAATAAAAAAGAATATGTATTAATTGATTCAGTTTTTGTTATTATCACAAATGACAAGGCTGTAGCATTATGGCTAAAATGGAAAGGAAAGTAACAGGTGCAATTGACAAAAAATGCAATGAATAATTACAGCATTGTGTTTTCGACGTTACTAGTTTTAGAAAGACATCTCGCTTGGCAATTTTGCTAGCTCTGATTGTCACTTCAAAAGTCATTTTATGAAAAATGCAAATAACTCATCAAATGGAAGGAATTCAACACTCAAAACTTATAACTCTCACTCAAAAAATACCTAGTATAATAACGCAAGTTTTAGGAGCTTAAAAATGTCAGATGTCTTTAAAGAATATCACCATTTTAAAGTTGAACAAATGCTGAGCTAGTTATGGATAAATTTAGGCCTTTATATAGACATATATTTATCACAAAAGGCGATCATAAACGCTCAAGAATGCCGATTTTGAACGAGCGTCAACAGCAACACATTTTTGCAAAGGCTACACATGTTCAGAGCTATTTTGAAACCCACTATTCCTTTCTGGAAGAGTACGAAAACAGCCACCATGAAAACTCACTCTATACACCAATTGATGGAATATGGAATCCTCTTCAAATAATGAGAAACAGGAGGATTCGTGCGCAACAAAACACACAACTTAAGAACATGCATATTAGAAAAAGCAATATCAATTTAGCAGTAAAAGAACGCGAATTTCCAGGTATAAAGACACTTGATTTAGATGCGGTTGAATGGCACAGAGTGAAGCTTGCTAGCCGAGTTTTCAGTAGACATACCAAAGCTAGGAATATTTGGCAAGTTAATTTACACGAAATCAGTGGTGATATGTTTTGGCGAGAAGACCACTGGCTGGAACTGAAAGATAGAAATGGCCAATTATGGTTTAATGAAGATGGTACTTTGAGAGAAACAATGGTTGAAGTTCCCAAAGAAGTCTTGAGAATGCATGATAGGTTGTTTGAAAACAGTTCTAACAGTGATGATACAGCCAGTAGTGCAGCATCTCTAGCTAGAAAGGGTCAGTATTCAAGAAACAGCTCAATCTTAACCAGTTCCGTAGGGATAAAGGGACTTCATGTGACACCAGAAGCTGAAAACAATCGTTCTTTCAGTCATCCCAATAGTTCCTCTGGGGATCATGACTCGCCTGATGTTAATAAAACCCCTGGAGTGGTAAGTGATGCTCCTGTTGAAAAAGTCGATGAATCGAATATCACTTCAGAGTCAATAGACGATGATTTTGATGACAAAGATGACATTGTGGACTTCTTGAATTTCATACGTAGCACTGATTTGAAAGTGATGAGTGAAGGAAGGAGATTAGATGTTAGCAAGTATGACACGATGAATACAGTTGACCAACTGACTATCAATTTAAAAACAAAGATGGACAAATATAACCAATTGGAATCTGCCTGTAATGAAAAATGTGAAGAGTTGAGTTGCAAGATTGACACGATTGAATCCGAACTGAACAAAAGACAAGCCATGAATGATTGCACTGAGAACAAAATTGAAGAGTTGTTAGGTTATTGCGACAGAACAAACGGTGACATTAATACTTCAATCACATTGCAAGTTCGTAACTTGCTTGAAAAGTCCAGCGAGTTGGATCAGAGAATGGAGACCAGTTTTCTCATTGGAGTCTTCTCCAGGGCTGTTGAAGCAGCCATTATTGCATTATTGTGGGGGGTCTGGATCGTCGTTGAAGGGTGGATTTTGCTAAAAATGACGCTCTGTACTGTAATTAGCGTCGTGAAATGGACCTTCTTTTAGTTAGCATATATTAGCATGAATAAATATACCATTCAAACGTAACTCACATGAGCACAAAAGTGCTCATATGGAAGCCGGTAAGCTTTTTGCCATATTTAACATGATGTGTCAATTGAAATAAAACAAAGGCGTCAAGTTCGTTAAAGCAGCGCCATCCCTTTTATCATCACTAGTTTTATTAATACACTTCATATTTTAAAAACTGCGACGCGTCTTTGTCTCACATTAATTTTTCAGTACGCGTGTCCCACACATCGACTTCTTCTTATACTTCTTTCTTTGTCATCAAATGTCTGCATCTTTGAAGATTTTCCTCCTTACTCCAGAAGCTCGTGCTCCAACCAGAGGTTCAGTCTTAGCTGCCGGTTACGACATGTATGCATCCGAACCAGCTGTTGTTCCATCCAAGGGTCAAGCGATGATTGCAACTGGTGTTTCAGTTGTTTGTCCACCCGGTACTTACGGTAGAGTTGCGCCAAGATCTGGTTTAGCTGTTAAGCATGGTATTTCTACCGGTGCTGGTGTTGTCGATGCTGATTACAGAGGTGAAGTCAAGGTCATTCTTTTTAACCATGGTGAAAATGATTTCCATGTTGAAGTTGGTGATAGAATTGCCCAATTGGTGTTGGAAAGAATTGTCACTCCTGATTTAGAAATCATGGATGAATCCCAATGGGAAACTTTGAAAGAAACTGAAAGAGGTGCTGGTGGCTTTGGTTCCACTGGTAAATAAACGAGCATGGTTTGGCCTGTTATCTACATGCTATGAGACCAATACAGACTTGACCTTATCATTTATACCATAAACTGAAATAATATTTGAGATAAAAGTGAACATAATTAGGAGTGTAGCATAAATCTTTGGCTCAAATTCATGGAGTTTGAACTTGAAAAAAGTGTACAAAGTAATCACTAATAGTGCATTATAAATTCTCATTCCATTTCCCTGGAATCACGTTATTCTCCCGACCATCCACACTAAACCTTAAATTTCACTGCTGAGTATTTTTTTTTCCTTGTAGATACTCTCTATTCTTTTATCAATTAATGTCAAAGACAGAACTTTACGGCGGGGCAATCTCGGTATTCATTCCATTTCAAAATTTGGCCGATGCTTCAAACTTTAGACAAATTCCAGACACACAAGAAGTTTTTGTGGGCGAAAATGGATCCGTTTCAATAATATTTGATCTATTAGAATCTATTGATGTTTCTAATGCCACAGAGCGTGTTTTGGGACATTTACAGGAAATAAACGCAATTAATGGTATTGATCACCAAGTTGATGTCAAACCTAAAATCATTGAAGGTCTTTACGGCGATATTGGTGTTGTCCAAGTTAAAGAAAAAGTCTTGAAGTTTGGCAAGGATTTACACGATATTAGTATCTGCATTGCTGTTATTTATCTAGAGAAAGTTGAAACTGATATTGTGATTACTTTGAACAAGGAGGATTCTGAGATCGATATTGAAGCGTTTATTCAGATGTTGAAAAGTTTGAAAATTGAAAATTGGGGGTTGTTCGGTTAGATATGTGAGAATTCCATTTGAGGTGTGAACTCAAATCTATGTGCTTGTCGGGGCTACTTTTAATGGATGAATGTTCGGGAAAGTTGTATACTGGTTATTTAATAGAACAATATATGTAAAAAACATGATTTTTTGCATTGTTATCGGGTCAAAAAAGCCAAAATATCTGCAGACTATGTTAGCTTTCAAGGTCTAGTGAGTTAGCAGCCTATTTGTGACAATACACGTCAAAAACTGTCAGGTCACGTGACCAAACTCTAATTATGTTTACATTCCATGAGGAAACAAGTTATTGTCTTTTCAATTACCCCTTTCTCTCCCTGTCAAAATCAATAGCTTAAATGAAAGAAGATCGGTTGCAAAATCAAACTAATCTGGATTATTGACCTGAGCGTTTTTCAAATGATTCAACATGTGCTTCAATCTTCAAGTGTTTTCAAATAATCAGTAATAATGTTTGCTATGCAAAATGCTTTCTCGTACAATTGATGCAAAATGCAAATAATCTTCTGCACACAAACTCCGCAGCTTACGTATCAAGTAATTTTTTCTTCACAGATGAATACGTAAGCAAAGAAGAAAAAGTAAAATGACAACTTTAAGATAATTCTATTTTCAGTGTGGACAACAAAATGGCCTATTCCGAGTACATAGTGAGTTCATTACCAGGTTACGACTCACCAGTGAATTTTACAATGCACGCAGGGGAAATCCCTATCACAGAAAACCAGTCTACCCTTTTTTTCTGGGATTTTACCCTTCTCAATGACCAAGATGAATCGAAATTAGGTTCTAAATCATCAAAGAGACCCTTGATCATTTGGCTCAATGGTGGACCGGGATGCTCTTCTTTAGATGGAGCTTTGATGGAAATAGGACCTATTCGTCCTTCCAAAAATGGGGTCGAATTCAATGACGGATGGTTAAGCATGGCTGATTTGTTATTTATTGATCAACCCGTTGAAACGGGGTTTTCTCATTTGGCTTCTGGTGACACATTGGACACGAATTTGAATGAAAGTACTGGCCATGTCATGAAGTTCTTGAATAACTATTTTGATATGATTAAGAATGATTCAGGGTTAGAGTATGATGATATTATAATTGCAGGTGAATCTTATGCGGGTCAATATATTCCTCATTTAGCTAGAGCCATGAAGGATTCAGTTTGGGGGCCAAAACTGAGAGGTATCTCCTTGGGTAATGCATGGTTAGACCCTAATTTACAATCACTCTCGTTCATTCCATTTGCTATCAAGGAAGGTATTATTGAACCCAGTAGAGACGAACAAAGATTGAGTATGTTATTGGAAAAACAAGATGTCTGTCAAAACGTCAACCACTCTAATCAAGATATTTCCTTTGTCGATGAAAACTGTGACGGTATTCTGAGTTTCATGTTGTTCCTTTTCAAGCCTGAGAAGAAGATGTGCTTGAATGTTTATGACGTGTCAAAAACCGATACATATCCTGCCTGTGGAAGCAATTGGCCAGAAACTTTGAGTGATGTGACGTCTTATTTGAACCAGCCAGATGTTCTAAAAGCATTAAATGTTCATTCTAAAACTAAATGGAGTGAATGTAATAACGATATTTTCCAAACTTTCAAGCCATCCAGAGACGAGCTCAGTGCACCATTGCTAGCAGGATTGCTAGATGATGGTGTCAAGGTTCAATTGTTTTCTGGTACAAACGATTTAATCTGTAATTATCTTTCCACCGAAATGGTTTTGAAGAAGCATTTGCTAAACTTTATTGGTAAACCAAAGGAAGAGGAAGAGGAAGAAGAACAAAATAATAAAAAACTGGAAAAGGCATTGCAACCGCGGGACATTGATGTTATGGAAATGCAATATCTCTGGGAACATACTAATGAACTTGCAGGTCAAGTAAGTATTTGGGGGAATTTATCTTATGTTAAAGTGGACCATGCAAGTCATATGGTTGCGTATGATTATCCAGAAAGATCTAGTGGTTTATTAGAGATACTAATGGATGACACGCATAAATTGGGTTACAATGGTACACTTTACACAGGCGGTATGCCGAGAGACGTTTATGATAAACAAACCACCGAACAATACAACGGAGGTAAAACGCTGGTTAATAGATACGTTGCTTTGTTTGTGCTCTTGGGAGTGTTTATTGGTCTGGGTTTCTATCTTGTCAGATCCATTTTAAGCGAGAAAAAGTACTCTGCTTTGAGTAAAGGTGAAGGTCGTGGCAAGAACAAGAAAGTTCACTGGAACGATTTAGAACAGTTGGGTGATGATGGTCAATGGGAAACCAGTGAAGGGGTCGTAGGTGACTTGGAACTGCAAGATTTAAGTGCACCACCTGTGTCCAGCCGGGAGGGTGAAGTCGACGTTAAAGATTGAAAAGACTGCGTTATTATTACCACTATATAAATGAACAAAATTCGAGTAGTTTCAAATGCTGAGCAGAATCAGAGTAATGTGAATTACGTAATCACATCTTTTCTTTCCACTTTAAATCACTTCTTTCTAAGAACAATGTCAAGTTTATACCCAATGTTGCGGGCGACAGTGATCTACGGAGGTGGGATCATTGGCACGGGGGTGCTTCTTTATAAATACACTGTTCCTACGGGAGACGAGCTCCTTGCGCGGATGTCACCAGAGTTACGTGCCAAAGTAGAGGCAGAACGTGGTTTGCGAGAAATGGAACAGCAAAAACTCATGGAGATTGTTAAGAAGACGTCTTCTAGTGATGAGCCTATTTGGAAAACGGGGGATTTGTATAATCCATGGGAAAAAACTGGAAAACACCTCTTGATTGATAAACTGGAATATGAAAGAAATGTGGCTGCTGAAAAGTCCAAGGATGAGTTGGCTAAGCTCAAAGAGATTCAAAAGGAGCTTAAGTAATGCGTCAGTGTGTTTCCCTTTTTATCTAGTGAGCGGCCAGCGCGTGAAAATAGAACTGTTTGGTACACTTTGTATAGTTTCATTCTTATCCATTTGATCAATGGCAGAGAAGATCTTGTTAATACTTGTTTCGATCACCATCCCGCCCTGGATCATTTCCTCAAGAGCGATTTGTAACACTTGCCAATGGAACACCAAGTCGAGCTCACAGACGTCACGGAAACATCTGTTGAGGACCTGAACAAAGACTTGAATCAAGTCTAGAATGCCCAATTCGGACTCACTCGAGTCCACTACAAAAACAAAATAAAGTGTGGCAAAATGGCGATAGATCACCCGCACGTTACTAGCCGTAGACCCCAATTGCTGCTGTAAAACGCTCGGAATGGTGAGAAAAGAAGACTGCGAATCGCTTCTCTCAGACACCAACTGATGGATCTGACGCAGCAGCTCTTGTTGTAAGTCAACCTCTAGTGGTCTGTAAAACTTCATGAGCCGTGGCAGACCGTCGTTGTTGAAAATGAGTACAGAATGAATCATTTTTGTGTGTTCCCCCCAATGAAAAGCGTGTGTTCAAACTGAAATTTCGCTTGCTGGAAAAACCGCTGGGATTACGTAATGCCACACTGTAATCTCCGATATCGACGTGGAAACGTCGTAGAGCGGGGGAAAAGGGGCGTATCATGCGTTCAATTTGATCCGCCCTCTCAATTGAGACTGATATCCAAATTTTACCTTTAAGCCACCTATTTTCATGCTTTTACAGCTCGTTTATTGCTCCAATTTTAAATTTATACAGAGATTGAATCGTTCTCTCTTTTACCCGGATTCAACAATGGGCTTTTTGGGTTTTCTGAAGAAGAAAAAGCGCAGTCCATCGCGGTCGTCAGATAGCGAAACGCCATCTGCAAATGAAGTGCTTTCAAAGCAAGTTTTAAACACAAATAACAAGCCCGCAATTATGAAACCGTCACATTTGTCGACGCACGCTAACGTTTCAGACGAATTACTCCCCATTGTGACGCTCATGACACATCAACAACAGCGTACATACTATTCCGGTGAAGTGGAGTATCAGGATATGTCACATGAAAACGTCCAACTAGTTTACACATTGAGTGAAGTGACCCTGGTTGGATCCAATCTCACGATTCTCGACTTAATCAAGCCATTGTATGTGAATATCTGCGACTGTGAATTGCGTGTCAATGGCTTGGAAGTTTTTGTTGTGATCACCGAACACTCCCAAGTGGCTTTCAGATTTGAATCGGAAGATAAGTTGATTGATTTCTATTCAGCCATTCTGTTGGCTAAATTTGAATACACCCAATTGCAAGAAGCATACACCGGTGCTTTGCTATCGAGTGAAGCTGTTCATTTTTCAGATATACGTACTTTGCTTGATCCGCATAACAGAAAGCATTCCAAGGAAGAATGGTGTGTTGTGAGGTTCCCATACTTGAATGGAAAATGGATTAGATGTCTTTCAGTGATCAAGTCTAACAAGATTGAGATTTATTTGAATGGCAACAAATCAAAGAAACATCTTCTGGCCACGATCATTGAAGGTAAAACCGTCCATGGCGTTTACTCGGGGTCTACTATGACCATCAAGGAAAACTCGCTTGTGAGAGTGTGGGGTGACTGTTATATCGATGTGGAATTACTGAACAGAGTTCTACTAAAGGATACACCTTATGATAACAGAAGTATTACGAATGTTCGTCGTAATTCCATTTCCAAGCGTCTTTCATTTGGATCAACAAAATCATCTTCTCAAAACCCTCCTGCTTTTTCCCACCAAGACGATTCATCATCAAGTTCCTCTTTCACTCCAAACAGCCGATCAACAAGTGCAAACCAACACAGACGTGTCCAATCTATTGATACAGCCATTTCCGACTCATCTTTCACTTCCAAAACACCTAAGAAACTTGTCAAACGTGACATTGTTCAAACTCACTTAGTTTACATTATTCCTGAAACTCACGGTGGTATCAAGCCAGTTGAAATTATGCTCCGTATGGTCATTCCAATGATGAACACGTTCGAGCTTTATGGCAGACCTGAAAGATTCATTTCAAGTAGAACAGAAAAAGAATCTCTTCTTTTTGGTTTACCTCAATTGCCTCACACGCAGTATCTTTCGAGCACAAGTGCTAGGGATCTAGCTGCTGTAAACCTTTCCAACTCTCTCACAGAAAATTGGAGTATCAATGATTGGAATATGGTTTTCAAGGAGCTGGTTAACGCAGTCATGATCAAGAAACAAGAATCTTTTGTGGATCTGACCCAGGTGAGATACGAGAAACCAAAGCTTGATCTTGCCTATGATCCTATGGACGACTTCAATGTTGAGCTCCATTAGAGAATGTAAATCTAGTTAGTTATCTTTTAGTTATACATTTATTCAGTTTAAATTTGTGATATTACGTAAAGCAAAGCGTATCAAATGATCTCGAAAGTAGGACGAAAACAAAAGGTTTTGAGTCCCAAAAACTTTCCACAGAATCTAGTAAATTCCAGTACTCCAAAACTGCTTTTACTTGTTTCTCAGCCTTGATCGATCACCCTCCTTTTTACCGCCTTCTCGTTTCAAATATTTACTTTCCAACACTCAAAAAAATCTCACGTATTTCGCCTCGACTGTTTTTATTTACGTGTTTCTTCCACTCCAGAATGCAATTAAGTACCCTTCTTGCTGTGTTTGCTGTGGCCTCTGCTTCTACCATTACTTTCCCACTTGCTGCAAATGCTAAGGAGTGTTTCTATACCTTTAACACCCAGCCGAACATTAATATTGGCTATTATTTTGCCGTCCAATCTGGTGGATCATTCGACGTTAATTATTACATCAAGTCACCGGATGGAAAGATTATTGTGAGTGAAGAAAAGCAAAGACAAGGGGATTACGTTTTCAACGCTGATCAACAAGGTGAATATGAGTTCTGTTTTGATAATCAAATGTCTACATTTGCTGAAAAAGTCATTGATTTTGAACTCAGAGACAATGATGATTCAATTACTGCCCAATTACCTGAGGTTCCAAGAGGTAATGGTGCTGTTGAAGGCATGCAAAATATTGTGCATTCTATTGAAAACAAATTAGCCAAGCTAACCAATTCTCTTAATTATTACAAAACTAGAATGAACAGAAATCAGTCCACTGTGAAGTCAACTGAATCAAGGATCTTGATGTTCAGCTTCTTTGATTTGGCTTTGATGATGGTTATGGCTTTTTTCCAAATTGCCGTCGTCAAGTTCTTCTTCCAAGGTTCAAGAAAACAACTGGTTTAAAAGGTTATGTTGATGTTTAGGTTGTATGTGTATAGATGGCACCTCTGTGTCATGCAAGTATATAAGTTAATAGTGTATTAATTAGAATGTGGTGTTTCATTTCAATGGGTTTCAAGATATGATTTCAAAAGATATTTCCTAGTAAATCGTTAACCTCCCAAACATCGGTCGTAGGGATTTTTAATTTGTCGAAGTATTTTTTTTACATTCGTAATAATTTTTTTTGTTCCCTAGTAATGTGCTTTGAATTTTTTTTTTCCTACTGGGGAACAAGCCTACCCCCCGCAGGAACCCCCCAAAAGATAAAATTTTTCACCATTTCATTCATCTTCATCATAAAGGGCCAACACTCAAAACACTCGCTATGAGCACCACTCACTGCAGATTTTACGAGAACAAGTATCCAGAAGTGGACGATGTTGTCATGGTCAACGTGCAACAAATTGCAGAAATGGGTGCCTATGTTAAACTTCTCGAATATGACGATGTTGAAGGTATGGTTCTCCTTTCTGAACTTTCTAGAAGACGTATTCGTTCTATTCAAAAGTTGATTCGTGTGGGCAGAAATGAAGTTGTTGTGGTTCTTAGAGTCGATAAAGAAAAGGGTTACATTGATTTATCAAAGAGAAGAGTTTCCGCTGAAGAAATCGTTCAATGTGAAGAAAGATACAATAAATCCAAAGCTGTTCATTCTATTCTTCGTAGATGTGCTGATAAGTTCAATATTCCATTAGAAACTCTTTACAAGGATGTTGCTTGGCCTTTGGCTAGAGAATATGGCCATGCTTTTGATGCTTTTAGAATTTCAATCACCAATCCATCTATCTTTGATTCACCAGAAGTAACTCTCCCTGCTCCTGAAGTGATTGAAGAATTGAAATCCAACATCAATAGACGTTTGACTCCTCAAGCCATTAAATGTAGAGCAGATGTTGATGTTTCATGCTTCTCTTATGAAGGTATTGATGCTATTAAGGAAGCTTTGGCTGCGGGTGAAGCTATTTCAGATGAACAAAACCAAATTAAGGCCAAGCTCGTGGCTGCTCCTAGGTATGTGTTGACTGCTCAATCTTTAGACAAGAAGGTTGGTGTTGATATGCTCAATAAGGCCATTTCAGTTGTTACTGAGACTATTGAAAAATACGGTGGTGTTTGTGATATTGTTATGGCTCCAAAGGCTGTCACTGCCACTGAAGATGCTGAATTGCAGGCTCTTTTGGAAAGAAAGGAAATGGAAAACCAATTGGAAAGTGATGAAGATGATGAAGATGGCAGTGATGATGAAGACGATGAGTAGATTAACGTCTTCGGTATATAGTACAAATAAGAATTAGTATAATAATTAATACATTGAAATATTAAGCCTACAGCACGATTTTGTGTATGTTCGATCAATTATAATTACTTTCTTTCTTTCTTTCTTTCTTTACTTCTTCTTATCCATAAATTTCAAAAATCCCTCTATACTCTTAAAAATGGCATCGGAGCCTTCTTCAAAGAGGATAAAAACTACATCTTGGCTATTGGATGATCCCATGTCCGAATTGGCGCTTATTTATGATAAACTGATGTCATATTACACGTTTTTATCAACTAGAAAACACATTATTCCATCATTTGATTTATTAAAAACACCCGTTGAGCGAGCTATTGGACGCAAACTGACACATGATGATGTAGCACGGCTGAAATATATTGTCCCGAATGATATCAACTTTGAATACGTCGATAGTGATCAATTCATCCTTGAAGATAAACAGTTTTCTTGGAAGGATGGGTTTAAGCAAAAGGAATTAGACATGTTTGAGATTAAGGACACTAGCAAACAACCTGAACAAATTTTAATTGTGGAGTTTCTTGATGGTGATTTGACTAAATCAAAAGCCACTACGGGATTCAACACTAATATGAAATTACCACAATACACTCCGGAAAGTATTAAAAGGTTAATCGTAAAACGACAAAGAAGATTCACTGCTGCATTTACTGAGTTTAAAGAGTTGCATCCTTTGGATGGGTGGGAAATTATCAAAGAGGAAGCAGTGGTCTATTTACCCAGCAAAGTTGATCTTATAAATCCTCTTGATCAAATTAATGACGAAACTATCAAATCTGATCATAAACCAATGACCGAAGTGATATCATTGATCCAGTCTAAGCCATTCTACGAAAATCAACTAAGTAGACCACACGTTATACCCGCCAAGACTACAAAATTTGGTACTTTGAAATACTTTGATTTGGATGAAAAGATTTGGGAATTACTGCATAAACAGGGGATCAAACAATTATATTCACATCAATGCAAAGGTTTGGACTCATTATGTTTAGGAAAACATGTCATTTCAACAACACCAACTTCATCGGGTAAATCATTGATTTATCAACTTCCCATTCTTAATTCATTATTGAATGAACCAACCTCAACCTCATTGTTAATTTTCCCAACAAAAGCACTTTCCCAGGATCAATTGCGTACTTTGCTAGAATTTGCAGAAGATTTACCGATTAATAATGATTTAATTTCAGCTTTTGATGGAGATACCGATCAGCCTACTCGTCAATGGATACGTGAGAATGCCAATGTCGTATTGACTAATCCAGATACACTCCATATGACCATTATCCCTCAACATGAAAAATGGGGGAGAATCTTGCGTAATCTTAAATACGTTATCATTGATGAATTACATTCTTACAAGGGAACATTTGGCGCGCATGTTGCTTTGATCATCAGGAGATTAAGAAGGGTTTGTGCTTCTTTGGGCAACCATAATGTTGCGTTTGTTGGTTCTTCGGCTACTTTGAAAGATGCCGAGGTTCATTTTGGTAAAATGATTGGTGTTGAAGTTGATTCAGAAAATGTTAAAAATGAGATTGATGCTGTTAATGAGATCAAAGCTGAAAATGCATCTGCCGAACCAGATTATAAGCCCATAGTTTGGATCAATACCGATGATGATGGCTCACCTTGTGGCTCCCGTCATTTGGTAGGGTGGAATCCTACCGAATCAGGATCAATGATTTCAGACACATCTAAACTTATTGTGGAGCTGGCTCGTCAGCGCATTCGTACGATTGTGTTTTGTTCTATTAGACGAACGGTTGAATTAGTCATGAAAGATGTTCGGTCACGACTCAAACAAGATCCTGAACTGATTAGAACGATCATGTCTTATAGAGGTGGGTATAGTGCTAAAGATAGAAGAAAAATCGAAAGGCGAATGTTCTCTGGTAGTCTCAATTGTATTGTTGCAACTAATGCTTTAGAAGTCGGGATTGATATTGGTGGGTTAGATATTGTTGTTATGTGTGGGTTTCCTGTTAGTTTGAGTTCTTTTGAGCAAGAAATGGGTAGAGCAGGTAGAAGAGGGTTGGATTCCATGTGTTTATTGGTTGCAGGTAAAGATCCAGTTAGTTCTTACTATGTTAACAAAATGGAGCAATTGGTCAATAACACTCAATGGGATGATTTATGTGTTGATTTGAAGAATTTACTGGTTTTAGAAGGTCAATTACAGTGCGTTTTTAAAGAAATTCCAATCAGAAATGATGATTTGTCAATGGAATGGACAGCATGGTTTAGTTTCATTGAATGGGACATTTTCGAAACGTTGATCAGAGAAAAATTTAAATGGGATTCAGAGATCAACAAATGGACCTGTGCAGATGCGTATTTACCCCATCCAGCGTCTCATACTTCCATTAGAAACATTGAAGAAGAATCCTATGCCATTGTGGACACTACTGGGAATGAAGGTAAGCAGGAAATTATTGAACAAGTTGAAACTTCCCGTATGCAATTCACAATTTATGAAGGTGGTATTTTCATTCACCAAGGGTTGCCATACATGGTTCGTGAAGTCAACGTTGATAATAAGTATGCTATTGTTCAAAGAACTAATGTTGATTGGACAACTTCACAAAGAGATTTCACCGATGTTGATCCGCTACTCATTGAGCGAATCAAAGTTTTGCCGAAAAGTTGTATCAATGTTTTCTACGGGAACATCATGAAGACAAGTATAGTCTTTGGATTTTTCAAAATGAATTCGCAAGCTAAGATTTTAGACGCAGTTGAAGTCAACAGTCCGCCAATTAAATATCAATCGAAGGGTGTATGGATAGATCTTTCTCAAAACACACTTGACTTACTTTTGGAGCATAAATTGAGTATTCCTGGAGCTATTCATGCTGTTCAACATGCCATCATGAATATAATTCCCAAGTCTGTAAGTATTGGGTCCAAAGATGAAATACAATGCGAATGTAAAGCTCCAGAAAAGGAATTTGCCTCACGAGAATCAAAACGTAAAAGACCAAGTCGGATCATCTTGTTCGACAACAAGGGTGGTAAATTTGGTTGTGGACTTAGTGCAAAAATATTCGATATGATTGAAATGATTCTACATGAGGTTTTAAAGGTGTTAGAAACCTGTGATTGTCAATGGGGGTGCCCTGAATGTTGTGCGGGTACAATGTGTGTTGAAAACTCTCTTGTTTTGTCCAAATACGGTGCCATTGTCATATTGAGATGCATATTAGGCCAAACTGACCCACTTAAAAACATACCTATGGGTCCAGAAGGAAACATGCCAGATATCACGATTGAAACATGTGTCCCTGTTAATGATACTTCTTCAGTCCCAATTTCCTCTTTCGTTGAAATCGAAGAACCTTCAATCGCTCCTCAAGTAAAACAGGATTGATTTTGTGCTGAGCACATGAGCATTTTGGGATAGAACTTGAATGGATTTTCTTTGCCACCCAGTAGAACGAATTTTACGCGTGTCTTTCTTATTTGAAGATTGAGATGAGTGAGACCATTGACAGTACGTATAGTAGAGAGTAGCATTTTTGTATTTTAGTCAATTCATACTAACATCGAATTAAAAAGTTAATATCAAACACGCGGGCAAAGTTTACCCTCTAAGTGTTGAGACAAACGAGACCGGTTATACTCTTAAGGCACAGATTTCGTCATTGACTGATGTTCCACCGGAGAGACAGAAGGTTCTTGTTAAGGGGGGGCCATTGAAAGATGATGCAGACTTGTCCAAACTTGGATTCAAAGCTGCCCAAACGATCATGGTTTTAGGTACTCCATTAGAAAAGGTTGTTCAAAAGGAAGATAGTGGATTGAAGTTTGTTGAGGATTTGAAGAAATCTGATTTGATCAAAATGGGTGATTTGAATACCCCTAATGGGTTAGTGAACTTGGGTAATACTTGTTATTTGAATTCTTCATTGCAAACTTTGTTTACTATTGACGAACTGAGAAATGAGTTGAGACAATTACAAGACAATTCGGATTCCTTCAT
This sequence comes from Saturnispora bothae, assembly GCA_030462855.1. Lineage (NCBI taxonomy): Eukaryota > Fungi > Ascomycota > Pichiomycetes > Pichiales > Pichiaceae > Saturnispora > Saturnispora bothae. The sequence goes on along the minus strand of JAKVQQ010000003.1, from coordinate 188,174 downwards.
TTGGAATCTGAAAGAATTGTTTGCTAAGATGGAAAACAGAGGTCAAGGGGCTGTTACTCCGTTGAACTTTTTGAGTACACTAAGAACAGAATTTCCACAGTTTGCAGAACAAGATCAACAACATGGGTTTTATAAACAACAAGACGCAGAAGAAGCATATTCACAGATCCTTACTAAGATTGTTCAAAAGTTCCCAAATCTGGAGAAATATTTCAGAGTTGAATTAAAGGCCATTTCAGTTTGTAAAGAAATTGAAGGTTCTGAAGAAGACATCAAATTTGAAGATGTCAACAAATTGAGTTGTCATATTACCAGTTCCACCAATTTTTTGCAAGATGGGTTAAAGAAATCTCTGATTGAAACTTTAGAAAAACATAATGATCAATTAGGTAGAAATTCACAATATGAGATAACTAAGAAGATAGTCAAGTTGCCAAAATATTTGAATGTTAATTTTGTTAGATTTTTCTGGAAGAGAGATTCCGGTAAAAAGGCTAAGATTATGAGAAAGGTCCAGTTCCCATTCCAATTGGATGTATTTGATCTTTTAGATGATTCGATCAAGGAAGAAAAGGCTAAATACAGAGATGAAATTTACACAGTTGAAAAGGCAAACTCAGAAGACATGTCTCAGTTCAAAAAACACAAGCCTAATGTTGAAATGACCACAAGAGACCAGCTGGAATCAAGAAAAACTGAGTTGGCAGAATTGAAAAGTAAATGGGCCAAAAAAATTGAAGAAGTTGTTCCTGAAGCTTATAAAACTAATGGGGAGAACCCGTCATGTGTTTATGAGCTTGTTGGTATTATTGGGCATAAGGGTGCATCCGCCGATTCTGGACATTACCAAGGTTTCATTAGAGATGAAGACGATTCTGAAAAATGGTACAGATTTGACGATGATAAGGTTCATGTGATTGACAAAGAAAAGGTGATGACGCTTGCAGGTGGAAGTGAAAGTGACTCCGCCTTGGTTTTGATTTACAAAGGTGTTGGGTTATAAGTATATGTATTAGAATAATAATAAATAACAGTAGAGGTAGAGAAGAAAAGGTTCAAGTTTAAAAGTCCTTAGCCAAATCCTTGAAAGCTTGAACCTGGTCCCAACAGTTGAGAGGCTTGTTCTTGTTGATTATGAGACAGTGGGTGAGTTCCTTTTCTGCCTTGACAATAGCAGGTGACTTTAAAACGATAGTTTCGTTGATTTTGGTCAAATCAGCAGTTATAGAGTCGATTTTGGCAGAAAGTTCAGATGATGACCCCAATTTAGATTCAGGATCGTGTGCAAGAATCTTAGACTTGAGAGTTTCTTCTAAATGCTGTGATTTTTGAGCCTGGAGAGAGCGAAGAGCACGGGCAACTTCGGCTTGAACAAGTTGGTCCTTCTTTTGAGAACGGGCAAAAGTAGACTCGTTGGATTGGTCGAGAGTGGCCACAAGAGCAGACGAGTACTCCACAGGAGTTTTTGGAACGAATGTCTTAACTTCTGACATTTGTGTGTATAAAGTGGTAACACAGAGTGAAGGTTGTTGAAAAAAATCAAGTGAAGGTGAGTTGTTTCAAAGTGTGAGAAAAAGAGAGATAGTAAAACTTAGGAATGGAAGTGTTGTTTTGAGCGAGATAACGACTATTCTGCATGAATGTAAGCTAATTGAGCTCTTGGAGCGCATTTTCGGGGCTCGAAAAAGCCATATTATGTCTTTTTTTATTAATTTCTTAATATCTACATAGCTAAAAAGAGTCATGCAAAGTTAATTACAATTCAAATGACAATACAAGATAAATAATGGAAAAAGAAGGATGATTGAAAAACAAAAATGAAACCAAAAGATGCGAGTTTCGTGCAAAATCAGATTGTTGTTCTCACTTCAAAGAATCTTTTCAAATATAACACTTGGAAAACACTGTTGAAAACAACAACAAGCAGTTGAATCACGGCCCAGTACTTGACACGAGAGTTGGTAGACTCGGCAGTGTTTCTATGAGTACGTTCTCTAACAATGATATAGTTTTGTTCGTTTTTGACATCATAGACCAGTTCAAGAAGCTTTCTGATTGACGATTCAAGATTATTTTCGGAGTTATCATTGACATCAACATAGATGACACCATGGACATTGAAAGAAACGTCCTTGGTTTTGAGAGAAGAGTCTTCATTAGAAAAACAGTACTTGTAACGACCTGCAGTGTCAGCCTTGACTTGAATGGCAGCATGGGAAGCATCATTAAGTGACTTCAACACACGTCCTTCAGGAGATTCGATCCAAAAATCACAATGGAGCTGTTCAGTAGAGTCTCTGTCACGATCACCAACTTGGAAAGTGACAGACAACTCGTCGTTTGCCTTGAGGTTTTCATAAAAACACTCCTTTCCCCTTGGAGGTAAAAGCGCAATGTGTGCAGACGCAAAAGGCGCCAAGAAGAGACACAAAAGGGCAAAAACTGCTCTCATTATTCGTGTGTGATTGAATAAAAACACGTAAACATTAAGATCAAATTTTGGAAAATCAAAAATCATAGAGGGAAAAAGTTATATTACGTAAGCGATGAGGGAAAACAGAGACAAGGGAAAAGGTTTAAAAGGGAGATATAAATAAGAGTAAAAGAGAATGGAAGTGATAGAAAGTTAAACAAGAATTTGAAGTAGAAAACACCAATTGGAGCGTTTTCTATGCGTTTTTTATTGACATTTTTAACATTTCACAAACTCACTCCTCGATTCGTGATTCGTGATTCGTGATTTACTCACCTTATTCTCTATTAACCTCAGCCACTGCATTCAAAACATATTTAAACCACTCTTGTTCTGTATCTTCGAATATGATCAAGTTAGAATTATCCTTTTCAATTTGACCACACCATAGTCTGTTATTACAGGCAGTTTGTTGTTCCATTTCTCCAGTGTTCTCGTTTAAAACAGCAACCCGGATATTCACCGGAGACTCATAGAGATGTTGTACTTTTTTAATTGTTGAAAAACCACGCTCTTGCCAGAATTCTAAATCGATTTCTTTTGCATCCACAGGACAAGTTCTAAACCCTGAATTGATCCAAATGAGAGAGCCATCCTCGCTGTCTAAATGGGAAGGATGGGCAGAGCAAATTCTTTTAGCAGATTTATGGAATTCAACTTCAGATCCAACGCTTGCTGCCCAATATTCGTTAAATACGTACTGTGCATCCCCAGAAAGAGTGAAACCAAGATGAAAATGTTCTTTGTCGCCCCAAGAAGCAATGAAAGTAGATTGAAGTTGAGTTAAGTGGGGAGTAAGTGCCACTGCATTGAAATGTTCAACACGGTTTACTAAAACCACACCCGACTCTTGATAATGAAAGAATTTTGTTTCAAGATAATCACCTGACAACCGAGATTGACGTGTTCCATACAGAATGGAATCATATGGTGTTGCAACAGTGTTTTTAATAAAGTCCACATAACCATCGCTCATTCTCATTGGAAGGTTTCTGTCTTTGAAAAACCAAGCGTGTGACTTTTGATAAGAAGTAGAGTTGAACAACTCAGTAGGAGGTTTGAACAAAACAACGTCTGCGTCCATCAAAATCATGTTTTCAAATGTGTTGAACAGATATGCCAGTTCTTTTTGGAAAAACCCTGGGAATAATTCTTGAGATTCGGGATCAATGCATCTGTCTATATTTACGAACCAAATATCTTGTTCTGGTTCTTGATGAGAGTAGTATTTGTAGCTGCGTACAATGGAAGAAACCATAGCCAATTTGATGTCCTCTCTAGCTGCTCTAATCAACTGTTGTTTAGAAACTTGTGACAAATCATTGTTGTAAACGAACTGAATGGGTAAATTATTTCCTAATACCCTCAATAGTCTGATCAACTCCAAAGCTTGAGACAAAAACCTGTCTGAAATGGAAACCACAATCCCATGTCCGCTCAACTGGTTTTTCAAAGACTTCAAAAAACCAACACCAGGTTGGCGTTCAATAACCATTGTTTCACCATCAAATCGTTCGTAGACAGGGTATTTCATACTCAAAAAAGGATAAACGCGTTTTTCTAATTCATCATCCTTGGGTTCAAGCTCATTTCTAGACAAATAGCAAGAATTAAAAACATTTAATGTCTTCAAATGGCGAATCATATCCATATTTTCATGACCATACGTTGGACCATGTTTTGAATTCAAGATCCAACCAGGTGTTTCTTTTTCCAATAAAGTAAAATAATCTGAACATCTAGTTTCCAATGGTATATGATCGATTTGGTCTCCATAAAGTGCGTATTGACGTAATTGAATTGAATTTATCTCCTTATCGACATCGATATTCCCAGGGAAAGTCCATTTCGGGGTCGATTTGAGCGGTATAAAGTGAATCAAAATAATCAGTAGTACTGTGTAAATAACCGGACGTCGATAATGGGTCCATATATATGTCAATTGATATTTAAAATGCATTTGATTTATGGTTTCGAAAGCAGAAACGTAGATTTTGTACCACTTCAAAATTTCATTGGTGATTGTTTTTATTTATTTTATTATGAAAAACAATTGAAAAGTTTAAAAGACACCTGATGACACTAAGAAACTGTCAAACGAAGAGAGAAAATTATGACAATTACAATGGTACAGCTTTTAATCTTAAAATGTCAAAATAGCTCCAGTTATCACAAGCAACATCACATTCTGTCGTGAAATTAGTTAGACAAAGGTGAAACATATAGAAAAAAAGATGGAGAGACAACCATGTTATATGGAGTAAATGAAACACTATGAAGAACAATTCAATAAAATATTTATAGATCAAAGCCTCGATATCTTACACAATTGACTCGAACAATTGCGCTCTGTAAAACTTGCTCATGAAAATAACATGTCAAGCCCATATAAGATGCCAAAAAACAATCCCATCTTCTTCAAAACCAACTAAGTACATTGTTTAATTTACCACATTACAAATCTTCAAAAAACTTGTAAACATTTCTTATCCATCTCTATATATCTTGGAGATTCTGATATTTCAACAACTTCCAAGGAACAATTTTTCATCCACTGTTGCAATCACAATCTCTTCAATAAAAACACTGAGAAATCAAATGGAAAGTGGGTTTTACGTAGAAAAGGTGGGGCTTGGATCAAGTTATGAGATTATCACTACTGATGCCATTGCTGCAATGGATTTACAATTCAAAATTGTCATTGTGGGGGATTCAGGATGTGGTAAGACCTCACTCTTCAATTCATACATTAGAGGATCATTTCCAAGAGAATACGAACCAACGATATTTGAAAACCATAGATCTTTTGTTCAGCGTGGCCAAAGTGGAGAGGTTCTCTCTGCTGACTTGTGGGATACTGCTGGTCAGGAAGAATACGAAAGACTTAGAAGATTATCTTATCAAGATGCGGATTTGGTTATCATTGCGTACAACATGAACTCGCAAGACTCTCTCAGCAACATTCCAGACGTTTGGGCCTTGGAGACAGTCCAATATTCTCCAGGTAGTTTGATTTTATTGGTTGGACTAAAATCAGATATGCAATGGGAGGTCGATCCACTTGACGCTGAACGCGTTGCGAGGGAGATCGGCGCCATCGGCCACATCAAATGTTCTAGTTTGATGAATGAAAACGTCAACGGTGTGTTTGATGTTGTCTTCAACGCTGTCTACAATCGTGCCAAGATTATTTCTGGAAAGCAACAACCTCAACCCCAAAGCCAATCCAAGACAAAGGCCAAGTCAAATAAAACACAGCAGCCTGTTGCTAAGCCTGCTAAAGCCGTGAAGAAAGCCAAGAAGAGGTCTAAATGTGTCATTTTTTAGTGTACTATTTTAATATATTTTGTTTGCGTTTAACAAAGTATAAACACCCCCATCATGTTTGGTATCAAAATGGTCCCCTTATACTACTTGCCACCTTTGAATGAGGTCTCAAACTGCCTGCAATTTTTCAACACCCCGCAAACACTCTTTTTCATTTTTTGCACCCTCGCCCCTAACTTTATTATGGCCCAGTCCGCTGCGTGCGGCAAGCAGTCTTGGGAAAAAAAGTGGGTCATTATGAGCGTTCCCTTTTTATAAACAAACACAAAGTTTACAATGCCACCAAGAAGAGAAGCAGCAGCTAAGAAGGAAAAGAGGAAGAAGGATCCTAATGCTCCTAAGAGAGCAATGTCCTCTTACATGTTCTTTGCGAACGACGAGAGAGACAAGGTGAGAGCCGATAATCCAGGTATCGCATTTGGTGAAATTGGTAAGATCCTGGGTAATAAATGGAAGGAGATGAGTGCGGAGGAAAAGAAGCCATACGAAGAAAAGGCTGCGCAAGACAAGAAGAGATACGAAAAGGAAAAGGCTGAATACATGAAGAAGAAGGAAGTGGATTACCAAGAAGATAAGGAGTAAAGTAGGTTTATTTCTGTTTGAAGGTGACTTTTTTATAGGGAGTTGAATATTACGGGTTGAGCTTGTTTTTTATTGTACCTCCCCGAATGGGTGTCTTTCACTGTCTTTTGAGTACGTTCTACTCTGTATTGTAACATATATTTTATTTTAGATTATTTAGATTATTATTGATGTTGTTAACTCTGGCCTCTGAGGCGCGGGAAAGAAAGTGTGAAGTGTCAATTCGCTTTTGAAAGACTAATTGTGTAGTTTGGTTGTGTTTTCGAATCGTAAAACGCGTCTCTTTGCCAAGCTTTTCTTGTTTATTTTATTGAGTTTGAGAAACTATTGGTTTCCCGGAGTTTTAAAAAAGAGTATGGAGTAAGATAACGAGGAGACAACAAAGGAAAAAACTTGAGCAGCAAGTGAGTTTCCATAGATGTGAAGATAGAATTTTTAACCTTTTCAAAACGCCTCTCTATAGCCTTTCCTGTAAATTGCTCATGATATGTTTATGTAGCAATGACTTTGGTGTCAAAATCAAGACTATTCAGTGTAAAGTCAAAGATTTCAAATGACAACGCAGACCAAAAACACTCTTGCACTTACTGCATCTCTTTTTCTACAGCCTAGACGAACTCCGATATTAATATTATTTAGTAAAAAATAAATCGATGCAAGAAGACTCCGGCAGTAGAAACCACTAATATTCTACAGATTAGTATATTACTTTATAAAACATTCTTCATTCTCGCTTATTCTCTAACAAGTACAGCAACACTCTCCACATGATGAGTTTGAGGGAAAAAATCAAATCCTTGGATGCTCTTGATTTTATATTTGGACCCATTGGCTGTCTTTTTCAAGAAGAATTCAATATCTCTGGCCTGAGAATGGACGTTACAACTAACATAAACAATTCTTCTTGGTTCGAAATCACTCAATTGATTCAAAAAAATGTCATCACAACCTTTTCTTGGAGGATCAAGAATGACCCCAGTTTGATCTTTTGGGAAATCAATCGATTCAAATAATCTTTCAGCTTTACCGCAAATGAAATCACATTTAGACTTTGGTATTTTGTTGAGTTCAGCATTCTTAATTGCAAACTCGGTTGCTCTCTCTGAAATCTCAACACCTAGCACTTTTTCAACACCAACATTTGAAGATGCAATAGAAACAGCAAAGAGACCCGATCCACAATATGCATCAACAAGATATTTGTTTTCTGAGTTCAAAAACAATTCATCATAAACGTGTTTGATAACAAGTGGTAATATTGAGTTGTTATTTTGGAAAAATTCATTCGCAATGAAATCAAATCTAAGTTTAGTGCCCAACCCTGTATCAACATAATCACTGATAATATCTTGAGGATTGGTAACACAAGTTTTAGTTAAACCATTTTCCTTAATCGAAGTGATCTTGCTTGTATTTGGATCAATTGATCCCAGAGTTGGCTCATCTGCTGATTCTGATGAATGTTCTCTAAGTAACACAGTGACCCCCTTTTTGGACCTCTTAGTAACATCTTTCCAATCTTCAGCTAATCTATTACGCTCGTTTAATAATCCACGACGAACAATGTCTGTCCCAATAAGACAATCCTCTATGTCCAGGACATCACCAGGATATGGTCTAATAGATCTTTGTCTAATGACATCTCTGTTTTCAACAGGATGAGAATCAGGTAAAGGAGATGAATTATCAACAAGTAACTTAGGAACTTCACTGTAATCTATTTCCACATCATTTTTTTCATCATTATGATTGTATCTTTTGAAATCCAAGTTGAGATAGAGACCTTTGTTTTTTATGGAAAATCCAAGTCTTGGAGTTTGGTTCAAATCAACAAACCCATTTTTTGAAACTGACCTTGGAACATCATAATGCGGAGTCAATTTTGTACGGTATCTGTATTTTAATGGAGAGCCAACAGTGTTTAAAATTTTACCATTCCATTCATTAACACTTTCTTTGCAAAAGAACTTAAAGGCACCCTTTATGACATCCATTTTTTGAACCAATTGATCTTCATATGAAATAGACTGATATTGACAACCTGAACAAACACCAAAATATGCACACTTAGGACTTTCATCTTTGATTCTCATACTTGAATGAGTTTCAATAGAAACAATTTCTGCATCTACAAACAATGGATTTGTCATGTTGATTTTCACAGTAAGTATGTCACCAGGAAGAGCAAATGGGACTAAAACAACTTGAAGTAAAGGTAAGGAGGGTTTTTCAATTTTTCTTCTATGAATATTCAATTTACGATCGATCTTTTGTTTCTTTCCATCTACAATAGCTTGACCTTGAGTCATTCCTTGTGCAAGTTGGTTTTTTGTGGTTTCATCTTGTTTAGCAAGAACTTCTTCATAAGTAGGCGCACGAATAAGACCAATACCATGACCATTAGATGTGAGAGAAAGAATCTCAACATTTGGAATAATTCTATCATTAAACGCAAATTTAATTGCAATATCGTTAACGATATCTTTCAATGGATTTTCAATTTGGCCAAGAGAAACGTTTTCAAGTCCAAATTTATTCTTAATGGTTTCACTATGTGTTTTTAAAAGTTCGGGAATTTCAAAATGGGTTAAAACACCAATAGGGGATGTACTATCACCTTTTACCTTTGGTGGTTTTCTGTTTGATCCACGTTGACGTTTCACAGAATTAGAAAGAGATGAAGCAGATAGATCCAGTGAGTGTTTCACCGCAGATGAGGTGGCTCCAGATGATGGGGTTGTTGTCATTCTGCGAATCAAACTCTTGAACATCAAAAGAAAGACATGCGCAATTACGTTAGATTTAACTGGCTAAAAAATTTTTTTTTTCAGTGAAAAATGCTGAGCAAAACAGCGCTCAGCAAAATGTACAAGAAGTAAAAAGGTGGAATAGCGGTAGTAAAACAAGGAATCCTTTGGAAGGAGCCAAAAGATGAATAAAGAGCAAAGTAAAAATAAAGAATGAATCTCTTAAAAAAAATAAGGCAAAATTCATTGTTTAACTACAGCTACATTTGGTGCTAGCTACACAAATCTAAGATTAACTCAAAGTCTCTTGATCTCATATCGGGGCGAAAGTTTAATTAATCATATAAAGTAAATAGAAACCAAACCCCACTGTCATAACATACCAACTAAACAAGTAAACACATTTACTTAACCAGTGTACCAATTGTTGTTAGCATATTGGCCATAACCGAAGTTATTTTGAGCATTGGCTTCAGGTTGTTGTGGAGCACCTGGGGCGGCAGAAGCACCATTGGCGTTTGGATTAGTACCTTGTTGGCCTTGTTGCTGGTTTCGGTTTTGTGCTTGTTGATGATGTTGTTGACCATATTGATCAAATCCACCATACATACCATTAACAGGAGCAAATTGTTGTGCTTGTGGTTGATATTGTTGGTAATATTGTTGGTAATATTGCATGTATTGTTGTTGTTGTTGTAAATATTGTTGTTGTTGTTGCTTGAGTTGGGCTTGCATTTGATCTTCTTCAGTATTTGATGCATTACCTGCAGATGCACCTTGAGGAGTCATATTGTTAGCAAATGGTTGTTGACCATATTGTGAATACATGTTGGTGTAACCTTGGTTAGGGTACATCATGTTCATATACATTGGATGTGGAGCCATTGGGTTCATCATAGAGTCAGCAGTGGCGTAGTTTTGAGCACCGCCGAATTGGGACATATCGTTATAGAATTGTTGTTGAGGGAATTGTTGTTGTTGTTGTTGAAGTTGGTACTGTTTGAATTGCTCTTGTTGAGTTAATTGAGGTTGTTGGGATTGGACAGAGGTGGCAGGGGTGGCATCAACGGCGGCAACAGGAGCGGCTACAGAAGGAGCAGCGGCAGCAGGAGCAGCAACAGGAGCAGCAACAGGTTCAGCAGCAACAGGAGCGGCAACTTCTTGTTGAACTTCTTGTTCAGATTCTTCAACGTTTTCTTGAGCAACTTCTTGGACAGCTTCTTCATTCTTTTCTTCAACAGGTTCACTTTCATGCTTCAACTCTTTCTTTTCCTTCTTTTCTTTCTTTTCTTCCACCTCTAAGTTTTCTAACTGGGAAGAAAGTTCATCTTCAACAGAAGAACCAGCATTTTGTTGTTGTTGTTGTTGATTCTTTTTCTCCTTCTTTTCCTTACTACCTTGTTTCTTCTCTAACTGTGGTAAAACCTTTGGTTTTGGAGCCGGTCTTAACATAGCAGCCCAAGTGTTACCTTCAGGTTTTTTAGCTTCTACAGAAGCAACAGGAGTTGAAGCTTCAGAAGCAGTTTTTTTAACAGTCTGAGTCTTCCTTTGTACTGAAGCAGCAGGAGATAATTTATTACTAGCGGCCTTAACATTTGAAGAAGCATTATTTGAATTATTATTTGCCTGTGCACGCTTTGCTTGTAATTGGACCTGTTGTTGTTGTTGATGTAAGGATTGTAAACGTTGTTCTTCTATTAGTTGTCTTTGGAGTTCTTCCTTCTTCTTTCTTTCTTCTCTTTCACGTTTATGATTTGCTGGATTATCCCATTTTTGAATTTGACCAGTAAGAAGCCTTTCCACTAGTTCGTCAGTAGGGATTTTTTCAATATCGTCTCTGATTGAAACAAAGTCTTCAAAGCTCCAATCTGGCATAATCTCTACAAGTGTTTCAATCTTTTTCTTGAGGCTCGCTGAGAGCTTACTTTGTGTTGTCATTTATTTACTTGTTTATTTGGAAAAAAGAGTAGTGTATGGAAGGGGAGAAAAGTGCAAAATTGGACGACGAAAAATTTAAAATTTGCATTGAGTTTTTTGAGTGAAACGTAGAGTGGGTTTGAGAGAAAAAGCTGTAACATGAAGCTGAATTGTGAGCTTTGAAAGAATAAATAAGGGGGATACATTGAAAGTATTTATTTGGTTTGATAGTATCAATTTTTGTTTGCTGAAACATTATTGGGGGGCTTAAATCAATGCTTAAAAAAAACACGCTCAGCACCTTTATGTAGAAACTATTCCTAATTGGTTCACAAAGACATGAATGTACAAGGAGAAAATTAAGAAATTACAATGAACTTAGCGGAGCATATAAAAAAGTAATTTTAGAAGGTGAATTAATAAGTCATCAGAGAGGTTTTTCAGCTCATGAGGAGCGAGTGTGGAGGATGTTGGATGGACGAAAGTGTTTAAGAAGCAAGATGAAAGTTGTTGTTTTTTAACAATTTTAGCAGTTTAATTGTGTCAGTTGGTTTTAGCTCCATAATTGTATTGAATAAAATCACACTGAATAAAAATGATAGATGATATCATAGAAAACAAGGAATGGAGGAAAACGCGCAGGAACAATTGAACTGGAAGAAGGTTATGAAAGAAAGCTACGAAAGAATGCAATGACGGCTGGAGCTCAGCAAGGAGCTGATATTTAAATAGATCAGTGAAAGAATGTAAAGAGTGTGAATTGACGAATTTGTATGGGATTACATAATGGACAACTTTTTTGACAAGCTAATAATGGAATAGAATGCGGAGTGGAAGGAAAAGACGGGGGAGTGAGATATAGGGAAAAAAAGACGACAGAACCAAGTGGAATGAGTCTCCAATAAAAAGAAGCCGAGACTAATATTGATTGACCTCATTCAAACCAGTTTCGATACAGATTAATTCATTACGTTACATAAAAGACGTTACTATATAGTGAAATGAGTGCCTGATGATAACATGAGTATCCAGTGCTTAGTTCAACGCACCCTTAGTGTGGAAAACGTTCAAAGCTTCGTCAATTCTCTTGGACATGGTCTTTTCACCTTCTCTGACCCAAACTCTTGGGTCAAAGTACTTCTTGTTTGGCTTGTCATCACCATCTGGGTTACCAACCATGGTCATGATGTAATCCTTCTTGTTCAAGACGTAATCTCTAATACCAATGAGGTAAGCGAATTGGGTGTCGGTATCTAAGTTGACCTTAACAACACCATTCTTGATACCTTCGTTGAATTCTTCTTGGGTGGAACCGGAACCACCGTGGAAGACCAAGTAGAGTGGCTTGGCAGAGGAGGAGCCCAATTGCTTTTGGGCGTAAGCTTGGTGTTCACCAAGAATGGATGGCTTTAACACAACGTTACCTGGCTTGTAGACACCGTGGACGTTACCGAAAGCAGCGGCAATGGAGAAGTTTGGAGAGATCTTGGCAAGAGCTTCGTGCACAGCAAAGACGGTTTCTGGCTGAGTGTAAAGAGAGTCCTTTGAAACGTGTTCGTTGTTAACACCATCTTCTTCACCACCGGTGATACCGATTTCCATTTCCAACCATTGGTTCATCTTGGCCATACGGGTGAAGTACTTGACACAGGTGCCAATGTTTTCTTCATCGTTTTCTTCACTCAAGTCCAACATGTGGGAGGAGAAAAGTGGCTCACCGTGAATCTTGAAGTATGCTTCATCTGCTTCAAGCATACCGTCGAACCATGGGAGGAGCTTCTTAGCACAATGGTCAGAGTGGAGGACAACCGGAATACCGTAAGCTGGGGCAATTGAACGGATGTAGTGGGCTGCAGCAACTGCACCAGCAATTGAAGCCTTTTGGCCCTCGTTCGAAATACCCTTACCGGCAAAGAAAGCGGCACCACCGTTGGAGGTTTGTAAAATGATTGGCGAGCCCGCGTCTCTAGCTGCTTCAAGAGCAGCAATCGCAGTAGATGATGAGGTCACATTGATAGCTGGAATGGCAAATCCCTTGCTGTGGGCATAGTCGAAAAGAGCCTTCACGTCGGCACCAACGATGACACCAGTAGGTCTAGAAAGGAAGTCGAGAGTCATTTTTATGTATTACAGTTTTTGGTGGGAACGGAGAGTGCAAAGCAATTTAATCAACGCAGCGGCTGGTGGGGGTTTTATATAGAAAACTGCTACGTAAATAATTGCGTGTTGCTCCGGGTCACTTTTTACCGTGTAGAGATGGAAAACGTGGAAGTGTTGATTGGTTTGCTGCGTACGGCTGTGGAGTGCGCGGCCAATGAGGCCCACAGCGAGGGTGGTCCTGGTGTTGGGGCGACACTGTCTCAGGCTGCTGCGAGCGAGCGGAGATTGGACGGAGTGGCCGGCCAGGCGAAGCGGGCAGCAAGGAACCTTGTAGGCGAGGCACAGAGACTTGCAGGCGATGTGTGCGTGAACGCACACAAGGCCCAATCCCAGAGTTTGGTCGAGGTCCCCGCTGAGGCTGTTCCGGCCTCTGTACTGGAGTAAAAGCGTTTCGGCTGATAGGGGCCCAACACGTGATCACGGAGCACACTGAGAAGATTTGACACTGAACAGGCCCTAAGCGTGCTAGCAAGGTGTTTAGAATGGATGCGAGTCTTTCTCAACAGTCTCCAGTTAGTTGTGGAGACGAGAACGCGTTGCTTTGCACTTTCCGGCTTCCTATTGCTGTGTATTTGCGTGACTAGGGCTTATCGAGTGAAAAATCCAGCTTTTTATGTCAGACGCGATACTGGGGAAAAGTGTGAGATGAGGGGTCCTTTTTATGGGGACCCTCCGAAGTTAGGGCGTGAACAGAGATGTTTGAAGGCTTTGAACGGGGGTGGGGGTGGATTCGATTGGGATTCAATGGGAACCTCATTTGGTAGCAAGAATTTGTTAGTTTGAATTAGTATTAAGGTGATAATTAATTTTAACGTCGTCCGGTAATGCGATGATAACAGTGTTCATTTTTTAAGATAATTTGTTGTGAATCAATGCATTCATTTCAAATCAACCCTGCACCATGGTATTTCATAATTCGTCTGTTATACATCAATAAACTCACATCAAATCAACCTTCATCATGATCTCCAATAAAGAATTCATCTTTAAAAACTTCATCTTTAATCATCATGTCCAATAGATTAGTGTCCAATCAATCTTACTGCAATCACTGCACCCTTATACATCAATAAACTCACATCAAATCAACCTTCATCATGATCTCCAATAAAGAATTCATCTTTAAAAACTTCATCTTTAATCATCATGTCCAATAGATTAGTGTCCAATCAATCTTACTGCAATCACTGCACCCTTATACATCAATAAACTCACATCAAATCAACCTTCATCATGATCTCCAATAAAGAATTCATCTTTAAAAACTTCATCTTTAATCATCATGTCCAATAGATTAGTGTCCAATCAATCTTACTGCAATCACTGCACCCTTATACATCAATAAACTCACATCAAATCAACCTTCATCATGATCTCCAATAAAGAATTCATCTTTAAAAACTTCATCTTTAATCATCATGTCCAATAGATTAGTGTCCAATCAATCTTACTGCAATCACTGCACCCTTATACATCAATAAACTCACATCAAATCAACCTTCATCATGATCTCCAATAAAGAATTCATCTTTAAAAACTTCATCTTTAATCATCATGTCCAATAGATTAGTGTCCAATCAATCTTACTGCAATCACTGCACCCCAATGCAGTCCTCATTTCTTAACATAATTCGTTCGTTATACATAAATCAATATCAAATCAATCATTCATCATGACGTCATTTCCACACGTCCACTAAGCACTAGGTTCCTTGGTGCTTATTTGCTCGTGTCCACAACGTATCTACCCAAGATCTTACCCTGTTCCATCATCTCGTAAACCTTTGGCAATTCACTCAAGCCAACAACCTTGATTGGACTGCTCACCAAACCTCTGGTGAAGAAGTCCAATGCTTCAGCAGTGTCTTCTCTGTTACCAACATAGGAACCTCTGATTTGGATACTCTTCAAAACGTGGTTCAAAACGTTACTTTCACAAACTGCGTCTGCTGGCAAACCAACTAAAACAACCTTACCTAAGGTTCTAACGTATTCAGTGGATTGGGAAATGGCCTTTGGTGAGACTGAAACGTTGATGACACCATGTGGTCCACCGTTGGTCAATTCTTGGATCTTGCCAACGATATCCTTGGTTGTGGTGAAATCAACAAACTCTTCACAACCTAATGACTTTGCAAACTTACCCTTTTCTTCACCACCGTCAATACCCAAAACTCTCAAACCCATGGCCTTGGCGTATTGGACAGCCAAAGAACCAAGACCACCTGCAGCACCTGAAATCGCAACCCATTGACCAGGTCTCAATTCAGCTGTTTTGAGTGCCTTGTAGACTGTAACACCTGCACAGAGAATTGGTGCAACTTGACTCAAATCACTACCTTGAGGAATCTTAGCAGCTTGAACTGCATCTGCTGTTGCATATTGCTGGAACGAACCATCGTGGGTGTAACCTGATAAATCAGCGTGAGGACAATTTGGCTCAGCACCTTGTTGACAGAATTCACATGACATACAAGAGCCGTTAAGCCATTTGATACCTGCGTAATCACCGATTTCAAAGTTCTTCACAGCAGAACCCTTTGCAACAACAACACCAGCACCTTCGTGACCACCCACCAATGGTAACTTCACTGGTAATGGCCAATCACCCTTCCATGCATGCAAATCAGTGTGACAAACGCCTGAATATTTGACGTTAATCAAAATCTCATTGTCCTTTGGAACTGGAACTGGAATGTCCTTGTAGTGAAGCTCACCACCTGCTTCATAGAAAATCACACCCTTTTGGGTCTTTGGAATCGCAACTGAGGCCATTGAACGTAAGGTAAGCCTCAATGCGGAAGCTTGACGTAAGCAACGTGTGTAATTCGTAGTATTTAACATATTCAGTATATCTAATTGATTGGGAAACTACTCATCTTCTTCCCATCACGGCACTTTTAGTCTCCAATTTATACTATTTGATACACCCCCGCTTGTCATTTCACACCACGCACTGTTTTTGAATCAACTTTGCAGAGAACGCTAAAAACAGGCTCAAAGTCATGGGAAAAGCGCACAGATGACTAAATAACAATAGAAACATATCCAACTCCTCCATACGCGGCCTCGAACCAATACCATACTTATATTTGATCTAAGCCGTGCTGAGCATTTTACTCCCCTCACCCCGTGAATTAGAAACGCTCATGAAAATAGCCGTTGGAAGCAAACGCAAGCCAGCAAAAAAAGACCAGAAACCATACTGAAAAACAGTCCTAAATAATTGTCTTCACTCTTACTTTACGCCTACCGTTTTCTCCGCTTAAACTTTGCACATCTTTGCAGTTTGCCAAGACATCAACGGTCTTTCCGGACTCCCGTGAAAAATCAACATACCCCAAATCAAGCAGGTCACGTGCTCCTACGAAAGCAGATAGGCTTTTGCTGTGTATGAACGGGTATCAATTGGGGTAAGAGAGGGGAGAGCGTGTGTGGCTAGTGTTTGTCTCTCCATTGGACCGGTTTCCGATCACTTTACGAGCTGTGACGTATGTGGGGTATTTGGGGGGTGTTTACCGGGCGAGTGCCTGAGAATTTGCTTGGCACTCTGATGGGGTTGAAAGCTGACGCGGTGCAGTGAGGGGAGACGAGGAAGAACGGAAAGATAAGGGCCGGAAGGGGAGGGCTTCTGATAACTCCTTCCATTGATTTTTTGCCAAACCTTACTTCACCTACCAGACAGTGTGAAGCTGAGTTCACAATCGCTTGCAAAACCCGTTACGGTTATCTCTTAACTAGTTTTCTGCTCTGATTGTTATTTTCCTAGCCTGGTTCCATTGCCGATTGTTATTTTCCCAGCCTGGTTCCATTGCTGATTGTCGTTTGAACTTCAATGCTATACAATATTCAAAGAGCTGCTGTTTATCCACGCTCACATCTCCAAGCTGTCAAAAACCACAATTCTCTCCAAAAAATTGAGCCACCCTCAAATTGTCGTCGTACCCACACGCGGCCTCGTTCACGTCACCCGTCGTCGAAGCATTTAAATTGCTGAGCACATTTTTGTGTGCGCTTACGTAAGCGTCCACACCCGTTTACACAGTGAAAAATTCCAACCAGCACTAAATATATTTGGTTTTGCACTTTTTGCACCTAAAAATGCGCCCCAATACCCCCATTCAAGGTCTGAAAGTTGGCCTTGAAATTCATTGTCAGCTAAACACCCAGTATAAGCTTTTTTCACTATCAAAAAATACAACTGGAGACCTAAGTTCTCGAATCAATAGCCAAGTGTCGTATTTCGATCTTGGATTACCAGGAACTCAGCCTCGACTGAATGATGAGTGCTTGCTGAAAGCATTAACAATGTCGAAATTCTTCAATATGAAAACCCCATCTCTTGTTTCCTTCGATAGAAAACATTACTTCTATGGTGATCAACCTTTTGGTTATCAAATAACTCAACATTTCAATCCGATTGGTAAGTCAGGAAGCTTTGTGATGAAAAAAAAACACTACGACAAGATAGAAAAAGACCTTGCCATCAATATTACCCAGATTCAGCTCGAGCAAGATACTGGGAGATCGGTTTACAAATCCAATTCTGATAAATCTTTTGTTGATTTCAATAGAGCAGGTATTCCTCTTATCGAGTTAGTCACTGAACCGGACTTTACTACGGTGGACCAAATTAGAGCGTTTTTGCAAACATTTGTGAAATCAGTTTCAGATTTGAATATATGTTTGGGGGATCTCGAATCAGGTAGTATCAGAGTAGATGTCAATGTCAATGTTAAAGGACACGAAAGGGTGGAAATCAAAAACTTACCTACTATCACAGCCATTGTTAATGCCATTCGATTCGAGGCAAAAAGACAACAAGAGCTTGTCAATTCGGGCACGCAGATAGCCTCCATTGAAACAAGAGGTTGGGATGGTAAAAAGACAATTCATTTGAGATCAAAGGAACGTTTAGTGGATTATCGATATGTTCCAGATATGGAATTGCCTCAGGTGAATTTAGATGTGGACAATATAATGCAGGGCATTGAATTGCCAAAATCTTACGCGGATCAATTGGATGCACTTATGGATACATACAAGGTTTCCTTAAGAGACGCCAAAGTTTTACTCAACGATTCTAAATTGGAACACTTTTATAAAGCATGCTATTCTGGCGTGAACGACGGTGCCAAAGATGGCGTTATAAACTGGATTGTTCATGAACTTCTCGGCGCATTGTCCAAGTCAGAAACAGCTTTCACTAAAGATAGCATATCAGTGAACTCCTTTGTTTCTCTGCTTAATAGACACCATGAAGGGATCATTTCCAAGGCCAATTCCAAGCTTCTACTGTTGCATTTAGTGAACAACGTTGGTGATCAACAAAGAGATATAATGGAGTTGGCTCACGAGTTCGACATGGTGAATAAAAGCGTTGATGTTTCCGAGTTGGAAGCTGTCGTTGAGCGTGTTTTGAACGCAAATAGTGACGTTGTGGCTTACATCAAGCAAGGAAAAAAGGGTTTCAAAGGGAAGATCAACTATTTGCTAGGTTTATGCATGAGAGAGTGCAATGGGAAAGTGGAAGCGGCAAAACTGATGGGTGTATTGAATGCTGCATTGTCGAAGCACTGAATAGACAATGCGGGCCGGCTCAATGGCTGATTAATTTACGCTACCGTTGAATCTCATAGCCTCTATGGATCTTCAATACTGTATATAATAGACTTAAAACCACAAAGGCAATTACAATCACCTGCGCGCATGAGGAACTGTAAACCACCCATCATACGCTCAATGGCTCGCTGTCAAACAAATAAAAAGAACTAAATAAACCTAACCCAACCTAACTAAATCAATAAACGACGTGCCTCAAAACACAAGACGCACGCTCAAGCCAAATACTGGTCGCCAAACGTGTTTTCGCCCGAGTACAAAACATAGAGAAACCCGTCCTCGTCCTTGTACTGGTTGTAGATGGAACTCATTAGGGCCCCCGTAGGAGGCAAGATGTCGTTGACAAAAATGAAAATAGCCTTCTCAGATGGCAAGTGAATTCTTCTACGGATCACATACACAAACTGGCCCACTGTCAAGTCCGAAGGAACGAGATACTTTCTCTTGTCGATCTCATTAATGTCTGAGTCTTCCACACGCTCGCAAATCACCGGAATCCTGTCATTGAACTTGGTTCTAATTCTTGCCGACTCATCGCGACGCTTCTCAAATGAATGGTCCTCTTTAAACTGCGACTTCATGTTTCTATTGCTTTGGTTGATAAACAAATTGTTATCTTCGCTCGCCACTTTAATTTATTTTTTTATTGTTTTTTTCTAATCAGCTAAAAAAAAAGATAGTAACAAGATAAGAAGGGTGAGCAGGATAACCAGCCAATAAGAGTGTTTGTATGAACTCTGAGATTCTAAAAATCGCACACGAGTGTCCAGCAAGTCGAGATGTGTGTTTATCACTTTTAGCTGGCTCTCAATCTGCTCTGTAGGACTCGCAATCGATGGTCTGTTCTCAGACTCGTCAATGGGGCGTATTTCACGCCTAGGTGTCACAACTCGCACCTTTAAGCCTTCATTTGCCAACTCCTGCCGTATCCTGTCTCTAAGCTCATCTTTAGATTCAACATTTGCGGTTAAACTGGGCGTTTTATGCGTTTTTTTATCCAAATATTCCAATGGCAATGGTTCCCCCAGAGAAAGAGCAGATTTTCGCAAAGAACCATTGTTTTCTTGCACAATGGACGAGGATGAAGTAACTCGCGACCTCACCCCCCCTCTTTGCATTTTTTCTGGCTCGGAAATCGATCGTATTTGATACTTTAGTGGTAGCGGTGAATCAACAACGATTCGAGGCTCTTTGACATGCTCAAGACCGCGTTTTTTTGCATATTTCAAAGGTAAGGGCTCCCCTACTGTGGAATCCAAACTAGGTCCTGTTACATGGACCTTTTCAGACATTTAACAGGACACCTTTTCGTGTATTCTTTGTAAACAAATAGAGATTTAGATTTTTTTTTTCCCATATGAATGTCTTTCTGCTTATCTATTATGTCAAGTTTTAGTGATCATACAAAGAATGAGGCTAATGACAAAGATGAAAATGTGCCATCAAATGCATTGAGGGATGTTAAATATATTGTGAAAAAACTGGGGCTGAATGTGACTTCTGGGGATGAAAAAACAGATAGAAAAGACCCCACATACGCGTTAGGTCAAAATGGAGAGATTTTACGTTTATTAGATAATAGGGTTGATGTTTACACATGGAAAGCAGAAAATGGCGGGCTAAATGATATAAAACCAAAATACAGCAAGTGTTTCGGCTCTTTTTACTCCAGCGACCTTGATTTTGATTTACTTAGTGTGGTTTCTTTCTCACATTCAGTCTCCCCAGCATTTGCTCTATTCCATCGGAATGGAAAAATAGGCTTAGTATTTAAAGGCACAAAAGGAGGATGCCTTGGAGAATACATGGAACTTACTGATTTATGTGATTTTTCAAATGACTTAAGCGTTTTGGCCAATGATATCTGGTTAATTATTGCTGATAACAAGACAGGTCGTATTAGAGTGTATAAAAATCACGATTTCGCATGCAAATTTGAGCTTCAAACCAAAATACGAAATGGAAAAGCTGTTGTAGATATGATGGGCAATTGGATTGGCATTCTTTCTCCTAAATCAAAGTTGACTCCAATTGTTATCAAGTCAGATAAACTAATTAAGAAACTTGTCTCCGGTGTGAGTAAGACAACAATTGACTCAATTTTCACCTTCTCACATGTAAGCCAAAGTAAGCTTCGCAATATGTACACAACCAAAGACTCAATCAACACGGTGGATAGATCATACAGTGAATTAGTAACTAACTGGTTCAACTCTATTTCAACAAAGAGTGACTACGTGACAATTCTCAGTTTAAGTGATTGTAATGGGGGGCATCCAGCCTTGGTTTGCCAGTTTCAACTCAACGATAAATGCTCTAAATTATCTATTTCACCTAAGAACATGAACGTCGTCACTGTGAACAAACGAGGGGATGAGATCTCTCTTTGGGACTACACAACCTCTACAAAGCAAGTTATTTTAAAGGACAAATGGACAAGGGGAGTCACTGGAGGGGAAATAGAATCCATCAAATGGGATTGCCATGATGTTTATTTGAAAACAAAGACGTCCAACTCGATTCGTTGTTTTAACACACTTTCAGGAAAACTCAAATGGTGGTTGTCTAACACAAAATACATTGATATATTTGCAAAGAACGGCCAAGTAACATGCTTAACCAAAAACCACGAGCTTGCTATTTTAGACTCTTGTGGTAAGGTCAAATCTCAGTTCAAATTGTCATCACTTGATCTAGTGAAAAAAGATGACCAACAAGAGACTGAAACTGAAAACAACAAATTTATCCCTCTTGAAAAAACTATTGACGTTGAAACATGCAAACCTTTTACACCACTTTATCTTCAAAAAAATATCATATTTGCTGAACTTGTTCCTAAACCTGTTGGACTTCCATTAAACCATCGCAAAATGGGCCTAAAAATGGCTCAATTGGGTGAAAACCTACCGCAATTTAGGATAAGCTCTATAAGTGAGCAACTTGATCACCAGATTCAGCTAGGCATGTCGACAATGCTATAAAGAACACAAATAGTGATAAATCTCAATAAATGCTGAGCATATTTACCAACTTCTTTTTTTTCTCACTCTTTCTCTCTCTCGTGAATTTTCTTCAACAGCTTCTTTCCAACATGTCCAGTGCAATTCAATTACTCAACCCTAAGGCCGAGTCCATTCGCCGTCAACAGGCGTTGCAAGTGAACATCAGTGCAGCTGTGGGGCTTCAAGACGTTCTTAGCTCCAATTTGGGCCCAAAGGGTACTTTGAAAATGTTAGTTGATGGTTCGGGGGGGATCAAAATAACAAAAGATGGGAAAGTGTTATTAACTGAGATGCAAATTCAATCACCTACAGCCATGCTCATTGCTAGAGCGGCCACCGCTCAAGATGAAATCACTGGTGATGGTACCACCTCTGTTGTTTTATTAGTTGGTGAATTATTAAGACAAGCTGAAATTTATCTCAATGAAGGTATTCATCCAAGAGTTATTGTTGATGGATTTGAAGCTGCTAGAGAAGCAAGTTTGAAATTCTTAAATGATTTTGTTATTGATAAAAGAGAAGAACTTTCAAGTGAGAATCTTAACAGGGAATTATTATTACAAATTGCAAGATCAAGTTTAATTACCAAAGTTCAACCTGAAGTTGTTGAAGTTTTAACTCCAATAGTCACAGACTCTGTTATTCAAGTTATGAATTCTAGTAATCCTAAAGAAATCGATTTACATATGATTGAAATAATGGCTATGATGCATCAAACCTCAAGTGACACCGAATTTATCAAAGGTTTAGTTTTAGACCATGGTGCCAGACATCCAGATATGCCTAAAAAGGTCAGAAATGCACACGTTTTAATTTTAAATGTTTCACTGGAATATGAAAAAACCGAAGTTAATTCAGGATTCTTCTATTCAAATGCTAAACAAAGAGAACAATTAATTCAAAGTGAAAGAAAGTTCATTGATGATAAACTTAAGAAAATCATTGATTTGAAAAACGATGTTTGTAACAAAGACGAAGGATTTGTTATCATTAACCAAAAAGGTATTGATCCAATGTCATTAGATATACTTGCAAAAAATGGCATTTTGGCACTTAGAAGAGCCAAAAGAAGAAACATGGAAAGATTACAATTGGTTTGTGGTGGTGAAGCTCAAAATTCTGTTGATGATTTATCTAAACAAGTTCTTGGATTTTCAGGTTACGTTTACGAAACTTCAATTGGTGAAGAAAAGTTCACTTATGTTACTGAAAATTTGAATCCTAAATCATGCACAATTTTAATCAAGGGTGCTCATAATCATGTTATTCAACAAACTAAGGATGCCATTAGAGATGGCCTTAGAGCAGTGTCTAATGCTATCAAAGATGGGGCATTGATTCCAGGGGCAGGCGCCTTTTTCCTTTCTTGTTCAAAGAACATTTTGGAAAATAAAGAAATAAACAGAGGTAAACTCAAACCAGGTGTTAAAGCATTTAGTGATGCTTTATTGGTTATTCCAAAAACTCTTTGTAAGAATGCTGGTTTAGATACATTGGATTCTATCGGGGAAGCACAAGATGAAATTAATGATGGTATGGTTGTAGGTATTGATTTGAATTCCGGTGAACCTATGGATCCAACCATTGATGGGATTTGGGATTCATATAGAGTGTTGAGAAATGGAATCAGTAGTGCTACAGGAATTGCCAGTAATTTGTTGCTTTGTGATGAATTGTTGAAAGCTGGCAAGAGTAGTTTGAAGCAATGATTATATTCACGTTAAAAAAAAACCAACTGTGGGTTTCTGGAAAATGTTTGTACATTTCTTATACTAATAATAATCACAATAGTGATAAGTCTATTGAGACTTTGATCGATCTAAGCGAGCGGAGAGAAATAATAAAATAAAATACAAATGAGAATGATTGATGATTATCAATAACCAGCAACATCAAAATAAGGAAAGAAAAAAGGAGGGTATAAAATCATCAAGGTGAACATGTTGCAGTGAAACATCTTCGTCAGGTATAAGTGTCTAAATTCTTTCATTCCACTCCTTCAACTCCCTTTCATGTTCTTTTGAAACAGCAAATTTCACGGCCTCCAATACATTGTCAGCCAAATGTCTAGGCTGGAACTTTGGAACATCACTTTCTTGGTAAACACCAGTTTTGACCAAAATAGAATACCAAGATTGATCAAAAGAATTAGCAAATCTGATATCCGATTCGGGAGTGTCACCAACAAAATAAACCATTGAAGGTTTAGGAATAGTGTCAATACTAAAACTGAATTTTCTATCTCTTGTGCGTAAGTTCAGTTTCGATAGACTTTGCATAGTAAGACCAACATCGTCATTTTTATTTTCATCTCCTTCTTCCTCGCTTTCACTATTGGAAGAAAGAACACCTTCTTCCATATCAAAACCAGTTGATGAGAAAGTAGAAGACTTGGAAGAATTATGATCATGTAAAACTTGTCTTCTCCAATGATTCAACACTTTTTCAGCGTACTTAAAAGTACCCATTTGAGGTTTACCAAAACGGATCACCTTCATTTCCTTACCGGTATGTTCTTTGTATAGAGCAGCAAGAGAAACTTGAAGTGCACCCATACCGTATCTCACAAGTTTGTAGTTAGTTGACCAGACGAAATCTGAATGGGCAAAGTAAATACTTGGACCATTGTCAAAAGTTTTGGAAACGGTACCCATATAACCATTTTGGGACATTAATAATTCTAAAATGATTTGTTGGTCCGCAGCCCAATTACGGGAATCTGCAAAGACCAAGATTGCGTCAAATTTAACTTGGCTAAAGTCCACACCCTTCTTGACATGAGTCTCATCTTCCTCAGTTAAGTCATAGTATGGAGTCACCGATGGATTCCAATACATGATATCAAGTGGGGTGTAGACATTTTTGTAACCGTAATCAAGAGCAATATTACGGCAAACTTCTCCGACACCACCAACAACAAGAACGTTCTCAAAATCGTTAGCTAAATCTTTCATTGGGGTGTGACCCTGGACAATTTGGTCAATACAGACATCGGTTTCAAGACGATTGGAGAGATCATCAGCACGGACACTCTCATGTTTACCACCACCATTGGTAACAAAAATATAAGGAACTTGGATGTTGTATGGGTTGTCACCGTTAAGGTATTTGATCGCTTCGATACCATAAGGGATAGTAGATGGGCCTCTGACGAGAACACCGTCGATGTCAAAAGCGAAGGCGTAGTTGGCAATTCTAGGATGGTCAATGATATCTTTCTTTGTTGAGATGTTCAAATCAGTGAGTTTGAAACTAGATAAGTGGTCGATTGATTTTATGGTGGCGATATTGGAATCATCAAATTGATCAGATAAGGAAATGCAGCTGATATCTTTTGAAACCGGTTTTGGTTTTGCATTGACGATTTCGTCTTCATTGTTTAGATAGGAAGTGGACATTGATTGTTTAAGCTTTGAATGTTCCATCACTTTCTAGATTACCCCGCCTTCAATTATGTAGGACTGGCCTCTTATTTATACCATTACTCCGATTTTATGGGATGGAATGCTGAGCGCTATGACGTAATTTGTAAAATGTGGAATTGAACAGGGCCTTGTTAAAAATCTGGACAATGATGCAATGAATGGAAATCGAACCAACGATCAGCAAAGCCTCGCGGGTATCAATGAATTTCATTCCTCTTTTAAAGTAAAGAGTATAACAAAGAGCCAAGGCGTGTGCTGTGAGAATCAATGGAGACACAATACGAATAAGCAGAAAGCCAATGAAGGCTGACCAAGAGCCGGAAGAAAAGTCGTCCAAGGTGACGTACTTGGTCTTACGAAGAGCCGCGGCCTGACGCGCCCGAACACGTTCGTCAAGATCTGCTTGTGCGTCTTGTGAGGTAATGTTAGAGGTGCGGGACCCAATAACAAGTTCCTCAGTGTTATCCAGTGGAGCGGGAGAGGGAGACGATGGATCCGAGCCTGTTTCTCCGTACGTGTAATCGAGTTTTTGCTTTTTAGAACGTGTGACGCGTGCCATTCCAGTGATGGGGGTGTCGGTGTTGAGAAGAGAGGAATTTTGGAAGTGTGAGAAAAATTTAAATTATATACCCGCTAAGATAAAATGAGTGTGGAGAATTTATCCGCTAAGAAATGCGCTCAGCGTACTTTCAAGTTTAGCAACAATGGACAGCTCGCTTTGATAGTTGTGTAGCTTAATGCTTAATTGCAGCCCTATTTCTATTAACTTGCAACCTTGTGTTCACTAAATTAACCACAGTCTCGTTAACTAAAGCATCTTCTCCCAATCTACGCGCCTGGTCCACAATGAACCCGTTAATATACCCAATCTCCACGTCTCTACAATTCAGAGTATCTTGTCTCATTGAACTTGAATTATTCCCGTTGACCTTGAACCCCATATCCTCAACCAATCCCAACAGATGGTCCACGTCTAATTCAGCACCTTCTTGGGGAAGAATAGGGTACGCCTTTTTCATAACATGAACAGCTTCCTTTATGATGGACCTAAACAGTTTTCTGTTTGGTTCAATCCCCCCCAGTTCACCATTCAAACAATCAATAATGGAAGTGATAGAATTCATACAACAGTTAACCATAAGTTTTTGCGTTTGGAAAAGAAGCATATCATAATAACTAACAAATTGAACATTAAGTCCACACTGAACCAAGTCAGAAACAAATTCATCTTCCTTTTTAACTTGTTGACTGCCCAATTGACCCAATTTCTCAGGTAAGAGACAAAACTTCATATTTGAAAAGCCAGCATGATTGTAATCATAAGTGTGGCTTAAAGATTTTTCTTGCCAGACTCCATGTCCTATAACACCTTGATAAATCAGTGGCCTAGTTTGAGGATCAGGCCAAATTTCGCCAACAAGTTCTTCGGCGACCCCCATTCCGTTTTGAATAAGCAAAATTTTGGATTTATGGGTGAGTTTATTCAAAAGCGGTTTTAATGAATCCACAGTGTCAAAAGTTTTAACACAGACCAACAATAATCCAATATGGTCAACTTTAATATCTTCTATTCTAACAACTGAGTTGATTTTGTACTCTTTTTTGACATTATTGTTGAACATTTCAGTAATAATCACACGATTATTGTTCTGATTCATATGGGATATTTTGGCTGCATTTCTAGCAATGAAATTAACAGAATATTTTGGACCAAGGGCCGCTCCTACTAAAGTGCCAATCCCCCCCGCACCAAGAACATACAATGACATAATTAGAATGAATTAGTTATATAGAAGAAAGAATGTCTTTGTCCCTGGAAAAAAATATTATTATATTCGATTATTGGATTTGTCAAGGTGAAAGTTTTCCATTTCGATGTCAACAAAAGGTTCATCCTGGTCTTCTTGATCCGCCTTCAAGCTGTTTTGTCTAAATCTGTACTGATTGTACCATACGATATCTGAAATTGTAATTACTAAACCAAGAATATTGATTGCATTTAGTACATCTCCAAATACGAGCCAAGACAAAAAGATGGTGAGCAATTCTTTGAATATTCCTGCAATGGATAACGTCAATAGTGATGCATTTTGTAAAAGAATGAACTCAGCAATTGTCATCAAAAATGCCAATAACCCAGGTATAAGTATTAAAACAATTGTCATGAGCTTACCTTTAAGAATCCAGATGTTACTGTGAATGAAATTACCAAAACCTTCGACAAAAATACCGATTATGAACAAAATTAAAGACATCCCTGGTGAAAGATAAATGATGGTTAAAATTGGGTTGATAGTTCTCTTATTTTTTTTAAGAAGAATTTGAGTAAGTGCCCAACGAAGACCTGATAAAAATGCTGATCCAAAAACTAATATGACACCAAGTAAAACCAATTGATGTTCTTGTAGTTCTCTAACAACATGGCGAGGTTGGAGTCCACCAGTTTGACCCCACATCATAAGAATTACACCAATAGTCATCATGAACACAATTAATACAATTCTTGTAGTGAGCACCTCTAGTTTCAAAATAACCCCCCAAAAAAGGACAAATATCAAAGAACTTGTTTTAACCATTGTAAAAATAGCCAATGGGATAAACCGGATTGCTGTATTACCCAAACCTATATCTAAAGCAGATGATATAGAACAAGGGAAAATGGTAGTGATATACTCTTTCAATGGCATTGTATACGTGATGGGAGATGTGTCTTGATCTTCATCTAGCTTGGTATATCCATTATTTAATCTCAAACTTGGTATACATATTAATGTTATGATGGAAAGAAACGTTAGAATGAGTTGATGAAATGCTGTTATTATAATAGGAAAGGAAAATCCCAATTTGTCACCTGTGAACATCCATTTGTTATATAACGAGATAGCAGTGGAACATAGATACCATCCAAGAATAGCTAGAATTGTTTTGTATAGATTCGGATAAACTTCAAATAAACTTTTGCGTTGCGTATGTGTGGCTACGGTGGGCTCTGAAAGAGCAATCGTCGCTGGTTGAGCCAATTGAGAAGATCTTCGCCTGTGGTTATTCTCCATATGCGGTCCAGAAGCTTCTGTCATCAAAAAAACGAATTAATTTTGTTTGCTTTGGAAAAGAAGTGGTGAAAATGGTTTGGAGCTATGGCTCAAAGATTAGCTCAGCAGAATATCAAAGAGTAAGGAAGTTCCAGAGTGGAATAAAACGGCTTCAACAATATTAAGATCGGATTGGGACAATTGTGACGTTTATTGTGTATTTTGAACGGTGTTTTGAGGGGTATTTTTGATTCATCAAAATTGTTTGAGATGGATTAAGCCAAGTTATGTGGGATTGAATAGTGGATTCTGTTAGATTTTTATATAAAAGAGATTGTGGGACTTTGCAAAGTTTGATTTAAAGTGGAAAGCCGTTTAAGTGGGAAGCTTGAATCGAGTTTCCATGGTTTTATAGATAGGCAGAGAAAGAACAGTTGATAAAAATTAAATTCAAAATGAGTTACAAGTTGTGTGTGTGGAAACGAATAGCTTCACAATACAAAGGAGAAATTTCGTATTCACAGCACAAATAGCTTGTTATTGTTTTTAACATCAACTGAATTTTGCTTGAATGCCATTTCGCACACTAAGTACACACCATTAATAGTTGTACAACTCTCCGCTTACACCGTGCTGGATCTCAAGGCACAAAATTTAATACAAATAGTAAACAAGAAAAGCGCCAAATGGCATCCAAAGAACATAAACATAACACATTAGATAGTAAAACATACAAGATATAATCAAGCCAACCAATCTTTTGGATTTCTAGTAACCTTCAACAAAGCAGCTTCTCTGGTACCCTCTTCAGGTTCATGGTTGTATAACCAAGTAGCAGTCTTAGGCATGGACATTAAAATACTTTCAATTCTACTACCTGGGGTTTGTAAACCGAATTTGGTACCTCTATCGTAAACCAAATTGAATTCAACGTATCTACCACGTCTAATTTGCTGCCAATCACGTTCTTCTTGAGTGAACGGCATGTCTTTTCTCTTTGCAACTATAGGAACATAAGCAGGTAACATGGCGTTGAAACAGGATTCAGACATTTCCAAACATCTTTGAGGGTCCAACTTGTTGAAGTCATCGTAGAAGATACCACCAACACCTCTTGTTTCGTTTCTATGGGTAATTAAGAAGTACTTATCACACCAGGCCTTGAATTCAGGATAAAGTTCATCGCCGAAAGGATCAAGAGCGTCTTTGTGAAGCTGATGGAAATGGATGGCGTCTTCTTCATACAAGTAAGAAGGAGTTAAATCAGCACCACCACCAAACCACCAAGTTTGGACAGAGTCATCAGGATTGGAAATTTCAAAATACCTATAATTGAGATGCATGGTTGGAGCATGAGGGTTGATTGGATGGATGACCATGGATAAGCCACACGCGAAGAATTTAACACTACCATCGTTGTTTGTCTTAATATCCTTGTGATCATTTTTCATACGTTCGATTGCACCTGGAGGCAGGACACCATGGACAACTGAGATATTGACACCGGCTTTCTCAAACGTCTCACCGTCTGCCAAAACCATAGAAATACCACCACCACCGTTGTTTGGTCTTGTCCACTCATCTGCTTGGAATTTCTTACTTGGCTCCAGTGTTTCCAATCCACGTGTGATTTCAATTTGTTTTTGTCTAATAAGCGCTTCCATTTGTACTTTAACAGGAAGCGCAGGGTTTAAAACAGAAGCTGACATAGATAGGTATTTAAAGAATGTTCAAAAGTTGGGATTATATAAAGAAAAGCATCTCTAACCAGTGACAATTTCACTTCCTTTTATATTTTTTCCCACTATACGAGAAACTAGCTGAAAAAATGGTTAGATTTGGGAAAAGTAATCTAAAGAAAAAAAATATAACACCACACGATACGAGTAAAGCGAAACGAGAGAAAGCGTTCCGAATGTCAAATGGGGTCGTTTGTTTGCTTTTACTTCGAACGCTTGACTGCGCTCTTTTTGCGCAGATGTGTCTTATAATGTTGCATGCAGTTGTCGTGTCGTGAAAACCGCGCTTCGCAGCCGGGGAAAGAACAGACGTGATTTTTCACCCCGGTGTGAATTCTATTATGACGTGCAAGATGGCCGGAGGTGGTGAACCCCTTATGGCACACTTTGCACATGTGCTTGCGCGGGTTGCCCGAGGGAGTGTAGTAGTCGGGCGTGTTGCTGGTAGGGATTCCCCCGTTCGGCGACGTCACGTGACGCGTCACGTGACCAGCGCCAGCAGCAGCTGCAACGGCTGCTACGGAGGAACCTGCCACCGGTATGGGCTGATGAAGATGCAGAGGGTGTTGGTGGTGGTACTCGTTTGGTTGTGCGTGTCGATGGACGTACAGATCACTTGGGGTCCCCACGGAAGTGACTTGATGATGATGCAGAGATGGTTGTTGTGTAGTGTTTGGATAGTGGTAACCCGGATATTGTGAGTGAGATAGCGAATGTGCGTACGGAAGCGGGCTGGCCACTGGCGGAGCGTTGTTGATGGTCGAGAGCAGCGACGTGATCGATGGGAGTCGGTATTGCGTCGACACCGGCGCAGGAACAGGGCCTGAAAGTGGTGTCGAGGATGTTGCGTGAATGCTTGGCATTGTGCCTGAGATGGTGTTTTGCTTGGAATCGTTGATCACGGCGGATAAAGTGCGAGGTGGACTTGGCGCGTTCACAGGACTCATCGTGGGAACCACAGAGGGCATTGCGTCAGACCTTGTTTTCTTTCTTTCGCCAAGTGCGGAACCCAAGGCCTATTTAAGGGAACTGCAAGCGTCCGTTTCTTTTTCACAGCCATTACTGGGAGCATTTCCCAGCGAGACCATGACGTGTGCGAGATGCGCCAGGTGGATCTGCCCTTCATCTACGTGTCACAGTCGGCGTGCCAGCAGCCAAACGGGCCAGAACCCTTTGGCCTGAAGACCCCTTCCTGCGCTTTCGTTAGATCATTTCGTCAGCCGTTGAAAGGGTCTCGGTTGCCAAGTCTAGAACCCTTTTTGCCAAGAAAAAGAAACCCTCTTTCGCGGACATAGCTCTAGTGGTCAAAAATGTAACATTATGCGTGTCTGGTATCGTTTGAAAGCCACGGCCGCACCGAACAATGCTCTAAAAGCCCCGATTTAAGTGCATGGGCCATGCGCGCGGTTCCACCGCGCATGGGATTAAAAAACACCCCGGATTATTTTTTTCTCACTCCCTTGCTCCGTCTTTTTCTTGTGGGGGACTTAAAATTTTCACCTGCCTATTACTGACTCTACTCTCTTACGATTGTGAGAATGTCGAGAAAACACCCGATGTCTCCTTCTTTTAGAGGCCAACCGCACTCTCCACAGCCTCCTTCACGTCAAACTTCCATTGTGGAAATGCTTTCTTCGCCCCCTCTGCTCGAAGAACCGACTGCAATGGACTTGTCCCAATCCTCTTCAGCTTCTTCTCTCCTCCAATTCAAGTCCTCTTCCACTGACGCACCTTTCACACTTTCTAGGGACCCTAGTGTGAGCTCCCAGTTTATTTCAGGGGCGTCTATCGAGTGGCAGGACATCAAACTTTCAGAGTTGGTGGAATTGAACAAACTCATCACCATCAATCAAGATATATCAGTCGAAGAAGCTTTCGAGACCCTTGTTCAAAACGGATTAACATCTGTGCCTGTTGAACAACATCCAAATGATCTCAACTGTCTCACTTTTGATTACACTGACCTCAATGCTTACTTATTACTTGTTTTGAACAAAATCAAGAAAGACGATATCGCCAATTTGGCATCGGTGTATGACCATGATTTCATTTCTAAAACAATAACAGAAGCCCAGAAGGGCGGCCAAGTTCCTGTTTCCTTTGTCATCGGAATCAATACCAAGAATCCATTCATCAAATTAACTGAAGATGACACGATCTCTACAGTAGTTGAAATCCTAGGAACTGGTGTTCATCGTGTAGCCATTACAAATAATAATAAACTCACAGGGATTCTTTCACAAAGAAGATTGATCAAATATCTTTGGGAAAATGCCCGTCGGTTCCCATCCATGGAACCATTATTTCAATCATCTATTAAATCGTTAAATATTGGATCATCAAATCCAATATCGATTTTCGGTGATCAATTACTTATTGAAGCATTAATGAAAATGCATGATTATAAAATGTCCTCATTAGCAGTCGTTGACAGAAATTACCATCTGTTAGGTAACATATCAGTAACTGATGTTAGACTTGTTTCAACAACTTCAAAATCCGATTTACTTTACAAGTCTGCCTTGCACTTCATTTCTGTCATCCTCAATTCTCGTGGATTGGAAAATGGTAAGGACTCATTCCCAATCTTTCATATTACAAATAATACATCACTAGGTAGAGCACTGGCAAAATTAGTTGCAACAAAATCTCATAGATTATGGATAGTAAGACCCGATGTATCAAGTAGTCCATCAAGTCAATCAAGCTCAACACATGGCCATCATCATGCCCATTCTCATGTACATGCTTCACATGGTCTTGAAGAAGATCCAACAACAGGTACTCTCGTTGGTGTTCTTTCTCTAACGGATATTTTATTCCTCTATGCTAGAACTTTAGGAAAAAATCACGTCAATCCTCAAATTGCTCGTAAACAAAGAAGAAGGTCCAGTTCTGGTACTGCAAGTGTTCATACTAACTCCAGTTTGGAAATGTTTAGAAGAAGTATTACAGAGAGTAGTAGTAATAGTGGTAATGTTAATGGCGGACGTATGTCTCCTGGTTCAAGGTAGTGGTTTTTACTGTATAGTTGCTTAATTTATGTCATATGATACGGCATCTAGTGGAAAGAGATGCCAAGTGCGAATGACGTAATTGGCTGAAAATATTATATTTCAAAATGTGATAGTTCAATATATTGTGTGTTTGAAGGTTCAAATTTTACTGCTTTCTGTTATTTGTTTAGTGCTTCTGAGTTCTGAGCTTTACTGCCTCCATTTTACACTAATCTAGGATTCAGTTTTTTTTATACTTAATTTGATATGTTTGTAATCGTTGGTCCTAGTTAAGCTTTTCTTCTAGGCCTATCATAAATTAAAATACTTTATGCAATAAAGCAAATCTCGAAATGATCACTCTCATTAACAGCTTATTCACACAAATATTAAAAACTACACAAAACTATATTACAACTTCTGTCTCTTACTAGGAGACATACCCTTCCTAGGCGATATACCCTTTCTTGGGGACTTTTCTCGTTCCGGGCTCTTTGTGGGACTTCTCTTAGTAACTAATGGATACTCCATAAGAACCTGTGATTTTTCTTCCAATCCAAGAATTTTAACTATCTTACTCTTCAATACATTGAGTTTGTCATCATCAACACTGGAATTGATTTCATTGAATGCTCGTTCAATTTGGCCATAGACATATTTTATTCCTTGTGATTCAATCTCCATGTCTGATTCCATTTGTGTTTCCATTTGGGCCAAGTTTGACCTCACTCTATTCAAAGATTCATCAAGAGTCAAATTGATTGAAGAAATGACATTACCTGCACACTCAACTCTTGAATCATTTTCTCTGTTTTGGTTTTCAATTTTACTTAAAACATCTAGTTGATCATCCAGAATTTCAACAACACCATTGTTGAACTTTTGAGACTCCAATGCAGCTTTAACAGCAGGCTCTTGATAACATTTCTGTGTTGACTTGAATGTATCCAAAAAGAGACCTTGAGTGAAGTCCTCCATTGATTTGATGAAAGTTGACTTGAATTGGTCTATTTGTGGTCCAATCAATTTTAGAACTTCTTCTCTATATTGGTGTTCTTTATTCTGCATATTACTCTCTCGCAGAAGTCCATTATGGGTTTCTATGAGTTTCTTGGTAGCATTTAATGCTTCCATACTAGACTCCATACTCGACCTAGAGTATCCATTCAAGTTATGACCAATATTTTGCAATTTGTCCTCCACATCAATCCCTTGACTTTGAATCAAGTCGAGTTCAGAAACAATATCACGAAAATCAACTTTCATTTCAGAGTTATTGAATGATTCCAATTTAGATTTCACAAGAGAAACACATTCTCTTATAGTCTTGTATTTTACTAAATCTAGCACCTTGGATCCATTTTCAATTATTTCCATATCATCAACAAGCTCCATACCAAGTTGTTTATTCACCTCTTTCAGTTTATCATTGACCCCTCTTTGTAATTCCAAATCATTTTTGGAGTCCACAACTCGTTTTTCCATATCACTGACCATGGCAGTCATATCACGAACACGTGTCTCATGATCAAGTAATAAACTATCATATCTTTTTTGTAAAGTGGAATATTTATGAGTCAACTGGTTCAACTCAGCCTCTAAATTCTTCTTCTCTAAGACAGTTTTACCATAAGAATCAGAATCAACAAATACTTTACCCTCTTTACGTCTGGTGGCCATTAAATCGAGTTGAAGACGTTTGTTCTCTTCTAATAATGAAGACAAAATGGCTTCTTCTCGGACCATGGCACCAAGTTGCACAGAATTCTTAACTTGCTTGGCCTTTGATGCGTAGTCTAATGTTGATTTAGTTGAATGATAATCTGAATAGGTAGGAGCTATCGTAGCAATTAGAGTAGTTTTTGTATCCCCCCCTAAAGAATCTTTCAATATCATGGTCAATTTAGACTCTCTGTATGGTATATGTTGATTTGTTCCCAAAGATAATGTTTGAATTACTTTACCTAGTGAAAGTAAGCTTTTGTTAATCAAACCTGCTTCTTTTGCTGCTAAATCTATTGAACCCGATTTACGAACGTTTTCAGAGCCTGCTAAGTCAACGAGATTGAACTTGGCTAAATTGAAATCTTTACCGTCGACTTGTTTTGCAAGATGAATTGTGAAAATTGTGTGTGATCTTGAAGATTGATCATTCATTTTTGTCGATTTTGTTTCACGTTTTTGTAATCCTAAACGGATATATTTGAAGGCGTCTTCAATTTGAGTGAGATAAAGTTCTTGGACGCCAGAAACAACGATTTTCTTTTCTCTTTCAGTGATTTTAAGTTCATTTGATTCACTTGATAACAAATCACGTAGTTTTTCATTATACAACTCAATAAATGAGCATTTGAGAACCATTTGAGATCGATCACTTTGGAGAATACGTTCAAGAACACGAGGCACAATTCCCGAGTCTGGACAAATGCTATTTTGTTTACCAAACATTGTATATGTTTTACCTGATCCTGTTTGACCATATGCTAAAACAGTACAATTGTATCCATTCAAAAAATCAGTACAGAGATGATTGATGGAAGAATCAAAAACATCCACTTGATCATCACCAGGACCAAAAACTTTATCGAATGAATATTGTTTTTGATTCATGATACCCTCATTTAAAACAAGATCACTTGCTGAGTCTGCTTCATTTAAGGGGATAACTAAAGATAGAGAGTTCGTTTCAGGAGCTAATTTAATCACATTGGGGCTCTGCGAGTTCTTTTCTCGCAAAATACGTTCTCGGCATCGAACAATCACCTTGATGTTCTCCTCTTGAGGCATCTTTGAGATTTAAAGGAAATGTAAACAAAGAGTCGAAAAAAAAAGGAGTACAAAAAGCGAACAGTGAAAAGTAAGATTTTGAAGTTTTCGGGGCAGCAATGGATGCCAGCAATAATTGCAAAAAGTGTTACCTTGAGTGAAACTTAATGAATTATGCTGTTTTCATGGATTTTGTTTGGCCTTTTTAGCTTAGCTGGTTTAAATTTTATTAGCGTGGAAAGTGTTGAAAATTCGCAGATGAGTGATTTTTAGGCAAAGAGAGGTCAGGACGGGTGTAGTAGAAGTTGTTCAATGGCTTTTACTGTATAAAATTGAAAAAATGTAATATTAGAATTATTAGCACAGTAAGTTTCTGTGTTGTAGAACTTAGCCAGTTTTCAAATAACAACAACATAAACTAACGCTTACATACAGCAAACTATTACCACGTAGTAGATAGAAGCTTTGAGTGGTAAATGAATATCAATATCCCGTATTGAGATATCCATTTAGGGAAATCTTCAGTCTTTACTGTCAATGCGCTATCATTACCAAACGTTGAGTTGAAACAATACTTAATCTCAACAAGTGACGGAATCCCATTCTTTGAAAACCTCCTTCAATCTTTTTTCTGCCTCAGTTCTAGACCATTTAAACTGAGTGCAAACATCATCCATAGAAACACCTTTTCTAAGCAAGACCCTAAGTTTACGATCAATGAAGGCTCGTTTCCTTTTTTCCAATTCACCACGTTCTGAATCTAACTGTAATTCCCCCTCTGTTATTTTATTAAGAGAGAAATAAGTTAATTTGGGACCATCCACTTCTACTTCAATCTCACCACCCAGTTTGGAAACTAATGGATATGTTCTCAATCTGTAGATCAAACCTTTAATAGTGCCAAAAATGATAAATTTTCGTACATCTATGTTATCCAATTGTCTAGCATGAGAAATGACCCAAGATTTGAGTGAAACAAATTGATTAAGGGATACGTATAATTCGAATAACGTAGCCAAGGAGGGTAATATACGTTTTTGGACACTACTGCTACTAGTTTGTGATTTTTTTTGAATACTGACACTCATTGGGGTAAGTTTTTTGTTTATTGAACCTGCATCTGATGATCGGGATTGATTATATACAGGCAATGATTCAAATGTTCCCCTATTTGAAATCACAAAATCTTGACATTGGATACCTAAGTCTGGATCTGTTAATAATGTTCTGATATCACAAGTTGTAGCATAATGATTACTAAATTGAAATATATCCAGTAAGACAATGGCCTTATAATGGATGAAATGTTGAATGCATTGTTTAGTTAAATGGTAATCTGAATTGGATATGTCCGAGATCAGGCCAACGGAGTTGATCCCGTTGATGAATGGAACAATCTTGACCATAGTTGGATCCCACATGGGGTCAACAACTGATGCAAGATCAATAAGTGCCATAGGAACATCAAAAGAATGGATTTGTGGAGGAGGAGGCAAAATTGGGAACAACTTCAAATCAACAGAATTTGATACATCTATAGGAATCATACACTCGGAATAATTATTCAAGTCTTGATATATTTGTTCCAATAAAGAAGAAATTGAAGAAAGACCGGCTTTTTGAATGTAATCCCTTCCAGGAGCTTCTGTGTCCAAAACAATTTGATCCTGATCCCAACTTTTCACAACTTTTATGTACTTATTAGTATCGTCTAGAGTTCTAGTAGGCTGCATACTCACGTCCGTATTGAAATAATCATTTGAATCATCAAGCGATTTGCTGAGTAGTTGGGATTGTTCTTCCAATGCACGGAACATCTTCCCAATACGTTTAATATTACCTTCATACGGAGTCGTATCGGCATCGTACGGGAAAACAAAGCAAAAGTTGAAACTGAAACTATTACGTGCATAATGTGGAGCGTAGACATTCACTGGAAAGCCTAGAACACGATAGTTGCCTATTTTGAACGTGACTAGTTTGTTACAAAGCTGTGGTTTTGGAACAACGTAGTTTTTAATGGTATCGAAATCGAATAGTTCACCTGAAGAAATGGCATTTTCTGGTACTTGGTGAAACACTTGAGTGCCCCCATGAGGATGGAAAACGGCACAAAAGACAGCAGTAATCTGTTCAAAGCCTTCAGTGCTGTCCATACCTGAGAGAGGGGGTTATTTGAAGATAAACAAGTGATAGACAGGTAATGTATAAAAAAGATAGCTTCACCAAGAAACAGCAGGTAATTCCATCTGGTTTGAAAGATATGTGTAAATTTGTCTTGTTAAAAGCTTTGCAAGCTGTGACTTCTCCTCATCGCTTACTGTAGGGTACTTTTCTTGGAAAATCTCAATCGATTTTGCTGAAACAAACGTGTCTGCCGTTCGGGCAAACGTAGATTTCACGTCGGCGCCAATAGTTTGTAAAAAGGCAAGTGTTTCAAGCTCAAAATGAACAATGAGACGACATAGATGGGCGTAGTGAACCAAATCGGTGTCTTTTGCTGCTGGATCGAGCCAGCTGACAGATTTATCCAGTGGAAATGTGTCGAGGACGAGAGATGCATCGGTGTTGAACTTCTCTTTGAGGCCGGAATTCTCTATTTGGGCGGCAAGATTGTTGGCAGATTGAGCACCCTGGCTATGGATGAAAGGCAGCATGTCCGAGGGGAGGGAGATGGCTATAAGATGGAAAGAAGAAAGGATCAGGTATCCGAGTGATATAAATAGGTTTTTGAAAAGTCACCAAAGTGGGGGTAAAGAGGTTCCAAAAAGTGCTCCAAGATGTCTTAAAGGTTGGGACGTTTTATTTGAGTAAGCTTTACAAGCTAATTCCACGTAAATGCATGTTTTTAATTTGCATACTCCTTCATAAATGGCCACTCTTTTCTATGTCTCCTACGCTAATTCACTTGGATCTAGGAAGTAAACGCGTAATTTCCCTTCGAACGTTTGTTCACACGGTGCAGGCGTCTGAATCTGACTCGAGCCCTCTTTCTGAAGCCCAGACAATCAAGTTCGTTCCTATGGCCAAAGTAATCTTAACAAACTCACGTTTGCAAAGTATATACAATAACGAGAGCATAAAGACGCGTCTGTCGCATTTGCTTTTTCATACGAGTGAGGAGGAGTTCAAGTCCTTGCAGAGCGGAACCAATCAACCCTCAGTGATGATCACCGAGGGGGAATACACGTTGAAGGTTTTGTCTTCCTGGAACGACGTTGCGAAACTGCGTGAAGAGTTGCTGTTTTTGGGCTCGGAAAGAAATGAACAGGTCTTGGTGGATAGGAAGGTCAGAAATGTGGCCAGTGTTTGCATAAATGTGGTGCTAGTGGTGAATTTAGTGTAATTTAGGAGTTACGAGAGAAGATATTAGATGTGTAGATAAGTACCATTCCATGTGTATATGAAAACATTGTCATGTTGCTGTGATAAGTAGAGGGGTTTAAAGTAAAATCTAGTAATTGGTTTAACTTTTAGGCAGCCGTACGCGTTTTGTGAAAAAGATGTTTGAATCGTTAAAATAGCTTTTATAGTAGTAGCAAAGCATGATTGTTACTTTAACTCTTTATTCATATTTCAAATTTTTTAAACACCACAAGTTAACAGTTTAACTTAGTTGTTAAACCACTCATTGACATGGCAGTTTTAGAACACTTTGCGTTGCAATAAAACCAAGTCTGTAAATTACGCTCAGCAAAGGTACACCAATTATAGTTCTTGTTGAACGTACAATATTGTACTAAAAAAAGGGTGCAAACGTTGATTTGTGACTCCTGTAATTTTGGTGCTATAGTAGTAGCTTATGAAGACTCAATGGCTACAAAACCATGAGTTTTATGTATTTCTTTATATCATTATAATATAAAAACTATACCAACGTGAAAGGGGGAAACAAAAAGGCATTAGAATCGAGAAGGTAAACTGCGAGACTAAAATCATTGAATCATTCCGCCTTACCTTGGTAATTATAGAATTAACTTAATACATTTAGTATTATCATACACAATCAATACATTCAAACACATCTTGCCGAGGCTTAATATAATTAGGCGCGGACTGCACATGACTCAACTTTACACAATAAAAAACCAAAGAATGTAACATAACACAATCCATTAACCTTAAGCCATTTGTAAGTCATCAACGGCATGAGTGACATCCTCAACATCCTCTTCATCAACTTCTTCATCATAATCACCGGTCTTGAAACTTAAAGTTGGCTTGACAGCAGCATTTTCAAAAGTCCAAGCAGCAAGGGCATTTTCAGCATCAATGATGATTTGTTTAGAAGCTTCATAACCGTCATAAGAAGGTCTTGTTTCACCAGGAGTAACAGGAGAGTCATCCAATAATTCCAAGAGGGCTTTACCGTAACCAGAAATGAGGGCAATCTTTTCGCTTAATTCTCTGATGGAATCAAATTGGTAAGAGAAGGCAGCCTTGAGCTTTTCTCTAGTAATGTTAGAAAGTTGAGCTTCAGCAACCAAGGATTCCGCTTCG
Organism: Saturnispora bothae; assembly: GCA_030462855.1. Taxonomy (NCBI): domain Eukaryota; kingdom Fungi; phylum Ascomycota; class Pichiomycetes; order Pichiales; family Pichiaceae; genus Saturnispora; species Saturnispora bothae. The sequence continues at coordinate 147,886 of JAKVQQ010000003.1, read as the reverse complement.
GCTCTGACCAATTCTTGTTCCAAAATGGTGATCTTTGGAGACATTGGATCTTTGTACTTAAGGTAGGCAATTTGGTCAGTGATCTTGTGTTTTCTATCTCTTGAAGGCTGGACAGAACCTTCGATATCTCTGATAGACTTGATGGTGATTCTATATTGATCATAACGGTCAATGAATTGATCTTCCAATTCCCCGATTTCATAGATTAAAACACCCAATTTATCAGTGATATCACTAACATCGTCTTCATTATCTGCACCCCAAAGAGAAAGTTGTTTAGCAGCCTCTTTACGTTCTCTGTATGAAACTTCGATTGCTCTCATCACATTTTTTTCCATCTTAACCAATTGAGTCAATTTTCTGCTCAAATCAGGTCCGAAGGAGCCTGCGGTGGTTCTTCTAAACGAGTTGGCAATTCCACCTGGTCCAAAGAATCTTGGTCCACCCTTTGTTGATGAAACTGGAACTTGAATTGGGTTGGCTAAATCTGAAGCCGTTGGCGCTCTTTGTTGTCTTAACGAGTATGTTCTGTGCATAGTTATTAACTAATTTCAATAAACGAGGAAAGAAGGAGTGTAATAAATTGGATGTCTTTCAATTTCAAATTGCTATCTGGACGCGAAGCAAAATGCTGTCCAGCCATCCCCTTCCGGAAGCGGAAATTGTGTTTTTCCAAATTGGGAAAATATACAGGTGGGTAAGGAAGAGAAGTCGCGGCGGTTAATGGGGGGAATACAGTATGGAATGGATAGCTACATATGGTGGGTACTTGCGGGTCGAGTTTGGGGTTTTTAGGGCTTAATTTGAGTGTTTGAAACAACTTTGCCTTTTGTGCCCTACAATTCACGTTCCAACTATCAACAAAAGGTTTTATTGTGTTACCCGCACTTCAAAGATCATAAGGAGGGGTCGCAACCATAGTTACAAAAGAAGTTGGCTTTGTTTAGTAATTAATCGTTTCTCTGGCACATTTTTCTTTCTTTCTGCCTCACTTTATACATGGCTTTACTGACACCTTCTCTGATTAAAAGCTGTCTGACTACTGGACTTCTTTGTGCTACAGGTGACATCCTTTCACAATCAATAGACCAGAGCACAGAATACGTTCCTGCTTCCACTATTCGAAATGGGCTCTATGGTATGGCAATTTTCGGTCCCATTGGTCATCATCTCTATCCAGCCTTACAATTGATTAAACCATTTAAACAAGAGAGAGCCAATTTGATATCTAGAGTCATCATTGATCAGTTTGTTTGGGCTCCGATTGGGGTTTCGTTGTATTTCACCTCAATGGGGGTTTTAGAAGGTAAATCGTTCACTTCCATCAAAGAGAAATTGAATTCTGTTTATTGGAATACATTGACCACAAACTGGAAAGTTTGGCCTCTTGTCCAAGTTGGTAATTTTGCATTAGTTCCTGTTCAGTATAGATTGGTTGTTGTTAATTTGGTTTCCATTATTTGGAATTGTTATCTGAGTTGGCAAAATAGACATTCATTGGATCTAGTAAGAAAGGAGGAAAAGGACTAAAACGACGAAGTTGCTTAGGAAATTAATATATGCAAGTGATAATTTCAAGTACTTCATGTGACGTGTAAAAGCAAACTTTAATGATTAATATTTTGGGTAGAGTGATCGAAAGTATTGTGTGTTTTATCTGACGCTGTGCAGCTTTGAGTTTGAAATGAGATCAATCACCTTGTATACTTTTCACCTGTGATTACCCAATAATTTGAAATCATTAATAGTGTATGCGACAAGGGTACGGTAGTTTGTTACGCGAGAGTTTTCTTGCTTTCTGTTAACTTAATAGAGGAGGACGACGACGACTCTGAGTTGTCATGTAGCATGTGTGATGTTCACACTTATAACGTTAATTTTTAATTTCAGTTTAAGCTAGGCATTAAATATCAGTGTTCAATTTCAAAATTGACTGTTTTACCTAACGCGCAACCATAAGCATGACTTGTGTTTTTCCATAAAATAAAAATTACGCTGTCTAAAGTGAAGTTATCTATGTATCCAATATACTTGAGTAATTTAATTTAGTCAAATGGTTTGAGTTTTAACCGATAAGTGAAACAATGTTATATTTGGAAACCTAAATTCAATTGTATCGTAATATTGCAATTTGTATTGAATACATGTAAATTATTCGTTTCTTAAACCCTTTAGTATATATATATATATACTCAAATCTAAATAGTACTCGAGTTTGATAATCATTGTAAAGTCTGCGAATTTCTGAAATAGTCAAGTCAACAATTTGTTAAATTCATTCTCGATAGTTTTCAAGCTACTATCCGGGAAATCTTGAGCTTTGTCTTTGCAAAACATAAACCTAGTAAAAATCTAATATAAAAACCATGATCCACACTTTCATTTCAATTTGATCACGTTGAATGCCCAGTAAAATATGCAGGTGGTACACATTAATTCTACAGGGCATCTTTCACACGTTGAATTAAACTTCTACTTGCTCCATTGGCAATACCAAGATCATTTTTTATCATAACCGTCTATATGCATTTAATCTATTTTCAACTATAAACTCATTAAACGTATGATAATCTGGCTTTTTGTGATTAAAAGCGCTATTAACAAATTTCCCTACACACAGTCATGTGTTTTCTTAATGTAATACTATCTCACCTCCACCTGCCAATATTGACCTATTTTTGACCTCACTGGTTTTGGCGCTAGTCTTCTCAAAACAGGGCCAAAACCTTCAAAAACCACTCAATATACTTTTCCAATCAGCATCCATAAATTGCGTATACCATTGTTCCAACAAAATGCTTTCTCCCTTTTTATCTCTATAAATCAACATTTCCCTCATCATGAGCGATTTCAAATCGGGCTTGTTATTTTCGACCTCCTCCATCTTCACTTATTTCTCAACCACAACAATGATGAGGGGATTCAAGAACCGTTTTCGCAGCAAGTCTGGGGGTAGCAACGCTTCTAACGCGTCTAACGCGTCCTCATCCTCTGGGGCCAACACTTCAAAGGAGGAAAAGATCACTTCAAGCACGAAGCCAACACCTATTAATACCAAATCTGAAACAGCAACACCAGCAGTGGTTCCAGTCACAACACTAAATAATGAAATAAAGAATAGTACAGCCACCACCCACGAATATCTCTTATCTGCAGATCCAGGGCCCAACCTCATTTCCAGTGACATTGATTATCATAAATTTCATGCTAGTCAATCACCATTTGATAAAGTCCCAAAAGATGATCTGGAATTGAAACCAAAAACACCACAAAGACACTCAAGCTCACGATTCGAACCGAGCGCATTCAATGAAACATTTGATAGATCACCTCCATTCGATGAAATCGACCCTCAATTTCATGTTGACTTATTTTTACAAAAAGTTAATAATTGTAAAATAATGTTTGATTTTGATGACCCAAGTAGTAATATTCAAGGTAAAGAATTGAAAAGAATTACGTTACATGAATTGACTGTTTTCATCTCAACTACAAGATTGACTTTCACTGAAGATATGTACAAATCCGTTGTTGAAATGTTCAAATTGAATATTTTTAGACCAATTCCTCCCCCTGTCAACCCAATCGGTGATATCTTTGATCCTGATGAGGATGAACCCGTTTATGAACTTTCTTGGACTCATATGCAATTAGTATATGAGTTCTTTTTGAGATTCATTGAATCACCAGATTTCAACAATACAATTGCAAAACCATTCATTGACCAAAAATTTGTCATCAAATTATTGGATTTATTTGATAGTGAAGATAATAGAGAAAGAGATTGTTTGAAAACGACCTTACATAGAATTTACGGGAAATTCTTAAGCTTAAGATCATTTATTAGAAAATCAATTAATAACATCTTCTTAACATTCATTTATGAAACTGGTCATTTTAATGGTATTAGCGAATTATTAGAAATTATGGGTTCAATCATTAATGGTTTTGCATTACCACTCAAAGAAGAACATAAAATTTTCTTAATCAGAGTTTTAATTCCACTTCATAAACCTCGCTGTCTTTCACTTTATCATCCTCAATTGGCTTATTGTATTTTACAATTTTTAGAAAAGGATCCAAATTTAACCGAAGAAGTTATTATGGGATTATTGAGATATTGGCCTAAAATCAATTCACCTAAAGAATTGATGTTCTTGAATGAAATTGAAGACATTTTCGAAATAATCGATCCAAATGAATTCAACAAAATTCAAATTCCATTATTTGCCCAATTATCAAAATGTATTTCTTCACCTCATTTCCAAATTAGTGAAAAAGTTCTTTGTTACTTCAATAATGAGTATTTCGTTAGTTTGGTAACTGAAAATTCGGAAAATATTTTACCTATTATTTTCCCTGCAATGTACCAATTGGCTCAACCTGAAATGGATTTGTTAGATTCAAATAACATTGTAAATGATGAATTGGATTTAGATAATGGTCATTCTTGGAATAGAACTATTTCCACCATTGCCTTCAATGCTTTGAAAATTTTCATTGATACTAATCCAATTGTTTATGATAGATGTTTTGTCATTTATGAACAACAACTGGAAGATGATAAGGAAAGAAAGAGAATTAGAGAAGATCATTGGGATAAATTGAAGGTTTACGTGAATAAGGTGAAAAGTGGTCAAGGGGTTAATGGAATTGAGATTAAGTGAGAAAAATAGCAACGAGCGTAGCCAGGTACTGAACGATGTGCGTCTTCTATAGGAGTTCATGAAAAGCAAAGTGGCACTTCATTGTGAGACAATTGTGTCACTGAATCATACTCAAAAAAAATAAATGCTATTCATGTGTGTGCGATCAATATTTTATATCTTGGAATACTTACTTTTTGGGCTAGAGCCTGGCTTATTGAAATCTATATAGCATAACTTTTAGAGATCGATGAAAATGAAAGATACAATTCAAAATTTTTATGTTTTTGATAGTGTCTAATAAAGAATCCTAAACAGAATTCATATTTACACACTTGGAAAAGCATTTCAAACAAAAATTGATATATATCAAGCTCCTGAATACTATGAGACCAATCGTTAATAACTTATTATATACAACTATTCACAGATTATGAAATAATTATGGACTCTCCAATAAGTCGTTGACAACTTGGTATGGACTCAGTAGTCGCTCTATAGACGAATTTATACCCGTGAAAAGTCAGCATCCGGTGGACGCACTAATGAAGCTTATTGCGCACTTTTATATTCTCTCAAAACCACAGGAACTGAACTTGGAGGCAAAGCACCAAATTCTGTAATAATCTTTTGAATATACTCCGGAGGGGTCAAATCATACAAAATATTCAAAACATTGAGAGAGGCAAAATCATTCCAATTGGTGAATCCATCATTAGAGCCCGCACTAATATCGTTTGTTTTAGATTGGCCCTTTGTGTTTTTCAATTCATTTGACATCAAATACGATTTCCATTGAGATCCAACCTTTTGATCGATTTCATTACCCATTAAATCACTAGGGTCGCCTAATTCATTCATGGTGACAGAATCCAATTGAACCTTATCTGAAAATTTCAAACTTTCACAACAAACAAGAACAGGGATTGATTTGGATTTACATGCCATTGCAATTAAAGCAGTACCGACTCTTGAGTAAAGTCTACCATTAGAAAGCATTGAATGTGCACCTAAGAAACAAACATCAAAAGTAGTTGTTTCCAAAGCATTACTGAGTGCATTGATGGTTAGATAATGGCATTTGATACCAGGAGTACGAGACAGCTTCTGTGCCAACACTTTACCTTCAAATAATGGCTTTGAATCAACAATGAAAACTTCAAAAGATCTATTGAGATCAATTGCACAATGTTCAAATAGGGTTTCCAATACATTTGAATGACCATAAGTTAAAACTTTAGTTCCTGATTGGACATGTTGATTGGCATATTGGACGATAACTTTATCCGCAATATCAATTTTCTCGATAATGAACGTATTTATTTCATCAATTAGTAAATCTTTTGCTTCTTTGTCTGTTGCATCTATTGGAACAAGTGAGATACGTTGTTTCAACCATCTAATCGCATTTCCCATAGCCAACGCTAATGGACGTCCTGTTTTAAGATATTCAATTTGATAAGATAAATGGGTTGTCAAATGTCTCTGTAAAGAAGTACCTTCAGGTGTCGCGTAGCTTCTGATAACCTCTTGAAATGCCTTCAGCATGCTTTTACAGCGATTGATTGATCCAACTATCTTATAAGTCGAGATTTTAAGTGTCAATTTGAGTATCTCAGGATGCACTTCTGGAGCTATTTGAGCAATTGCTGCCGAGCGTTGAGAGCATGTTTCCAAATGTCCAAACATAGGAGGTTGTTTTGTAGCTTGAGGCGCAGATTTAGCACTATGAAGTTGTTTCTTTAATTGTGATGTTGTTTTACCAGTTGCAGGTGTTGGATTTTGGCCGGAAACATCGCTGTTGCCCTTTGCAGCAGCACGCTTAGCCGCCTTTTCTAATTTTTTCTGCTCTTTTAACTCTTTGTTGGTCAATTCAGCCATTTTAATGAAGAATATGAGGTTGGAAAACAGGGAAGAAAAATACGCACCAGCAAAACCCATAATGAGCTGTGTAGACAAGTTGCGTATAGGGTGCGTGTGTAGGATCATTATGATCCTACAATTTCATGCTACTCATTGGTCAAAATAGGTTTTTTGTGGAACTTCGTTATGACTGAATACTGGGTGTTTTCCAAATTCAGATAGACACCCTAATTTTCAAAATTTTCACTCCATGAGCTATGCTGAGCAATTATAATGAGAGCTGTAAAAGATTTGGAAGTGGTACCGCTGTAATGAAAAAAATCCCCTCTAAACGAATGTATGAACAGATTCTTGATAGCTAACCTGAGTCTTTTATTAAGTCTCATCTTCCTCCCTTACTACTTTTTAATGTGTTGTGAGAGAAAAAAAAAATTTTCAAACTTTCGAAATTTTTCAACTCTCTGGCCTACACTTTACTCTCTTTTCACCTTCTTAAGACTCTTCCCAAGATGCAATCGCAAGAAGACGCTGAGAAAAACATTGAGATGTGGAAAATGAAGAAGCTCGTTAAGCAGCTCGAGTCTGCACGAGGAAACGGTACATCTATGATCTCCCTTGTGATTCCACCAAAGGGCCAAGTTTCACTTGTTCAAAAGATGTTGGTTGATGAATATGGTACTGCATCCAATATTAAATCCAGAGTTAACCGTCTTTCTGTTCTTTCTGCAATTACTTCCACACAACAAAAATTGAAACTTTTCACCTCTATTCCAAAGAACGGTCTTGTTCTTTATTGTGGTGAAGTTCTTACTGATGAAGGTAAGGAAAAGAAACTTACCATTGCATTTGAGCCATTCAAGCCAATCAATACATCACTTTATATGTGTGATAATAAATTCCACGTTGAAGCTCTTAGTGAACTTCTCGAAGCAGATGACAGATTTGGTTTTATTGTCATGGATGGTAATGGATCCTTATTTGGTGCTCTCAGTGGTAACACCAGAGAAATCTTACATAAATTCACAGTTGATTTACCAAAGAAGCATGGACGTGGTGGTCAATCTGCTCTCCGTTTCTCTCGTCTCAGAGATGAAAAAAGACACAATTATGTTAGAAAGGTTGCCGAAACTGCTGTTCAATGTTTCATAACAAATGATAAACCAAACATTAAAGGTTTAGTTTTGGCAGGTTCTGCTGACTTCAAGACTGAATTGGGTAAATCTGAATTGTTTGATTTACGTTTACAACAAATTATTGTTAAAGTTGTTGATATTTCTTATGGTGGTGAAAATGGGTTCAACCAAGCAATTGAACTTTCTGCTGAAACTCTTTCAAATGTTAAGTTCGTTAAAGAAAAAAAACTTATCACACAATATTTCGACGAAATTTCTCTGGATACCGGGAAGTTCTGTTATGGTATTGACGATACCTTGAAGGCACTTGACTTAGGAGCTTGTGAAACTATCATATGTTGGGAAGCTCTGGAAGAAGTTAGATACACCATGAAAAACTCCAGTGGTGAAGAATTCATTAAGATTTGTAAACCAGATGCAAAGGAAGCTGACTTTTTGTTAGATAAGGAAGGTAATGAATTAGAAATTGTATCAGACCAACCTTTCCTTGAATGGCTTGCTGAAAACTATAAAAACTATGGTGCCACTGTGGAATTCGTCACTGACAGATCTTCTGAAGGTGCCCAATTCTGCAAAGGTTTTGGTGGTATTGGTGCTTTGTTAAGGTATAAGGTGAACTTTGAACAACTGATGAGTGATGATGAAGATGAGTTTTACTCGGATTAAGCGAGCCATGAGTTCAACTGTGGGAAAAGCGAGAGATGGTAAGATGTTGTGCAAAATGGCGTATGAAGTGCTATGTGAAGTACTCCATTAAATATATTGTATATCCACTGTACTTATTTTATCATCCCATTTTTAAGTCTCCATTATATGTTTAATTAAGTAGATTCTAAATCAAATACTGTTCGAAAAACCTGCTAAAAGGTGAATTCATACTGCTAGTTATGCTTTGAAAAAATATCAAATGCACACGGCTCTATTAAATTTTGTAGCTTTCTTATGCACAAAGATTAACAAAGTGGAATTGATTTGTAGCTTGAAGTGCAATTTTTATATATATTGCTAAATAGCACATTATAAAACATTCTACAATGTTCTCCCTCACGAAACTTCAAATACCCCCAGAGTTGGTAGAAAGTTTCATATTTATTATGGGTTTCCCTTCAATTCCTCCAAAGCATCCTTTTGTAACCATCCAGCAACAGTTCCACTTTGACCACTAGTTTTCTTTTTCTGACTCTCGTTCAACATCTTATGAGCCAAATTGTTCAAACCGCCTGTAATATAACTTCTTCTCATTGTACCTCTAATTGGTTGTTTCAACTCCAAGGCTAACTGTTTTTTCATTTTCTTTAAAGTATCTTTATCAATCATTTTCTTATTTTTCTTCAATCTATCCTTTTTTAAGAAATCATCTTCGAATTCATCTAAATCTTCGGTACCTAAATCTTCCATTGCTTCAGACATCCAAGCCATTTCTTTACTTTTTTGTTGATTAGTAACTTCAGCTTGTGCAATCTTTCCTGCCAATTTCATTCTTTCTCTCAATTGATTCAAAATAAGTGTATCTGGTTCAATCATTTTCAAGTCACAACCAAACTTCGCATTCTTCTTTTCACTGATAACACTACGTAACTTTTTTAATGGGCCTGAAGCTTCTTTTGGATCACAAAGCACAACAGAAACACCTTCAGTACCTGCACGACCAGTTCTACCAGATCTATGAACATAAGTATCTGCTGTACGAGGTAAATGATAATGAACGACATGTTGAATACCCTTAATATCTAACCCACGAGCAGCAACATCGGATGCAATCATGACACTTGCTTTATCATTGCAATTTTTAATATTTTCTTGAAATGTTTCAAAATGTTTCAAACGTTGTTTTTGCATCATATTTGAATGAAGTGAAACTGTTGGTATATTTAGCATATTCAATGTAGGTGCTAATCTTTTAACTGCGTCAATTGAATTTGTGAAAACTAATGTAGTACCTGGATAAACTGTCAAGAAATAATATAACATCAAATCTCTATCTAACCCAGTTGATGGAATCATCGCTTCAATAATTTTATTAGATAATACAGCATTTGGGTTTGAATCAACAACAGTTGGTTTACTGAAGAATTTGATTTTATTACTCAACATTTTGATCAATTCTTCGTGTTCCACTTCACCCTTAGCACTCGAAACAGGTGCTTTCTTGGATTCTAACTTTGTAAATAGTGATTTTGAAAATGTTGCCGAGAAAATTAAAGTTTGCCATGTGTTACCATTACGATTGTTAGTTAAAATTTGCATGATTTTACCTAATTCATCAAATTGGCCATCTAATAATAATCTATCTGCTTCATCCATGACAATGAATTTAGTTTTTGCTAATTGTTTAGCAATGTCATTTGATTTCTCTAACAGTTCTAAAAATCTACCAGGTGTTGCAATTATAATCTTAGGGTCATAGGAAAGTGATCTTTCTTGCTTTTCAATCGATAAACCACCTGTTAATGAGCATATAGTTTTGTTGTGAATCGGAGATGATTCAATGAGTGATTTTAAATGATTAGTAACTTGAGATGCCAATTCTCTGGTTGGGGTAAAAATGATCCCTGATGGTCCATCATGAGTCCCTGAAAGAGCATCTTCAACAATTGCAATACCATATGCCAGTGTTTTACCTGACCCTGTGACTGCTTTACCAATGACATTCTCACCTTGGAAAATCAATGGTAGTGTTTCCTTTTGAATGTCTGTTGGTGTAGTCATTTCGTTTTTCGCCAAAGCGTTCAAGGTGTAACTGGAAAGATCAACATAAGGAAGATTCCAATCAGGTAATTCTGCATTGGTTGTAGGAAGAGAAAGAGGATCCACTTTAGAGAAAATTGGCTCAGCTGAAAGTTGTTCGGAAGAAAAGTTAGTGGCCTTCTTTTGCTTTTTCTTTGCAGGTTGATCTGGTAGTGCTGGAACGTCAAGTTCATCATTAGTTTCGCGTTTTGATTTGAGTTCTGTGATCACTGATTTGGAGATTGACGTCTTTTTAGAAAGATCTTTAGTAGTGTCTTCATTAGCGTCTTTAGAATTGTCTTTAGCGGTCTCCTTAGGGGTCTCTTTTGCCTTTGTTTTTTTCTCCTTCTTAAGCTTCTCGTCTTTTTTGATTTCTTCTTTCTGTTCCTTTGAGTCGGTTAACTCTTTGACATCTTCCTCATCAAGTTCAAAATCACCTTTGGGGAATTCTCTTTCTTTCTTCTCAATATCTTCTTTTTCCATTGTTTTGGCATAAATATCAGCATCCTTAACAGTGAACTTTGCCCTCCCGTCTATAATCTTCACATCAACACCCTCAATTTCTTCCAATCCGTAAAAACCTTCGTAATCACCCAGAGTGTCTGGAATGTCAACTGGCTTCCATTTAAGCTTATTAGCAGCCACTTCAACAGGAGCATCTGAAGTAAAATTCGCCTTAACAACTTTTCCAGCTGGTTTAACAAAATTTCTCTTTTTCTGGACCTTTAGAAGCTTTTTCTTGAGTAGTTTAGGCACCATAATGTAGAACAAAGAGTGAAGTAACAGTGAAAAAAAAATATTTTTTTTGCTTCTTTAGCACTGCCTTGATTCTTTAACGTGGTGTTCAAATGGCCAAGAAAAGTTCACTTTTACAGGGAAAAAAACATAAATCCATAGTCCAAAGTGGGACTACGACTCATCTTAAGCCGCTTCGTGCTCGACAACTTATTAGGAGATTTCACACGTTGTTGAAATACAAATCTCATCTTTTGGCCAAATTCGATATAGAATCAGAAAAGGACATTAAAAATGAACCAGCTTATTCAAAGTCATTCAATTTAGTTCAAGAAACACTTAATGTCAGTCTTACTCCTAAAGATATACTAATTTCATCAATAAAAACTAGAGAAATGTGTGTTTCTACGCTTGGATCGATTGATGGTGAAATTCAAAAACGAGGGGGTCTTCATACTTATCAAGTTGCATCTCAGTTGGGTCAAGACTCGAGTAGAGGAGGAGATAGCTCGAAACAACTAATTTCATGGTTAGATAATTTGAAACTGGAACATTTTAATAATGCCTTGGAAATTGGATCTCTTTCGGTGAACAACTTTATATCAACTTGTGGTATATTTGAAAATGTTGAAAGGATTGATTTGAACAGTCAATCCAAGGGTATTCAAAAACAGGATTTTTTGAAAAAACCCATGGGTACAAAATATGATCTCATTAGTTGTTCACTTGTTTTGAACTTTGTTCCAATTGCCAAAGATCGAGGGGAAATGATCAAGAGGTTCAGTTTGTTTTTGAAACCTGAAGGTTGTGTTTTTTTAGTTATACCCTTACCATGTGTAGAAAACTCAAGGTACGTTACCAAGGAAAATCTGTTGGATATTTTCACTTCTCAAGGATTGAAATTAGTTAAAGAAAAGAGCACTCATAAGTTGTTTTATGCATTGTTTCAGTGGTGTGGTAAAGTAGACGATAGTTTCACCTTCAAAAAATGCGAGGTCAGGCCCGGTGGAGGGAGAAATAATTTTAGTATTGTCATGTGAAATACCTTAATGAAATGTTTGCGTGCTGAGCGCTTGAGCATAAATTGGCAGTGAATATCTCTCTTTATATTCATATATGGACTATGAAGTTTGCAAGATTATCAGATAGTTCTGTGTTGTGTATGGGGTCTTGGTATCAACTTTTCAATTTGAAAGATATTACGATTGCTGAGCATTTTGTCCAAGATGTGAAGTATGAAACGGAGACTATGATTAATGGTGTACTCTGTGTTTGCTGTGGGTTTTGAGCTCGATTTATTTTCTATATTCTAAGGTATATACACGTGAAGGGCTTTACCATTTATGGGGAAAGAATTTGCCAATCAGGGAAAAGCAAATTGTATATTAGCAGCATGTTCTCTTTTCCAAGGTATGATTGTGTTTGACTTTTGCAAGCTCAATTCCAGTTTAAATTTCAACAAAACTTTTGAACTGCAAAGTCCTGGCCGTTTCATAGTAGCCATCTAAATAGAATAACATGCTTTTGAATTTGCCTTATTTGAAGAAGATAGCTTGAACTTCACAGAATTTAAACTACTTGTCCATCCTCACGCTAGACCAAATGATGCAATTTTGAAACGATCAACTATCTATTAAAATTTATTAAACACCGCTTCTAGCTTTTTTACAACAACTACCAGAGTCGTCCGGTACACCACGTTTGTCACCCAGCACATGAATATCTGTTGACTCATGGACAGCCTCAGTGCTCTGCTTCGAAGCCTCTTTTTTACCTGCACAGCAGGAGCTCCGTCGCTCCACATCTAGCTCAGCAAAATCGATTGGAAAATCAGACGACAAAGCCGTTAGTTTATTTGTATGCGAACAACAAGAATCCAAAGAAGGTTCCAAATCATCAAACAGCTGATTCAAAATGGCCTCTTTACCCACGTGAACACCATTCACTATACCATGGAGATCACAATTTGTACAAAGACAGAAATCATCAGGACAAACACAAGTTGATAAGATCTCATTTTCAGTTTTGAATTCTATTTGACCGATTGGTTTGATTGATGTGAAATCCGTTTCTTTGAACATTTGCTTGATTGATGTTCCTGGGGTGAAATGATGTTCAATACATCTTTCACAAAGACAATTATCTGGATCACAAAGACATGAGCCGGGTACAACGCATGAGTCTGCATAAAACATGTCAAATGATGCAGGTTTCAAGTTAATAACATTAGACGTTGCTGGAGGATCTGGATTTGAGTCAATAACTGTATCAAGTTGTGCAGCTGATTTTGAACAGCATCCTTTGGGTTTGGTTTTCAGGTCTTCATTTGAATCAAAAGTCCGGTTTTTGTCAATCGTGGAATTTAAGTTTTTGAAAGCAACATCGGTAAAAACGCCTTCAAACAGGTTATTAGTTTGTCCTACCATATCATTTGACACATCTTTTTCATCGTTTGATTTACTTTTGGAATGACCTAACTCATCAATACCATTAAGCAATCTCTTTTCACTAATTTTTTTCAACACAATCACGCCATCTTTACGATCACAGTGACATCCATTTCTATCATCACATCCACATCTTTCACTTTCATCTACATTAATAATAATCCGATCATTAGAATTTGGCCTGCCTCTACTTCGCACCAAAATCAAATTCCGCGATAAATGTTTACACTGACTCGATCGATGACCTCTTATGCATTTCTCACACGCATATTTCTCTCCCTCCACTATAATCATTGAAGAATGAAGTGGTGACGGTTATTACGTAAGAAACCACGATTTTTTTTAATTTGCTCGTTTGGTTACTTATGTAAAACGGCTCATGTCTTGCTCATGACGATTTCTAAGCAAAGCTGGAGGAGACAGCAAGGAATTTTTCAACTATACAAGAAATAAATGGTATACGTATTGTAAAAATCGATAAAAGCAGCGTCAGACAATTATGGACCGTTTCAATTACTAGGCGACAATTGGTTTGTGTTACATGCCAGCATATACTGCATTGAAAACCTCGATTATGCATCGGTTTCACCTAAATTTTGAAGCTCTGTACACACAAGCGAATTCTCCAGAGTTAATTCAATGTTACACCAATTCATTTGATTGTTTGGCGCCACGAAGCCCCCAATTGGATTGCTTACGTAATTTGCATTTATTTGTTTCCAGCCGAAAATTAAAATTCGAGGTAACACTTCTTTCATTATTGATAATACCCCCTTCACCTTTCCGCATGGCCACGGCACAAAGACGACTAGCAAAAGAGTATCAACATCTTTCAAAATATGCGCCTGAAGGCATAGTTGCAGCTCCAATAGATAATGATCTGTTCCATTGGAAATGTTGTATCAAGGGCCCAGAAGAAACGAGCTACGAATATGGAATTTACGAAGCAGTGCTTGATTTTCCAAAAGATTATCCTTTGTCTCCGCCGAAGATGAGATTCTTAACAAAAATGTGGCATCCAAATATCTATAAAGATGGTAGAGTCTGTATTTCGATTCTACATCAGCCTGGCGATGATCCATTGCATTATGAAAGTGCCAGTGAACGTTGGGGACCGTTGCAAAGTATTGATAAAGTTCTTCTTTCTGTTGCATCGATGTTGGGTGATCCGAATCCAGAATCCCCTGCCAACGTTGATGCCGCTAGGGAGATGAGGGAAAATCCGGGGAAGTACGAAGAGAGGATCAGAGAGTTGGCTGTCAGATCTTTAGGAGGGGTGTAAATGCTGTGAGGGCTGCAGTGACAGCTTATCTCTGAGCTGATCCTCAGAATCAGTGAGACACAAGTAAAGAGACACAACGGCGATATGCATCTGCCCAATGATTTTCTATCGGTGTAGTGAAATCAAACGAGTGCGAAGTAAATTTCCCAGTAAGGGGAAACACTCATTAAGTTAGCTTGTACGTATAAGCTAGTACGCTCATGTAATCATCCTGTGTATTGGTAGTAAAATCAGACTGCGTTGAATCAAACTGTGCCTTACACTAGATTCACGTTCGTTTTTTTCTGAGTATCATAAGGAACCAGCTCAGGCCCAGTACGCAGTTACAATCTTTTTCATCGCTGCTAATGTGTACTGTAACAAATTTTCTTGTTTGTAGTGTACTTGGTAAATTTGATAGGCTATGCTAGACTATACATAAATTAGTACTATGCGAGTGACCAACACATTGGAAAAGCTGACAGTAAATTGTGAAACATTATTTTAGATATATATTCTTTTGAAATTTGGTATCGCTTATCTCCCCATTCGGCAGCATTTATCATGAGATGAAATAAATACTTTTGGTAACTTTTTACTTCATAAGGTACGAAAAAGACGTAACCAATGAGCACGAAGATCTAAATTTGCCTCCAAAAACAAAAGCTATCAGCTTAGCGCAAGAGGTTTCATTATCACAACCAAAAAAATACGCTCAGCACTTTGATCCTTATAGATATTGAACCAAGAGCAAATTATGTACTGTCTGCCTGTCAACAACATTTTGCAAAGCACGCAAATTGCAACCCAATAACTCTCTTTTAAACCCATCTATAATCAATGTCCAAACCTGAACACACCCTAGCACTCTGCTCAGCAACTAACAATACATACACTAAATAAACATAGTAAGTGGGGATCTGGTGATGCTACTACTTTAAAACCACAAACCAACGCACTTTCAAAATCAATGCTTTTTTTAACTCACAAAAAACACCATACCCACTTGTCTTTATCAGTCGGCGTATGCTTTATACTGAGCCTATCATTGTCACCAACAAATGCCTCTTATAACCACTGAAAATAGGTCCCGCTAATACTTCAATTTGAATTTCAGCGTCTATCTCATCTACAAAACAGCTTCTATTGCTGCTTCTTCAGCTTTTCAACCAAATATTAACAAACACCGTCTCAAACCCCTTCTCTGAAAAATTTCCGGGCAAAAACAAAATCATCCCAGATATTCCCCTAATGTATATTCTTAATGACAAATTCCAAGGAGATCGAATTCAATTCAGGATTTAGAAACAGACTGCACCATACATCACAGGATCATTTAAATAGATTGAATAAAATCATTATAAAATCAACAATAATTGGGGCACTCTATGGTTCATTAATCTCAATACCTAGTGAATTATTTATCAGATGGAGATCACCACTTTATAGAGCTTTTGGTTTTAGAATTAGAGTCTTTTATCATACTATTTGGATAGCTTCTGCTGCTGCTTTTCACGCTGAAAGACAAGTTATTGAATTTGAAAATGTTGTCAGAGGTGAAGAAGCAGAAAGAAGAAAACAGTTGCTAGAACTGAGTATTGAAATGGGTAATTATAGATCTCCAGTGGGTGCACAAGTAGCTACCAAAGCTTCCACAGGTAAAATTGATGCAACCACTAGTGATAGTGATAGCAATACTAAGAATTAGCTTATCATTAAGAATTATGAGTTGGTTACCTCTGAACCACCTGTTGAAATTAGAGATAGAGTACAAATCTGGTTTGTATTCAACTTATATGTGAGTTTATTTTTTGTAAAGTTAACGTTTATGGAAGTTACGAAATGATGTTAAGATACGATTTTAGATGATTGTTTCGTTCTATCTTGAAACTGAATACATATTGGTAGAATAAATGCAACTGAAGCTATTGGTGAGTGGCAAATGAATCATTATAAAGTTGTTAAGTGAACTTCATTACATAACTTGATGCACACCGATTTTACACCAGAAAACCATGTCTTCATAGTGCTTTGCTCATTGATAATTCTAATTTTAATGATACAAATATAGTGATATTATACATAAACCTATGGTTTAAAAGTGTACACTCCACAACATACCACAAAAGGCGTTAAATATTGAATCAATCTGATGTCTCAAATAAATTTTGAGATCCTATGTCGTGTGATGAACTTGCAACCAAAGAAAGTAAGCTGGAAATATGTTCAGCTAAGGTGTGGCAAAAATCTATCGCGCTCTTTGTTTCAGTTGATCATTAAATCAGCGTTTCAAACCAATCCTCTTCATCACCTTCATCATCAATCTTCCCCCAGTTCCAACCTTCAACACCGAAAACTTCGTCAACACCTTCAAAACTACCAACATCCCAATTACATCCACCCATGAGAACTTCCAACACTTGGCCATCAATACTCATTAATAAATTATTATTCCATTCAAAAGTACCTGGCAAAACTTTGTCAAGTTTTAAGATGTCACCCTTTTCAATTAAATCAATAATACATTTACTTTGACCGTAATATCTTCTTGCTTTGTAAACCCAAATTGACCAATGAGCCAATTTTTCAACTTGTTGTCTAACAAATTTACTCAATTTGACATCAAATTCCATTAATAATCCCAACTTTTGTTTGCTTAATGGATTTGGGTCAGGATGTGTAAATGGGTTATAATTTAGTGGTTTTGGTATATTTGGTACAACATCAATTGATTTTGAGTAAATGTCAATTTGATATTTAACTAATTTAATTCTAACGATTATTGGAATTAATATATTAACCATTTTGAAAACACATTCAATTAAAATCGGTGTCAAAATAAGTCTGTATTGAGTCAACGTTGTATTAATTTGCTTCATTACACTTTCGACTTTATTTAGGTGATACATCCAAGAATTGAAAACTTTTTGAAACATTTCAACATATTTGAAAACAATATTTGTTTTTTCATAATGAAGTAATAAATAGTATTCAATAACTGATTTCATTGTATTAAATTTTATAGTGAGTTTAATGTCGTCAACTTGATTAATTGTTTCATCTTCTAAATTTGTTGAATATTTGAACATTTTACTAGCAGGTGGATTTGAATTAGTCACAACTGAATTTGAATTAGAAGGACTGTTTGATGAATCGTTGCCAACTATTTCATTAACAATATTTGTTAAATTAGCCAGCTTAAATTCAATATCTGAGCTTAAATTAAAATCTTTAATTTGATGAGCTTGAATTAGCAAATCACCAATTTCATTGAAAACGTAAATAGTTTTGTTAAGTCTATCAATTGATATTTTTTCTAATTCAACATTCAACAAATTTGATGAAAATGGATCAAACAAAGGTGGTAAAGTATCAAACTTTTTATATTCCACCAAACATGGCTTACCATATTGCATACATAATTCCATATCCATTTCACCAATAACAAACCATATTTTTTTCAATAGTTGGATGTATTTTCTATCATAATTTAAATTTTCTAAATTTCTATTCAAATTTAATGCCATTGAAGAATAAACCAACAAATTATTCAATAAAAGTCCGGAATTTCCAGATTCTCCATCTCCATTTTCTGGTGAATACATTTCATAAAATCGATACATGGTGAGTAATTGAATAAATAAAACATTGGTGTTATTTATCAAAAAATTGGAATTAAAAATGCAGTTCTTTACAATCTTAATGAAATCTAAATTGATTGGATAATTCAGGATGGATTGATTAATTGATTCATCATTAAAATTGTAATTTAATAAAGTCATTATATAACTCAATCTTAAGATGAGAATCATGATGGAAATATTCAACATAATAACCTTTTCATCCAAATGTGATTTCAAATTGATGATGTTCAGAATAGTTGATTTGAATGATCTTTCATCAATGACTGGAACAAATGGATATATGACTTTAAAAAATTGATCTAGATGGTAAAAAATAATATCCCTTGGTGGTAACATATTAAGTATTTCAGTCATTGACATTTTAAAATTTGATAATTTATTATTATTGGACATGATGAGCAATTGATTGTTAAGATCTTTAAATAGATTTGTTAATCCCGGAGAGTAGGTAACATTCATTGAGATAGTTGTTATACCAAGATCGTAAATTTCATTGATTTTTCTAAAATTGGATAAAACCAGATACATCAATTGATCACGGGACCAATAATTAACACGTAAAAATGAACCATTTGAAATCAAATTTTCATTGAACTTTGTGAAATTACCTCCAGATTCCGTAACCAATAATGAAAAATGGTTGCCACGTTTTGTGTATTCCGATTCCAATTCTTCTAGTTCTTGTTTGAGAGAATCAATTTGAGATGTTAGAACATCGGTCGGTGTGTCGCCTAAGTCTGATCGACGTGTAGGAACTGAATTGCTTGCAGAGGCGGAGCTTGTAGTGCCTGTTGTATTAGACGTTGGATTACTGCCAGAAGGAATAGAAGTTGTTTGATACAAGTTCGATATTGATTGAATTCTGGACAGCGGCGGAGGCGGAAGTTGGCTGGTGGGAGTAGGCAGTGTTAAATTGGGAGGAGGTAAAATTTGCTGGGAGGGTGAATTTGGTGCAGGTAATTGATTTGCGGTAGTGCTCTGTTGAGTATGCTGCTGAGTCGTTTCGGCAGTATTCGAAACGCTAACGCTGACTGGAGTTGAAGGATTTGTACTGAAATCGAGAGATAAAAAGCTGAAAGAAGGACGTGGTTCGTTAGTGCCGGCACCTGGAATAAGGAAGGAGCCACGTTGGAAAGGTGGTGAGTTTTGATAAGGCTGTTGACCTATTGAAAATCGCCGTATGTCATTGAAATTTGCAAAAGTTGGTGAAAAGTAACTAGTCGGGCCTGCTGTTGGCCCTGCGGTCGGACCACCGGAAGGTCCTGCTATTGAAGTACCATTTGAAGCACCTGGAGTAACTGTTATCGATGAACTATGTGCATTTGACGCGCCAGAAGAAGCAATGTGATACACATTTGGACGGTGTCTACCAGGAGAGGGTTGCAGGTCATAGGACGCGGGTGGAACGAGATGTGAAGCCATCTGGTTGTGGGATTGTGGAGGCTGTTGCTGGGCATTTGGGTCGGGTAAATCATAGTAACAATTGAGTTTTGACTTAATACAACGGAGACATATTGGTCTCGTACGGTCGCATTTAATCTTTCTTTCTCGGCATTTAACGCAACTTAACGGCGTTCTTCGCTTCTTTTTGACCCTTGTGGGTGCGTCAAGCATTGGCTGATATTCTCTGGGGTGAGAAGACCCATAAGGAAGGTCATATGTGGGCGCCTCTGGCATCTTTAAAAAGAGAGGAAGAAATTAAAATAATTAAAAATGCGAGAGCGCATACTTACTGAACTCACGCAGTGCGAGCTTTAAAGAAATTGCTGTGGGGGCTCACTAGAGCAGCGGATGACCTACAAGGCTTACTGGGCTCACAATTTCATCGCCGCGTGGTGCGCACACCTTTGTTCGCTGTAATGAGCGATGGACAGCATACAGGCCGAGACCGAAACCGAGCACCGAAGTCAGAGGAAGGGTGTGCAACGAAACAGCTGTGGAATGCTAGCATACGTGTACGGGTTACATCAGGGGTGTGAGTGAGAAAGAAAAGAAAAAATTTGGCGGCAAAAAATCGGGAGCAACTTTGTAGGGACGCCGCCTGGGGTGGTGGATGCGATGTGGGTAGAAGGAGATAAGATAAAAAACGATTTTTGAAGAGGCGTTGAAGCTTGTGAAGAATTGTTTAAAGAAGCTGCACGGAGTTTGGAAACTAGGGTGTTTGGTGCGTAAATCCGAAGAATAACGTGCCAGCAACACCTGTTTATCTCGGTTTTTAGCCAGAGCATAGAACGGCTGTAGCAAGAAAAAATAGTGAAGAAGCGCAGAGGGGGCAGGTGCGGGAATTCGAGCCAAGTTTTTTGGTCTAGCTGATTATGTACTGTCTCTTTACACAGTGTCTTGCACATGCTGCTTAAAACACTGTGCATTCTCAAAGACCTGAAGTTCCTCGATTCGGCCTATTAACACGATTTGCAAATGTACTTCTGATCAAAATTGCCGTTTTAGAAGTTATCCATCTAGAGTCATAAAGTCAGGGCCATGGAAAGGGGGTGCGGGTAGTAGAAAGGATTTCCACGCTTCAAACATGTTTTTTCTCACTTGTACGTAATCCTTAACCGGAAATTAATTTAGGGGTACTGCAATCATCAGACTCACGTTTGCTATATATACATTTAATCATTATTATGGAACCTGGCTGCCATAATGATCAGACAATAGAATGTACATGCCAAAAAACTTGCATGCACATGGGCTTAACTTTCTAACCTTACGTCATGAGCTTGCATTTATTACTTTACGTTCCTATATTTAAAATGCATAGCAAGCTTGTCCGGAAAATCAGCATCCTTGTCATCCCACAGCAAAACTGGCCATGGTCCTTCCAATCACGTCCCGCCCTCATCGATCCATGTCATGGTGCCTATTGTCCAATCAAACAATTGATAATACCGTATTTGTTTGGCAAACCGCGAATCAAGATTGACTACGAATTTTCACGTTCAGAATGGCTTTAACGCCGGAAAAGCTTACAAATCTTTCAACAATCCGAACATTATCCGAAATCCCGTCCTTAACATTTGGGCCGCGAATAATCCCTATTTAGAATTTTTTTTCTCTCTTCCCATAATAACAACACAGAAAATACCCTGTGTAAATCCACATTCAGTAGCCCAATGGACTTTTTGGTAACACCATTACGATTCTATGCCTATGCTTTTTCAATTCCCTTTTTCCCCCGCTGGATCCGGTACTTTTTCCCGCACTGAGCAAAACAACCTGTATTTTCACGTGATGCTCAGCACAGTTTTCATAAACAACCCCCATAAATCCCATTCGACACAAGTTAAGCTTCAGTAAATAACGCTACCATTCATTTCAATTTTATTGCTTCCAAATCCAGGGCTTCCGGTCCTATTGTCTCCACACCTTTTTTCCTTTTTCCTCCGGGAAAAATGCTTTCTCCGGGGCTCGGAACAACCTTAAAAAAATGTGGGGAGAAATACTCATGATTGACCTACGTGGATTAGCTAATTTCTTCCCTTATGTCAACACCAAACGGATTAACCACAATTTTAAATCCGATCTCACCACAGCAGGGGGAAAGTTCGTCAAGTGGATCCAAGCCAAGGACTAAGGTTTCAAGGGCATGCGATTGTTGTCGAAAAAAGAAGATTAAATGTGATGGTTTACTGAATTCAAATTCAATGGCGGTTGATCAAAAGTGTTCCAATTGTGTTAAAACCAACGAGATTTGCGAATTCACTCGTGTTCCTCTGAAGAGAGGGCCTGTTAAAGGGTACAACAAAAAAAGAGAGGATTTACAACCTTTAATTTCTAATCCTCAACTGGCTAACAGTGTCAGTATGAACGCTAATTTGGTTAATAATACTCAACCTTTACTATCTAGACCCAATGTCATTTTGCTTCCACCTCTCACACAACCCCCAAGACAAAGATCAACTTCTTCAGCTTCCAACAATGGGTTGCAACAACCTCTCTTCTGGAAACCACCTCCTATTGATTTACCAACAGGAGATCTAAATACTGCCACAGGTTCAAATTCTGGAAACTCAACCCCACACCTTCGGCGTGTTTCTCTCGATTCCAATTATTCATTTGAAAGTACCAAAAGAAAGTTGAGTAAACCCTCTTCTCCATACCAATCTAGTGATTATTCCGATTCCGATGATGATTACCAAATTACAAAGAAGCTCAGTAGGCCATATGTAATGGAATCTCAAATACAGAGTCCAAAAGCTTCTCAATCAGCTAGCCAATCATCTGCGCAATTCAATGCTGCTTTCACTGCCAATAGGACGTTTTCTGCCAGCTCCACTCCTAGAAATTCCATTAATCTTAAACCAACGTTATCTAATACATCCAGCCTAGGGTCAATAGGAAATGCATTTCAACATCTTTCAACCTCAGTTTTACCATTACGTACGTGGCAAGAAGTGTGGTCGAGTATTACAAGCTTGTTGGATGTTTATTACACAAAATACCATTCACATTTTCCACTCATTGCTTCACGTGAAAGCATACTTGACTTATGTTATAAAATGGACCATGAAGATCATTCAAAACTGTTCAGTATATTTGAATCTTCATTAAAATGTCTTGTTCATCAAGAACCAATTAGTGAAATCCACGGGTGTTTTGAACAACTGTCATCTTTTTATTTGTCCAATTCCTCAATGGATGTCCAATCAAAACAATTATTTACAACATGTATGGTACTTCTTAATTCAGCTGTCATACTTTCAGGAATTAGATATTCATTTGGATTTTTTACTTCTATGGCCTTTTTAAGAGATTGGTCCATAGTGAATGAACCATTCAATGATATGAATTTCACAAATATGATAACAATTGTAATATTGGACAACTTATTTAGCTTGAATTTTGGAACACCAAGATGTAGCACAGTTTGCTATTCAATAGATTTACAATTCATCAAAGTTTTCATTACAAATTTTGAAATTGTGTCACCATATCAACATCTAAGCTTATATTTATTACTTCATGGCAACAATTTACAAAATGTTAAATCAATTGAAAATTATCTCAGCTTACCATTGGAAGGCTCTAACCAAAAGTTTATTCAAGTTTTGAAATTAAGCAATGAACTGATAACTTATTGCAATTCTTTACATGCTCAATTTATTGAATCCAACGAAGATTGCGCGCGTGAATTGGTTCTTAGCAGTGAAATGGATTTGGTAAAATTTGGTAAAAAAATCAACAATTTAATTGATGAGCAACTGGATGATTTGGATACAGAATTACCAAATGTTGTTGCACCATTAATGATTGTTAAATTTGCCAAAGTTTTGAAAAATATGATTTTGATTTTAAATAGTTTAGTTGGTTTCAATCTTCTTGTTGGTTTAGAGGATCAAAATGACAAATTGATTAAAATTATTGAATCTTTGGTGGCCAATTTAGATAGATGTGGCTCAGTGGATATTGGAACTGTTTTCAAAGCTAAGGTCAGAGATGTTGTGGCCAAGGATATAGATTTGACAGGAAAGAAAGTTTCTTCTGCTGGTAAAGTTCTCTTAGGCGTGTCCTTTGCTGCTTGGTTGAGAGGCGTCAACGAGTTTGTAAAGAGGGACATTTCCTTGGATGGGGTTAATGGTTGGGGAACATAAATAAGCGCGTGGACTTGAACAATGTGAATGGTCACAGAACATGCATTTTGCTAACTGAAATCTATAAAAAACCTCAGTTGTCTTTCTATGTTTAAGCCAAGCGCAAAGAAAATGTTCATTTGGCTCTTTCTTTGCTTTATTATGATAAGAATGCGCTATCATCTGTCTATTACATACTTAAAATAATGATATGATTCTATATTTCTGTTGGAGCTGACGCAGGGTGTTTTACCTAGCGTTTTTGGTTTATCTAGCTTGATGTGTGCGGATTTTTAGTTTTGGATGTAGACCCTAGATAACACTACTATAATAATCCTGGAAAGTCAAACAAAATCCGCTCCCCGCTCCACTATGTATCACACATTTGAACTTATTAAGCAATATAAAATAACTAAGCTAGTGTCGCTGTTGGAATACTATACTAACCTACTCTACTGATAACGCCAAAATTACGCTCAGCAACTGGGTGCCGCCAAAATCGCCACCTCACATCTGTCACTTATCATTGACATCCTCGGAATCCAGCTTCACATTGGCACTAGTATCCATCATGTTGTTTTTTCTTTCCATCTCTTCAATGTCCCCATGAATAACATCCAAGGATTGCTTATTGGACTGGGTACTCATCATATTATTGGTACGGGAATGGTCTGAAGTCAGACCCGGGCCAACCGGTACGTCATCTACAACTGCCTCTTCAACTTGAGCGTTGGAAATAGTGTCCATCATTCTGTTCTTGCGTTCATCTGTTGGTTCATTTTCCACCTGGCCTTTATTGGACTCTGTGTCCATTATCCTGTTCTTCCGGTGGCTACTCGAATTACTTTCGAAACGACGCTTTATACTTTCAAAAATCCCCATGATTTTATTTTAATAAAAGAACTTACAACTAATGTGTCAAAATGGTTTATAGGGGACGCTTCTCCTTTTTATACATATTGCTGCCGCTCCCCCGATTTCGTTATGAGCATATCCCGGTTGATAGTTTTGTCTGTGCTTTTTTTCGATATCTGTTTCTGGAAGCGAGGATGTACAAATTGGGAGTTTCTGGCTCAGCAGAGAGACGGTTAGCTGGAGTCATTTTTGATATGGATGGCACATTAACTGAGCCTCAAAGCTGGATGTTCAAAGAGATGCGTCAAGCTTTATTTCTACAATCTAATCCGATTGATTTATTAGATTTTGTGGACTCATTACCAAGAAATAATGCCAAGAACTTGGAGCCATATGATGTAGAGAGTGAAATTGAGTTCGATGCACCTCCGACAAGTTCCAATGAAGCTGAGAGAAGACTGCAATATGTGGAGCAAAAGGCAATGTTGAAACAAATCCCCACCAAGGGAATCAAGTCTGCTCTTCGTTATCTGCAATCAAAGAATATCCAATTGGCTATTTGTACAAGAAATGTTCCGAAATCTGTTGACCATTTCCTGAACCATTCATTGCATCTGGATGATGATAAGCCGTTTGTTTGGAATGGTATGGTTCTCACTAGAGAATTCAAGCCGCCAAAACCTTCACCTGAACCCTTGACTCATATTATTGATCATTTCAGTAAGACTCTGGGACACAAAGTTGATCCTCGCGACGTTCTGATGGTGGGCGATTCGATGGATGATATGCGTGCTGGTTATGATGCAGGTTGTGGGATTGTCCTGGTCAATCATGGTGAACACGGTAATGATAAAGTTGCTGAGAAGATCGATGTGGATCTGATAGTTGATGATTTCGATGCATTTGTTGAATGTCTGAACAGCGTAGTTGAAGTTAAATGCAAAGATGAGAAGATGAAGTAGTAGTACTGTGAGCTTGGACGTTGGTGTGAGTATTATTTTGGTCGTTGAGATATATTGTTTGTTGGTCTGCAGTTTGATGCTGCGGCTTGTATGCATTATATATGAATTAGAAATAAAAATAGTAGAATATTTTGTGCCACGTATGTTATAAGAATCAAAAACCACATTTAACAGTGTTAATTTTGAGAAAGTTCAATAAGAATTGAGTTACTAGAAACTTGAATCTTGCTTTGTCACTCGTTAAACTTGTATTTTATTTAATAAATAGATCATTAGTATTATATATCATTTTGAACTGTGTCTAAGATCTTCTATTATAATTTTTACACCCAATTCCAATGGAATATATCTTCTCCAAAATCCTTGAGAAAGTCCAATTTCTACCTAACGATAAAATCGTTGGACTTACTAACATACTTGACACCCTTGAAAGGCTTACTTTGCGTCTCTTCAAAAATGTCAATGTTGCGAACCTTCATTCCTGTGTACAACGAGCCTTTGTATGTGTACTTAACGTTCAAGAAATTTGGCTTGACAACCTCATATGAGAGTTTCTCCGTGCGGCTTAAATCCAACCTCATGTTGTCATTTGTCATATAACTTATCTCGCCTTGTGCAGCCAATGGACCATGTTGAATTTCCCCTGGCTTATTGTTTCCTCCAGATGCGATCATAGCACAACGCAATACAAACATAGCATTAAGGACAATCGGATCCTCCAATTTCCATTTCCATTTGCCATCCATCGATTTCATGAGTGAACCATTAGAAGATCTAATGATTTTCAAATCGTACCCTGAATTCACATCAATACTAATTTCTAGATCATCGATATCTTTATCAAACTCGGCACCTGTTCTAACGGCGATCTCAAACTCGTTTTTCACATAGGTATCATCAGCAATAGGGTTAAATAAACCACATTTCAGTTCTACTTCCACAGGACCAATGAATTTGTTCAAGTTAAAGTAGCCTTTTGAATTGTTCACCTTTCTACTTAGTTTATCCAACTCAACGATATCAATTGAATAATTCAACAATGTCGATTTCCCATCTGGTGGAACACATTGCAATTGTCTTTTCCCGTGGTAATCTCTCCAAACAGCTTTATCAATGCATCTATGCAACATAACAGACGAGTCGAACAAGTCTCTCGCTTCGGGTCCAATACTGTCGAAAGACTGCCATAAAGAACAGTCTAAATTGATCGTAACTATTGGCTTTCCAGGCAACGAAGATGTAATATTTAAAGCTCCAGTGATGCTAGCTTTCACATAGTTCAGCACAGAAGAACTACGATAATCCGCATAATGAACCATGGTGTTCGCAGTGCCACCCTTACAAGAAACAATCATATCAACACTTTCCACAATGTCCACAAACAGTTCATTTTCGTTATGCATAACACATTCCGCACGCCATGGAGTCTTGGAACCTGACTTGTCAAGTGTTATGGTTCTATCTGATGCTGAGCCAGCTCCAAATCCCAGTGATGAAATATTAGATCCAAGTGCGGAAAGCCCACCCTGTTTGAAGTTGGAATATGAGACACTCGCTGTGTTCTGAATTGACTTTGTTGTAGACAAAATGGCTCCCAAGATCGAGTCCGATGGAATATGTTCTCTCAATTGGTTCAGATCAACAATATATGCAACGCCAGCGTCTACCATTTCTTGTAAAACCATGCTAATCTTATGCGAATTGAGCGCCACCTTTTGCGAAGTCAAATTCTCTGTCCCCAAAAACAGTTCGCAAGCTTCAACAAACACTCTGAGAAACTCCATGCCTTGTAATGGATTAGTGTTTCTACTAAGATTCACAATCGGGCTTTTTTCCATCTCTTCGTCCTCGGAATCCTCATTATCAGACACTATCTCCAAACTGGACGCTCCAGCTCTACCTAAAGCAGCCACAATGACCCCACCAGAGGCTCTCCACGTCATTTCCCACACATTATCGAGCTTCAAATACGTCTGGGCCTCGTCCAGAGTCGGAAAAAGACCCACAAAGTACTCCTGAGGAGGTAAATCACTATCCATGGCCCACCAAAAACAAACCCCGCCTCTCTTGCGGTCTAAAATGGCAACTATATCAATTTGCATCCCTCTCGCACAGCACAAAAGAGTATAAAAGAATCAGATTTCCCACTTTTTTTTCCATACCTAAACGCGTCAAATGCTCAACAACAAGATTTCAGTTATATGTCCCGTTTGGACCGTTTAGTAGCGATTCTCGACACGGGATCGACTGCGTTTGTGCGAAATACGGCGGCTCAGCAATTGGCGGACTTGGCACGCAACCATCCCGACGAAATCCCAGCGCTTTTGTCCAGAGTATATCCGCATATGCTTTCACAATCGTGGGAAACGAGAACAGCTGCTGCTAAGGCTCTTGGTGGGGTCATAGCGCATTTAGAACAGTGGGATCCAGATTGGCAGTCTTTGGAACAGAATGAAAAGGTGAAAATTGAAGATGATGTGGAGCAAGACGCGCTTTTAGATGATTCTCAGTATCTTTTACATCTTTTGAGCTTTGGAGATTGGTGTTTAGGCGACATTGTTGCGTCTAGACATGTTCTTTTGGCCAATTCTGGTGATCAGTATGTTTTATTCAAGAACAACCCTGCTTTCAAGGATGAAGGGTCCGCCGTATTACAAAAGACATTGTTCACAGAGAAACTTGGATTGCATCCACCACAGAAGATTAAAGAAGAAGTTAACGTGGAAAACTTGAAGAAGGAAGACGTGGGGAAGAATTTAAATACATGCATTGGTACAGATTCAACGGCTGCTGATCAACCTCCTAAGAAAATCTCAGCTAGAATGAAGGCTTTGATGAAACGTAAAGCAAAGTCTGACAAAAATGGTAAATCAATATCTCCAGTTGATCTTTCGCAATCTACTGTATCCACCAGTCTATCCAAGACAGAGTCTGAATCAAAGAAATTGGATAGCACTGCAGAACAGCAACCACAATTTGATGTCACATCTCAACAGGACAAATTAGTGGTGGAACAGAAAAAATCAACGCTGGATTCAAACATTCTTGCCGAACATGCAAAGTACCAGGACAAGGTATGGATGTTGCAAGGTACATATGAACTTTTTTTGAAAAATTTATTTGACCCAGCTTGGGAAGTCAGGCATGGAGCTTCATTAGGATTAAGAGAGATCATAAAACATCAGGCTCTTGGTGCAGGTCGTGTTTACAACAAATCAAAAACTGAAAATGATTATAGAAACAAGAGAACTTTAGAAGACTTAACAGTGAGACTCTTGTCAGTTTTTGCCATGGACAGATTTGGTGATTATGTCAGTGACACAGTTGTGGCCCCAGTGCGTGAAAACTCCGCTCAGGTTCTTGCAGCCTTATTGAAATATCTAGATGAGGACTTGACTTTACAGACTTTTGCTGCTCTTTGTGAACTTATAGAGCAACCAGAACAGAAACAATTGGAAGTAAAATTTGAAGCGTTGAATCACGTCAATGGCATCAAAAGCAAGGAGTCCAATAATAAACAAATGACCATTTGGGAGGCCAAACATGGTGGGCTTTTAGGTCTAAGATATTTTGTTTCCATTAACACTGAATTACTTTTGACAAATAGAGACATTCTTAATACCACGTCACATATCGTCTTATCCTGCTTGTGTTCTAAAGGCGATGACGATGTTCAAACAGTGGCTGCTGCAACTCTCGTTCCAATCACGGGGGCAATCGTTGAACAAAGCTCGAAACTTTTGCTTAAATCACTTATTGAAATTATTTGGACTGTTCTTGGTGATGGTAGAGATGATTTAAGTGCAGCCACGGGTGCTATAATGGACTTATTAGCCAAACTCTGTCAACATCAGGAAATTCTTAACGTGATGAAAGCTATGTCTATCAATGTGAAATCTGAACCTGTTGACGTGGACGATGATTTTGATATGGATGACCAAATTGATCAAAATTGGGACTTTTCACATTTGGTTCCTCGTCTCTATCCATTTTTAAGACACAGTATTACTTCTGTCAGAAAGGCTGTTTTGAGAACTCTGTTGGCATTTTTAGAAATTGAAGACAAAGAAATGAGACATTGGATTACTGATTCAAATGGGTTGTTAATTAGATTGATTTTCCAAAATATACTATTTGAGCAAAACTTAGAAGTGCGTAAATTGAATTCTCAATTATTTGAAAAATTGGTCACTGAAGTCAATGGTTCTCATGGTATTGAAAACTTATTTTCTGGCCATTTCTTACAATTATTAGACTTGATCACTACGCCTGTTGGCTTACCTAGATTTGGCTACTCAATGCATCCAGCTAACATCATGAAACCTAGTGGGGCATATTTAAAAAATAGTGACATTTCCTTGTCTGGAATAAATTGCAAAAACTTCAATTCAGATTCATCAATTATTTACTTGATTGAAAACGGCATTAATAAAACAATAGACAAAGATGGCTCTCAGACAATCGATGATGAAATGTTTAAAAAAAACAAGAGAAAAAGAAAGTCCACTTTGGTAGACATTGAAAAGCCTCACACTAATAATAGCACTGGTATTCCTGATTCTGAATACGATCTTTATGTTAATATTGATGCACCAATTATCAATGGTGATATCACTCTTGTTGGGATAGAAACAATTTGGTTGACAAGACTCGAAGCTGCTAAGACTATGGGGTACATATTATCCGAGTATAAAGATTTGAACATTTTGAAAAGACAATTGAGTTATTTTGATGTTTGTCTAGATTCCCCATTTTCAACTCATAGAACAATTGTTACAATCATTCTTACTCAATTATTTGAAATTCTCTCCAATAGGGTGATTCAAAATGAGACAAATCCATATAGTGAAATAGTTGATCATTTCTTACCTAAATTGTTCTCCATTACAACTGATTCTGATAAACTACCATTTTTTAGAGAATCTGTTCCATTGTTAAGATCATTAAGGTTGCAATGTACTGAGCTGTTAAGTGGGTTTCAAGTGGCTAAAGTTCCATCAGTTAAATTGAAATCATTGGCCATTTTAGTTTCTGGTGAAAAAGAGGCAGGTCCTGATGCATTCACTTATAAAGACGCAGAATCCCTTATTGGAGAATGGTTTGATACCACATTCAAAAGTTTGCCGTCAGTTTCAAGAATTGAACATACTGCTAATTTAAACTCATACAAATCCCAAGTCCAATTACAATTAGATGAAGTTAAAGATGAAATCAATGATAGAATTCATGTTCTGGTTAGCTCTTCTGCAACTACATACATTTGTGGTCGAATTTTATCTGAAGAAAATGGATTGCCTAATAAACTTAATCCATTCATCAGAGCTGTTATGGATGCCATTAAGACTGTCAAGAGTTTCAATTTACAAGACCATTCTGGTGATAATGTTACTTATTTAATTCAGCAATTGATTAAGTACGATAGACATAACATTGTTGACAAGATGATCAAAAATGTATGTGGGTTTTTATGTGTTGATCCTGTTGAAGTTCCTGAATATCTACCAAACAAAGATTATAATGGTGTCATGACATTGAAAAAAGATGGTAGAAATGAAGAATCATTACAAGCAGCAGGTGTTGAAATTAATGATGTTTTAGAAGATCATGATTTGAAATATGCCATTATCAAAAGACGTGGTGGTAAATTAGTTTTAGATAAACTAATTACGACGTTTGGATCTGAAATCTTCAACCAATTGAAGAATCTAAAATCATTGATGATTGATTCTTTAGAAGTGTTGAAAAAGGATCCAAGTGAAATTGATGACAAATCAGGACAAAACATAATAGATTCATTTGAGTTAATCAAATGTGTTCTGCCAAAATTAGACGTTTCACTTACCAAAGAAATTTTCAATAAAATGGATTTGATTTTACTGGGTCTTAAGTCGACCAAGTCTGTTTGGAGATTCTCTGCTGCTAAATGTTTCTGCAGTATGGTGAAAACGTCGCCATCTATTGGTTTCCAATTACTGGTTAAGAATATTTTACCATTATTACAAAACGGTGATAATACTTCGTATAGGGAAGGTGCAATTGAGGCTATTTATCATGTTGTTCAAGAAATGGACACTGATATTTTACCATATGTTGTGTTTTTGATTGTTCCAGTTTTAGGTAGAATGAGTGATTCAATTCAAGATGTTAGAATGTTAGCGACTACAACATTTGCGCAAATTATCAAGTTAGTTCCATTAGAAGCAGGTATTCCAGATCCTCCAGACATGAGTGAAGATTTATTGAAGGAAAGACGACATGAAAGAGAATTCCTTCAACAAATGATGGATCCAACTAAGATCAAATCATTTGAATTACCAGTTGCTATAAAGGCCACTTTGAGAAAGTATCAACAGGAGGGTGTTAGTTGGTTACATTTCCTGAACGAGTATCATTTACATGGGATTTTGTGTGATGATATGGGGCTTGGTAAAACGTTACAAACTATTTGTATCATAGCCAGTGATCATCATTTAAGAGCTGAAAAGTTTAAAGAAACAGGATCAATTGAATATAAGAGACTATCAACGTTGATTGTTTGTCCACCTTCTTTAACAGGTCATTGGGAACAAGAAATTAATGAGTATTCACCATTTATGAAAGTGCTTGTTTATGCAGGTCCACCATCTGTTAGATCTAACTTGAAAAAGGACGTTGAAAATAGAGACAAGTTGGGTATTGATGTCATTGTTACTTCTTATGATGTTTTGAGAAACGATTCAGATTTCCTCACCGGGTTCAATTATAATTATTGTGTTTTAGATGAAGGTCACATCATTAAGAATTCGACTACCAGATTAACCAAAGTTGTCAAGATGGTCAAAGCAGAACATCGTCTTGTTCTATCTGGTACGCCGATTCAAAACAATGTTCTTGAGTTATGGTCCTTGTTTGATTTCTTGATGCCAGGGTTCTTAGGTACGGAAAAGCAATTCCAGGAGAAGTTCGCTAAGCCAATCGCCCAGTCTAGAACCAGCAAGGGCAAAAGAGAACAAGAGAGGGGGGCATTAGCGTTGGAGAGTTTACATAAACAGGTTCTCCCATTCATGTTGAGAAGATTGAAAGAGGATGTGTTGAGTGACTTACCGCCTAAGATCATTCAAGATTACTATTGTGAATTGAGTAATTTGCAGAAACAATTGTACAAAGATTTCATTAAAAAACAAAAGGGGTCGATTGCAAAGGACATTGAGCAGCAGCAACAAGAATCCGGTGAAGTCGAGGCCGGTTCAGGAGACGATGGCAAGAAACACGTTTTCCAGGTATTACAATACATGAGAAAGCTATGTAACCATCCATCATTAGTTCTTACACCAAAACATCCCCAGTACAACGAAGTGACTGATCATTTAAAGAAATACAACAAGACGTTGAACGACATTGAAAACGCGCCAAAGTTGATGGCCTTGAAGACCTTACTTAAGGAATGTGGTATTGGGCTATCGGGTGACGATTTCAACGTCATTTCGCAGCACAGAGTCTTGATTTTCTTTCAAATGAAAGACATGATGGACATTGTTGAGAACGAGTTGCTTAAGAAACACATGCCAAAGGTCACATATCTACGCATGGATGGTACCACGGATCCACGTTTCAGACAGGACATTGTGCGCAACTTCAACAGTGATCCTTCGATTGATTTGATGCTGCTCACCACTAAGGTTGGTGGGTTGGGTTTGAACCTCACGAGTGCAGACACTGTCATTTTTGTGGAACATGACTGGAACCCAATGAACGATCTTCAAGCCATGGATCGTACCCACAGATTGGGACAGAAGAAGGTGGTGAATGTGTACAGATTGATCACAAAGGACACGCTTGAAGAAAAGATCATGGGCTTGCAGAAGTTCAAGATGGACATTGCCAACACGATCGTGAACCAGCAGAACTCTGGCTTGGCTTCCATGGACACTCATCAACTTCTCGATCTCTTTGATGCCTCTGACGCAGACTTGGAAAAACACAAAGACAAGCCTTCAACAAGCGCCGTCGACGAAGCTTCGGGCGTTCCCGGCGTTGGAAACACGGTCGTTCGTGAACTGCCCGCTCTCTGGGACGAACGCCAGTACGAAGAAGAGTACAACATGGAAGAATTCATCAATAGTCTTGTGTAAGTCACGTGACACGTTATGTAATTTTTGCTCGGCTAATTTGAAGCGCCGAATTTATAAAAATAAAAAATATTTTCAAAACAACGAAGAGTGCGAATGAGTGTAGGTTTTTTATTAGCAAAACATCTCATCAAAGGCTAATGTCCAACGAGAGTTTTATTGAGAAGTGTGCTGCCACGTGGATTGCGGTGGGTACCCTTGCAGACACGTTGGGCCATGTGGAGCGTGCGGTGGAGTCGTTTTCCACGGCCTTACGTTACTCGCCCAACAATGTGAAGGCGTTGACGCAATTGGCGCACGTTTACAGGACTAGAGACGCGTATGCAGAGGCTGCAGACTTGTACCGGCGTGCATTGGCACTGGATCAGTCTAATGGCGAACTTTGGGGGCTTTTAGGCCACTGCTATTTGATGTTGGACGACTTACAATCTGCCTATACTTCCTACCAGCAAGCTTTGTTGAATTTACAGAATTTATCCGTTCCTAAGTTATGGCATGGAATTGGGATTTTGTATGATAGATATGGGTCATTGGAATATGCTGAGGAGGCCTTTGTCAGGGTGTTAGAGATGGATCCGAATTTCGATAAGGCCAACGAAGTGTATTTCAGATTGGGTATCATATACAAATTGCAAGGGAAATTGCAGAAGGCATTGGAATGCTTCCAATACATTTTAGCAACGCCTCCTGCACCTTTAACGCAGACGGATGTTTGGTTCCAAATCGGATCTGTGTTGGAACAGAACGGGGACTACATGGGTTCGAAGGACGCATATGAAAGAGTTTTGCAAGTTTCCCCAAACCATTCCAAGGTTTTACAACAATTGGGCGGATTATACTCACAGCAAGATGCTCCATTCTATGACTTGGATGTTGCCTTACAACTACTTGGTCAATCTATCGAGCTAAATAACTCCGATGCCCATTCTTGGTACTATCTTGGTAGAGTTTACATGTCTAAACAGGACTTTTCCAATGCTTACGAATCATTCCAACATGCGGTCAATTTGGATTCAAGAAACCCAACTTTCTGGTGTTCAATTGGTGTGTTATATTACAAAATTTCTCAATACAAAGATGCATTAGATGCGTACACAAGAGCAATTAGATTGAATCCATATCTTTCTGAAGTTTGGTACGATTTGGGAACATTATATGAAACATGCAACAATCAAATTTCAGATGCTTTGGATGCATATAGACATGCAGCTTCCTTAGATCCAAACAATCCACATATTAAAGAAAGATTATTACAATTGTCCAAATATGAAAAGGAAGGTGGCCAATTGCCACCACCAATCCAATCTCAACATCAATTGACTATGCCTTCACATCAAATGATTCAACAACAACAACAGCAACAACAACAACAACAGCAACAGCAAATTGCTCAGGCAAATGCAGGGCCTTTACCTGGTCAAACCTCATTAGGGCAGCAATTCTTGCAACCTCAAATGCAGCAACAGCAGCCACCACTACTACTACAACAACAACAACAACAACACCCATCACAACAACAGCAACTGCAACAGCAACAGCAACAACAACTACAACAGCAACAACAACTGCAACAGCAACAACAACTGCAACAGCAACAACAACAACAACAACAACAAACAGTTCAGGTTCAACCTCAAGTCCAAATTCAACCCCAAGGTCAACCACTACAGGCAGTTACTATGGATGGTGCACCAAAAGTTGCCAAGGCAAAGAAGCTGACTATTAAACCAAAGATAGAAGAAAAGAAAAACGAATCTATATCAGATGCTTCTCCAACTGGAGTCCACGCAAATAATAATGATACTCCACTGGAGGCAGATGAGGGATTGCAAAAACGAACTTTAGAAGAAGATAGGAACGAACAGGAAGATCAGAATAAGAAACTCAAAGTTGATAATAAGGTTAAGGATATTGAAATTGCTAACGGCGCTGCAGTTGATAAATCAAATGATGATGTTGAGTCGAACTCAAATCCTAAAACCAAATCGACAGAAACAGTCTCTGAATCTCCTGTTGAAGCTAAGGTAGCTGTTGTTGAAAAAGCACCTGACGCGATTACTGAAGAAGCTCCAGTAGCAACCGACGTCTCCGCTGTTGTTTCAGCACCTAAGACCCTTGAACTAGAACCAATTGAACAGGAAGAAGAGTCTAAGACAGAACCAACCTC
Organism: Saturnispora bothae; assembly: GCA_030462855.1. Lineage (NCBI taxonomy): Eukaryota > Fungi > Ascomycota > Pichiomycetes > Pichiales > Pichiaceae > Saturnispora > Saturnispora bothae. The sequence goes on along the minus strand of JAKVQQ010000003.1, from coordinate 111,765 downwards.
GGAAACTAAACAAACTCAAACGTCGAATGGACTTACGAATTCAGCAGAAACAGCGTCTAAACCAACTGAGCTTGTTGAGTCCAAAGTGCGAGCTGTTGAAGAAGACGAAGATTACGACGAAGAGTGATTGTGTGTCAGATTATAGGCGCGAAATACTATTGTATATTATAAAGTAAAGTCAAGTAAAAAATTCAATGATCAACAACAGAATCTAAGAACTCTGCTATTTTTTTAATCACAACGAGCTTCACTTCATCGGGGACATTGTCCTTACCCTTTTGCTGAAGTTTTTGTAGCAAGGAAGCAAAATTTAACTCGGAGTCTGAACTTGATTCAATTGTGTCTTGTGTTAGAGTTTGAAACTGCGTTGTCCATCCCGAATTTGCCAATTCTGTTTCTAGAAGTGTATATATTTCTGTGTATTTCCCTGAAGAGACCAGCTCGTTCTGGATCTTCTCGTGGATGTTTGACATTTGAAGACGAAGGAGAAAAGATTCGTTTATGTGAAATGTCTAGCTGCTTACGTAAAACATAGAATTTATACGAAATGTGCTCAGCATGGAAAATGGAGCCATAGAAGAGTAAAATATGAGAGACAAATAAGGCTTATGTGTTGAGTGTGTGTATTTTTATTGGGTTGTAATTATGGTCTTGTTTTTTGGTCAAATTTCATTATGATTGATTCTGATTTATAATGAGAATGACATGATCAATAGTGTGACGTAGTGAAGTATTTGAAAATCCAGATACACTGGAAATCGAAGATAGAATTACACTGTAAGAATTTATTAGCTTATGCATTGGCTGTTCAAAAATCCATGGAATATAGAAAATAATGACCAATGCATATCTACTAAATAGAATTTAAGATAATAAAACATAATTATGCATTTACACTGCTTATTTAAATGCAATATGACAATTAGTTTACATTTCCACAGTAATTGAACCCGAATTGTTACATCTTTGTATTTCAGTGTCACCAAGTAGTAAAAAGACAGTTCAAATCACAATATGGGAAAGCGGTCCAGTTAATGGAAATCTCATATGCTTAATACCACTTATAATAATCAAATGCAGTTTCCATCTCTAAAAATCAAAATAGCCAACTTTTTCAAAATCAATATCAAGTAAAATGACTAAATTAGTATTTAGAAATCGTAGTAAAAGAAATATACAAGCTTAAAATGGATGTAAAATCAGTTCATGAATACATTTTAAAACTCTTTAAATAGCCCCTCCATTGTCCCCCCTAAATCTTATGCAATTCCAATCAAAACACATCCAAATAAATTTGCTCAGCACGTTTACTTATAATACTAATAACTCCTAGTCTCCAAAGAAGCTTCTCCAAACCTTCTTTACACATTTTAATATCCCAAATTTACTCAACCAATTTACTTTAAATCACTCCTTACACTTTTTCCAGCATCGCACTCTTCCGATTTACCGATCCATTATTACTCTTTCCACCACTTTCTTCTCTATGTTTAAACAAACGCTTCGAAGAATGGCTATCAAACCCGCCAGCGAGCTTCTCAATCCAGCTACGACAGTTGCCAAAGTGACATCAATTACGCCATTGGACCAAGGCAGATTTGTTAACCTCAAGAAACTCAACTATACCAATGCATTGGGTAAATCGCTTGTATGGGAAATGGCCACAAGACCAACAAAGCCAATAACATCAACAGTTGACGCAGTTGTGATCATCCCGGTATTGAAGTACCCTAATGGTACCAAGAAACTCGCATTAGTACGTCAATTCCGTCCTCCATGCGGCGGAGTCTGTATTGAATTTCCTGCTGGACTTGTTGATCCACAAGATTCCATTGAAAGCTGTGCAATTCGTGAGCTGCGTGAAGAATGTGGGCTCATTGGTAAAATCAAACATGTTGGTGGTGTTTCTTTTGCGGATCCAGGTCTTTGTGATGCTACTTGTGCCATTGTTTGGTGCGATGTTGATATGTCTTTGGATGACAATGTGAATCCAACGCCTTCTTGGATGGACGATGAGGTCATTGAGGTTGTGTATGTTGATGTTAAGGATCTGCAATCAAAGCTTGCTCAATGGAGAGCTGAAGGTTTTGTCATTGATGCAAAGGTTGAGTCTGTTACTGTTGGGTTGAGTTTGGCTTCATAGTGGGAGATCTCAACAATAACGTGAGGGGTGGTTCATGAGTCCAGTGGACTCTTTTTAGTGTGTGTTTTACGAGTATTACTGGTTATTCACAAACGGAGTAATCCATTGGCTTTTCTCTATAATTTTATAGTATACATTGAAGTAAGGATATGAATTGTGTGAAGGAAAGGGTAGTGTGTATTTGATGTGTCAAACAGAAACCTTACTGTCTTGTATATTGAGCGGGAGCTTTAATTGTTATTTGCTGGCCCATTCGTTCGAAACAAAGTGTAGATCAAAACGCAACTAAGTTACTGACCATGTTGTTTGAGTTTTCCATACACTCGACCCCAATCATATACTGTTTCCTCACTCCTCTTATACTAATGATATACCATTTGCTCGTCCCTCTCATTTCTATTAACCATTCCTGTCTATATCTAATATACAACATCGAGTCAATCATTCTGCTAAGACTCGTCGTCTTCCTTATCTTTGACAAACACCACAGCTTCTCCGGACCCTTGTCCCGTTTTTTCTCCGCTCTCACTCTCCTCAGACTTCCCCTGAGCCCCATTTCCAGCTCTACTTCTGTAAATTCTATTCAACGCATCCTGAGCACCAAACAACGGCGTGTCGTAGAGGTCTTTCGCCGCAGTTTGCTTGGCCGCCGCACGCACAAAAACTGTGGAATCAAATACCGCTTGCTCCTTCTCGCGCAATGACTCTGAAGCTCCCAGAATGACTCTTTCAGACACGTCTCTGTTCTGATCTTTCACTAATTTACGCATTTTTGAAGCTGTGGACATCCCTCCACCGCTGTTCTGAAGCTCCTCGGCTGCCTTTCTTCTTCTATCTGCTCTTCTTTGCTGTCTATCCACTGCAGGGGCCCCATTAGACGCACTTATCAGCCCTCCATTTGTGATTTCGCCCACCATTTTGTTCAAGCGTGCGTTTCTTTGCTCCTCTTCCCTTCTAGCATCTTCCACCCTCTTCTCTGCACGCTGTTGCAACTCTGCCTTGGCTCCGCTCTCCGCCTTAGCCAATGCAGCACTCAAATCACCAAAACCAGCATTAACTGTCGTCTTTCTAGCCTTCAAACCGCCAGTTCTCGTCTCCAAATCGATCATGAACCCCTTAGCATTCTTCCAGTTCGACACGGCTGCTGGAATGTGCCATTGTGCCTGCTCTTTCTTGTTAAAAGACTTCGATTGCGCATCCTGAACACTAATTTCGCCCTCAGAGACCGGTATCGGGGCCGTTTTTTGTCGTTTAAAGCCTAAATCCAATAGTGGGTCTCTCTGCTCATCTTCAATCTTCAAAACCTTGCTCTTTCTCTTTACAAACACGCCCGTAGGTCCCCTTTTCTGTTCTCCCATACAAAAAAAAGCTACTATGCATGCATGCTAGTAAATTTCAATCTTTTTCTTCCTCTATCTCTCCATCTTTGTGTTCACACCACTTTCACTATGTACGTGCTTCCGGACGCTAAACAGGCAAAAGGCCAGCCGTTTCAGCATTTTCTACATTCCACAATTCTTCCAATCACGTGTACAGATCCCAATGTGATTTTCAGGCCCTCTACGGAGTTTACATTCAATGTGGGGAAAACGAAATACGAACCAGAGTTGGCCATTCGAGTAGGACGCACACCACTCTCGCCCAATGATCCATCCACGTATACAGATGTGTCTAAATACATGGAGTCCAACTTGAGAAAATACCATTCTTCAACTGCGGGTGGATTGAATTCACAGCAAATGGATAAACCAATGGTTCCGATTCCGAAGAATCTAACAGGTGTTCAGCCTAATGGGAAGGGAGAAGTGTTGCCATTTGGATGTGTTGTGAATCCACTGTTGTCCGATCCTTTCAAAGCCGTTCATTTGACCCCCGGAGGGTTATTTGCGAGAGTAGACTTTGTTCAAGTTGGGGCTGAAAAAGGTATTGTTTTAGGACCTGGTAGTGGTTCAAATGGTGGCGGATTCGGTAATAAGTTGTTTTCAAAGAAAAAGTCTGTTTCCTCAGGACCCACCTTGGCTAGATCTGTAAGTATAACAGGTGACGACGATGATAATAATGAACTGCATGAACCAAGTCTTCTCCTGAACAAGTCAAGCTCTTCCATGGTCTCAAAGGTAGCCACCTGTGATGGCTATTTGAAAAAAATCACGTCCTGTACCGAGTTCGTTGTTGCTACTCACGGTAGAATCGTTAACGTTTTTGGAATCTACGATAATGCTAAAGATATAGCCGTGGACCCGCCTCTAGTGAAGATCACTTTGAACAGAGGTGTGATAACTACTCTTGATACCTTTGCCAGCGTCAATGTATCTCCCATCAACGACAAAAATCTCGATATCCTTCTCGGCTTATCCAACGGTGAGGTTCTTTGGATCAATCCGTTCAAAATGCGCTATTCCAGGTTCAACAATTCAGGATACATGTCTAACCGGTCTCCCGTGATGTCTCTTAAATGGCACAACGATGGTAAGTTTTTTGCTTGTGGTTTCCAAAACGGTGATCTCATGACCTTTGGAAGAACGTTTGTGAGCCCTGAAAGATACAAGACCATTATCAAAAAGAAGCACAACCTTGGTGTGGTACGAAAATCACTTCTTGGTTCTTCCTCTTTGGCCTTCTCCCACTATAAATTCTCCAATAGGCCCATTACAAGTATTTGTTTTCATCCGTTTTGGGACAACTTGATGGTCCTCACAAGTGATGACGGCTTCTTAAGACTCTTTGATCTGTTTAAAGAGCGTATCATTGGTATCCACGCCAGCTACTATGGTGGTCTTTTATGTTCCCAGTTCACGAGAGATGGCAGACAATTGTTGGTCGGTGGTTGTGATGACAATGTCACCTTGTATGAGCTGACCAAGGACCTCGCGCTTTTGCCCAAAGCCAAGCTTGTTGGCGCCAAAGCATGGATCAAGTCAATCGAAGAAGCAACAACAGTCCAAGACCCCAAAAACTATACCATAGTTGCTTGTGGAGACGACGGATATTTCAGAAGATGGAAAATACCCAAAGATGATTCAAAGCCACATAACCACGCTCAAATCACTAGCTCTGATCTCCAGAATACCGTCTTCTCCTTCCAAAAGCACCATATCGTTGAGACTCACCCTCCAGAAGAAGGCTCAGCACCTCTCGACCTCCAGCTTTATCCATCGAATCTCCCGGCAATCGCGCCAGAAGGCCTGTTCAACGTCGCATTAGGCAAAGTAGTATTTAGTCGCATCACCCGCTCGCATCTTTGGCTTGGAATGGCCACGGGGGATTTGATGAGATGGCGGCTTACGTAATGTATGGACCAATACCAAAGAAAATCAAACTGATGTGTAAGTGTATATACTGTTGATAACATTTTTTTAATAGCTAAAATGCGGAGAGAGTCAACGAGTGTCTCAACACACACAATGCAGGGACCCACAGATCCCAAAGTGTTGATGCAAAAGGTGGGCAATTACTCACAGTCTCACCCCATTCCCATGTTGATCAAATTAGCCCCGGGGATTTTGAAAAATGCACAAGCATATGACTCTCAAGGTGTGGAATCACGAGATGACGCATTCATTCTTTACTCTCGTTTTGTTGACCTTGTTGTGAACCATTTGAGTATTAAGCCAGAGTTGAGACAGTCAAAAATGACATACAAAAGAGACCCAAAGTCTTCTCAAAGTCAATTGTACAGAGATTTTGCAAGATTGTTGCCGTCTTTGCCGGACGCGATGGCGAGAAGTGAGATCATCATTGGGGAAGTGCGAAAGGAGTACAACCATTGGGTTAAGGCTGAAGAACGTAAACAGGAGTTGAGAGAAATTCAAAGAAAACGACTGTTGGAACGCAAGGCCGCTGTTGTGGATGAACGAGAAGCACAGAAGAAACTAATTGAACGACGTAAGAGTTCAATGCACTCTGATGATTATATGTTGAGCTCTAAGTTGAGAACTTTGTCCACAGGGAGCTCAACAACCAATTACAATTCCATTGATGGAACTATTGATGACGAGGATTTCAAATATCCAAGTCTTGAAAATGGCATCATTGCAGGTGATTATGCGATTGAAGAAGATGAGGAAAGTGAAAAAGAAATCCCACCAAAGGCAGGTCCTGTACAATTGACTCCAGAGTCATTATTACCTTCAAGAATTCCATCTTCGAGAAACTTTGAAATTAACCATAAAACTGTTAATAAGACTGAGGGTGGGTCTCCAATGAGAAGTGTGTTTTTGCCATACGATCTAGAAACCAGCTTTGTCACCATCGCCAATCTTAATACCCAAAATGGACTTGAAACTTGTGGTATCCTTTGTGGTAAACTTAATAGAAACGCCTTCTTTGTTACCCATTTGATCATTCCAGAGCAAGACTCCACTTCCAATACGTGTGCTACAAAAAATGAAGAGCTGTTGTTTGAATATATCGATAATGAAGACCCTGATTTGTTCATTCTTGGTTGGATTCATACTCATCCAACACAATCATGTTTCTTATCTTCGGTCGATTTGCACACCCAGAATTCATACCAGATCATGTTGAATGAAGCTATAGCCATTGTTTGTTCTCCAAGTCCAAAATATGAAAAACATTTTGGTATTTTCAGACTTACTGACCCACCAGGCGTTCCGATTATAACAAACTGTAACAAAAGCGGCTTCCATCCACACGAAGAGGACAATTTATATGTTGAATGCAACAGGCTCAGCAACAGTGATGTCATGTCTGGTCATGTTGTTGTCAAACAGGGATTACCTTTCAAAGTTAAAGATCTAAGATAAGCTTAAAAATGGTTTAGTTTATAATATAATATAAAAGTACAAATAGATGCTTGCTTTAAATTCAATCTTCGTCCATATCGCTGGCCTCAGACTCCACTTCGTACTGTTTCAACTTAGCTTCGAGTCTTTTCTGTTTATTTGATTCGACTTTTTGTCTTAACTCTTCTTCTGCAACTAACTTTTGTCTTTGTTCTTCAGCCTTTTCAGGGAACTCCAATTCAAACCTTTGTTTATCCAAAATATCATTTTCGTCAACTAAATTCTTCAATAGCTCAACTTCTTGTGCTTTACGTGCAGGTTCAGCTTCTGTATAGACCTTAGTTTTGTTAAGATATTTTTCTAAATTGTATCCAGATGCCGCATCGGCTTCTTCTTGCGAATATTGACTTACGCTCAACTCCTTTACACGTCTCTTATGCACTTTTCCTTTCAAATGTGTAGACAAGGCTTTATTATCTTGGAAATATCTATCACAATGAATACAGTAGTATTGACCTAAACCTGGTTGATATTCGTCATCTGGTTGATGCTTTAAATGTTCTATTGTTTTTTTACTGGACAAATCACTGTGGATTAAATCTAAATCCTTTGTCCGACGCTTAATCTTGTATCTTTTAACAGAATATCTACCCATATTTGAAAATCAAGCGCCGTCTGTGGAGATTTTTTTATTATAAAAAAAATTTCCCTTGAAATAAAATATTAAAAAAATAATCTGCCAAACCCAGTTCACGTGATTTTCACGTGTTTGTGTTGAGGGCTTTTATTGTGACTGTGTTTTTATAATTTCCCTTTTTGGATTTTTTTTAATTCCAGCTTCGCGCAATGTGTGCCTATGAAAAATTTTGAAATTTGAGACATACATAGGGTAAAGTTGGTTCTTTAGCAAGTAAATAGTATGTTAAAAATCAGTTGTATTTGGGATCGGAAATGACAAGAAATGGCACATAGGAAAGGAAGTAATGACTTTGTGTGTTGAATACGTGTCATATTCTTTGAAAAGAGCAATTTTTCACGTTTCAAACAAAATTATTAATCAATATATTTTTAACTATGTATTTGTCATCATCATTTCAGTTAACTAAACTAAATACGCTCTCCCTCAACATTTTTTTGAACAGTTCACTAACACATTTTCTTTTTCAAACAGAAACAAAAATGGCTAGAAGACCAGCTAGATGTTACAGATACTGTAAGAACAAGCCTTACCCAAAGTCTAGATACAACAGAGGTGTCCCAGACTCTAAGATTAGAATTTTCGATCTTGGTAGAAAGAAGGCTCAAGTTGATGAATTCCCATTGTGTGTCCACTTGGTTTCCAACGAATTGGAACAATTATCTTCTGAAGCTTTAGAAGCTGCTCGTATTTGTGCTAACAAGTACATTACTGTTCAATCCGGTAGAGAATCTTTCCACATGAGAGTTAGAGTTCATCCTTTCCACGTTTTAAGAATTAACAAGATGTTGTCTTGTGCTGGTGCCGATAGATTGCAACAAGGTATGAGAGGTGCTTGGGGTAAGGCCCACGGTACCGCTGCTAGAGTTAACATTGGTCAAATTTTAATCTCTATCAGAGCTAAGGACTCTAACAAGGCCGTCATCATTGAAGCTTTGAGAAGAGCCAGATACAAGTTCCCAGGTCAACAAAAGATTATTATCTCTAAGAAGTGGGGTTTCACTAACTTGAACAGAGCTGAATACGTTGAAAAGAAGCAAAACAACGAAGTTAAGGAAGATGGTGCCTTTGTTAAGTTCTTATCTAAGAAGGGTCCAATTGCCAACAACTACAAGGAGTTCCCAGCTTACTTCACTCAATAAATGTGTTGATTTAATATGGTTTCCGATTATTATTTTTTCTATTTAATTTTGTATATTCGTATATATCTTTGAATGATTAATAATAGTGATATCTCCAATCTAGCTTATAGTATCAAGAAAGATAAATTAATCTATAAAAAATTAAAATCAACCAAAACTTTATAAACCAAACAACCCATGCTTCTTTTTAGCTGTAGGAATTGAAGCTGGAACTGGTGTATTACTATTACTCGATTCTTGTGGGCTGAGTTGTTGGTGTTGATCTCTCTCACTTGCTGTTTTAACTGATTTCAACGTCATTTCAACATAATTTTCATAACTAATGTACCCTCTACCAGCATCACAAATTCTACTTTCCTTTATCCATTCACTTTGCCAAATTTGATACGTTCTCATTCTGAATTGCGGATCTGGATTAAGTATATTGTAAAGAACATATCTTCTAGATTCATTGATTGAATCTTCACTAACTGGTTTTGTTTTATGTAATTGTTTTATCTTTTGATTATCTTTTGGTGTTACCGGACTTGATAATTCATTCTTATTACTGACTGATTCAATACCTCCATGTCCAATAATATTATCAGGTGATAAAATTCTATCGATACATGGATGACATTCACAATCTGGTGGAACAACTTCACCCCCATTTTGAGCCCATGAATTAAGTAATCCACCTTTGATACTTTCAATTGGTGCATAACTTGACTTTTTGATACAAAGAAATTGATGAGTTTTTGTAGTATCTTTTTGTGTGTAATCGAATTTTGCTCTTTGATCAACATATTGTTTATAACCATCATCGGTTTTTCTGGCTGTTTCCCATTGATAATGACCATGGACCATGACAAGATAAATTATACCTAATGCCCAAACATCACCTAATCTAGGATCATATTCTCTAGATTCTATAAATTGTTCGGGCGAAATGTACCTTTCTGATCCACAGAGACCTTTCGATAATTGAATGTCTGATTCCCATTGTGTTCTAAAAACTGCTGATGTACCAAAATCAATTATTTTCAATTGACCCTTTCTTGTTAATAATAAATTTTCAACTTTCAAATCATTGTGTGAAATACCAACTGAATGCAAATAAGTAACAGCGTTTAAGATTTGCTTGAAGAAACAATCAGCCTCAACAATGTCCAATCCTTTGGTATGATAAATAAGTGAATAAAGATCACCACAAGGGATAAATTCCATAACCTGTGAATAAATCTTGGTGATTGGGTCAAACATCAAATCATAGACATTAATAATGGCTTGATGGGTTAAGGAAGAAGAAATCATGAATTCCGATGCCACTCTCGTACCAAAATGTTTCAATGTTTCATTTTGTCTTTGTTGTAACTGTTTAATAGCAAAGAACACAGGCTCTCTATCAGGGATTTCTTTCTTTGAAATGCAAACCGTACCATATGATCCCTTACCTGCGACACCAACAACTTCACCGTATTTCACATAAAGTGGTTTTTTAAACTTGCCGTTCTTTTTGCGTGATTCGATCGATTTGATGAATTTATCAGGATGGATAATTTTGTCCATGACTGTGTCGATGAGGTAGACTTGTTCTGTACCGATAATAGGTTCGATCATCATGTTATCAATGACATCGTCGAATTCATCGTCGTCTTCATCATCGTCGTCATCGTCGTCTTCATCGTCGTCTTCATCATCGTCTTTATCATTTTCACTTTCAGACACGAATTTGTGGCTACCGGAGTTAAACGACTTTCTTCTTTGAATGTTCTTCAATGGGTCTTCAATACCATGTTTTTCTCTAACTTTGTCCAATTCATCATCACTGTCATTATTAATATGATTTTCAGCAGGAAGAGTGAGAATAGGGGTTTGAACAATTTCTTCGTCCATCTCCTTTGGATCATCATCGTCGTCATAGTTCCAAATAACATTCTTAGGATTGTTTTTTAAAACAATTAATTCTCTAGAATACTTATCAGGCAATAACGACACACTTTTTTCCAATGATTTGAACTTATCGTCATCCTCTTCCTTTCTTTTCATCCAGCCAAATAAAGAGCTTTGATTTTTGGAAATCTGAGTTCTAAATTTATAATAATCATGTTCATGAGATCGACCATAATCGTACAAAGTGACTCTATTGGATTTCAATTTGATAACCTTATCTCTTTGATTGTGAGAGTGCGCAGTACTGTAGTTAACGGTCTTTGAATGTCTCAGCTCTTGTAGCCCATTATCAAATTCCCTGTGTTTGTTGTCATGTTGACTTACTGTTTTCGCCCTTGCTCTGAATTGGTGTTGTTGTTGCTGTTGCTGTTTTTGGGGTAGAGGAATAACGGGCTGCAAAGTTTGCACACCTATAGACTCGTTCTCATGTTTATCTTCATTCTGATTGACAAAATGCTTACTGGGAGCCCCTCTGTCAGGTATAGGCAACGGATGATTTTGGATTGCTGATGGGATAGCAGCTGGTTTTTTAATCGTTGAAGTATTTGATGAAGCTCTTGAAAGGTTCGTATTCGATGGATCGTCTTCATGGATAAATAAATTCTTGAATCGTTGAGACATTGACCTTGACCTTGTCAATTCATTGTCGATATTTGCCATATTTGACAAACTTACATTGGAATCTATTCTATTCACAGAATTGGACGTTTTAGGACCCAACTTCGGCGATTGAGAAGGTGATGGTGTTGCAGAAGCTACTAAGCCCGAACTGTTGGAGTTCTTTGTTTTGAAAAGCGGCATCTTTTGAGTGGAATGGGGGGTATTTGTTGTTGATTAGTAAAGTGACGTAGATGGTATTTGAGGTTCAGAAATTTTTTTGTGGTTTTTAATTAAGGGACTAAAAAACCCGCTTGCGGGTTTTGGAGGGGCTTCCGCGGTGATTGAAGTTTCAGCACTTGACTGGAAAGTGAAGAAAAGTTGTTGCATGTTTGTAGGCTTGGTTGGAACTGCATAGCTTGCTTCATTCGTGAGAAAATTTGGGATTGGTATTATTTAGCCACTGCGGCAATTATAATTTCTTGTAATAAGTATTTCTGAAACGGTAAAATGTTTAAAGTATTTACAATAAATAGCTGCAATTGACTCATGGTTGTAATTAAAGCATTTAGCACACTGTCAGGATTGTAAAGAATTGTTTTGAGTGCGGATTGACTTTGATTTTAGCTAGCAACAAAGAAATGTGTCGCACTTGAGCATACCAAAATACCTTTACAGAAACATATTAAAGAAGGGGAAGATGCTTTTCAAAAAGTTTCAATAAAAGAAAAAAATGATACAGCAAGTGAATATTACTAAATAGTGTCTAGTAGAGCTCATTATAGAATTAAATACATGTTTGTTTTAAGTACAACAAAAAATAGACACTTTTTTGTCGCAATGAGAAACATATGTGCGGATGAAAAAAATCTAGAAAGAAAGCTTAATGATGATACAGAGAAAGGTTTCAAAAAATATAAAATCGCAAAAAGCCAGCTTGCTCCAGAGCGGTTCAACTATTTGAAAAGTTCTCACTTTTGGTTTTTATTACTGAATTACCACTATTTTTGTGTGATTGAATCATTGAATCATTGACAAGTCAATAGAAATGGTTGGATGACTTAATGAAGGTGGCTATCGCTCACAATACCATCTCAACAAATTGCTAGTTTGTGCAACCTTATAAAAACTCTCAAAAACCTTAAATGATATATATTATCAACAATGCACTGAAACACTGGAGAAAACTAGGTGCATTACCCATAAATCAGTTTCATGAGCTCACTATTTCACCACCTATTTCGTTATCTCAACCACTAAGTGCGTTACTCAACAACTCCATATAGCTAGTTGATGATTTCTTCATTTGCCTCTATCACTCAGAGAAACAATGAAGCCTCATCAAATTAGTAAACAATTTCAAATATCCGTTTCAGCACACTCAATTCTATTTCTGTGGTTTTACAAATTTTGCTCTACAACTGCTTACCGAATGGCGCGTGAAAAGGCGATGAAGATTGAACCATATTAGAACAAATAGAAAGACCCAAAAAGTATAAAACTCAGCACCTTCCAAACCACCTTCAAGTTCGGTCATTCTTACGAACCAAAATTTAAATCTCAGTCATTAGGAAAAAGCATTCTTAAACTAGGACTATTTTTGTTTGTTCCACCAGCATCAAATAGCATAAGGGACCTTTTTTTAATGGAAATTAATTGAGATATAGGATATGCGATTCCACATCACAATTGTTTCATATCTATAAAAGAATTAAGGTTTTTATATTATTTGATACGGGTACAGTCTGCCGAGGTACTAACAGAGCATTTGCTTAACCATCCAACACTCCTGGATGGTATTATTGCACTCAAAGACGCGGGTGCGTATCACATTGAGCGTTATTGGTTTATACACAGCAAAGGTACACTTAGGTTTTTCTTAAAGGGCTTCCACACCAAGATTCCCATATGAACTTTTGTTTGCTAGTGGTAGCTGAAAATCTGCCGTATTTCAATAAGGTTTCAATTCATTTTAGACAATTTCAGTTCATTCCTATTCGATCAAGTAGGTCACATAATTATGGGCAAATTTAACACGAGTTTTGGGGAAATTGTACCAAAGAGTGAGATTAAATCACTATCGGCGCTTTAAGAAATGTGGCAGAACAATTGCTAGCTATGCACAATAATTAAAAATGCTCATTTCAGTTTCCAAAATGTTACATTCGATTATGCTATTTGGATACGAGTTTACACAAGGTTTATAATCTCTCAATACAGAGATAAAACTCTAATATATCCACAGTTTATCAAGGTATAAATATCTGATTTAATCTAAAAATTGCTCATCTGATATTATTAAAAGTTATCCCTATTATGTCATTTTCTCCTATTCCATCTACTGCTAAACCAACGCTTATCTCTTAAAAGTAATTGATAAACTCACAAAGGCTGTTGAAGTTTTGACCGTATCAAGCGAGTCGTCTGAGAGTGACAAAAACAAGAATTTGTTCACTCGGGGCTTTGAGTAAACGATTTATCTTTGCTCATCACTGTAGTTTTCAATTCCGACTCATTGTCGATTTTGTTTATCAATAGACAGTACTTTAAAAGGGAGCTTTAATCGATACCTAACGCTAAATTATAAATTTAATTCATTTGATCTCTCACTCGACAATGAGTGAGGGCTTCTGTATAAATTTTCTACATAGAGTACTACAAATAAAATAATTTTATCGCGATGCATCACCTACACAAAGTTTCTTAAGAAAATCTAAATTATTTACATTGGTTTTTTCATTTGCTTAGAATGAACAGGCCTAATCAAGTATCGAGCTATCGAGCCAGTCCAAATGGTCTTTCATTTTCAAACATAAGTTTGAAACCGGCTATCAAATTGCCGCTGCAACCAAACTGGGATTTATCAGCGGAAGAAAAAACTTTTATTGAGCTTAACCTAAATCATAAAGATTTGTTAACTTGCATTACCCAATACGAAAAGGGGACCAAAAGGGAGCTTAAAGATTCCAAAGCGTCTATTGTGGCATACGAAGGTTTTTTTAAAAATATACTCCTTGGATCAGGATCAGGATCTAAGTTCAAGTTTAAATACAATGTTGTTTTATTTCAAGATGAATTGATTTTTGCTAATACAGATAGATATCTGAATTCTGAAAAAGCCTCTACTTTTTCCTTGGCCAAGTTTAATTCCTTGTTGAAGGAGCAAGAAATAAGCAATGCTAAAACAGTGGGCTTGTTCGACAATACCATGGGCGAATTTTCAATTTACTATGAATCTCAGATCGACTGTGTTACTGAGGGATTCAAGGATGAAGATTGTGATTATGCATTGAAATATATGCATTACGCTCAAACGGAATTGGTCGAGTGCACAGAAAAGCCCCAATTTGCCGAATCTGACGATGATATAGCTAAGCTCATGTGGCTTAAGAATAAAAGTAGAAATTTCAAGTTCAAGGCTCAAGATTGGCTTTTGGACTGTCATTTTGGTCGTAAAGAGTTTCTTGTTGTTGGCTTAATGCAGGATAAACACGTTCATTGTGTTTTGCAGATCAAGTTTGACAATCTGGTGAAATTTGTTAAAAAGGAATTCAGAGATGTGTTTAGAAGATACACTAAGAGCGAAGAGACAATCAGTCAAGCAGTGGAAAAGGTTTGGCAGTTTGTGAAGAAGAACAAGAGCGAGACAGAAAAACAGAATGTGTTTTCCTATGAAGTTTCCACTGGTGAAGTTGGCCAACTGAAGAAAGCGGACGCAGTGAAGGTGTTTACGGGGGTTGTTCAGAGTCCATACAAAGAATGGAGGG
This sequence comes from Saturnispora bothae, assembly GCA_030462855.1. NCBI lineage: Eukaryota > Fungi > Ascomycota > Pichiomycetes > Pichiales > Pichiaceae > Saturnispora > Saturnispora bothae. The sequence continues at coordinate 96,742 of JAKVQQ010000003.1, read as the reverse complement.
CGAAGAACAGAGTTGTTAAGGAGAGGGAGAGCGAGGGGGATGATGGGGTGACGGAGGTGAGTGAAGAGAAGGAGGTTAAGAGGGAGCCTAAGAAGGAGGAGAGAGAGATTAAGAATGGCTCTAAAAGAGACTTTAAGAAGAAGGAGTCAAAGAAGGAGATTAAGAAAGAGTCTAAAAAGGACTCTAAGGACTCTAAGAAAGACTTCAAGAAAGAATCCAAGGCTAAGAAAGAGTCTAAAAAGGACTCTGAGGACTCTAAGAAAGACTTCAAGAAAGAATCCAAGGCTAAGAAAGAGTCTAAAAAGGACTCTGAGGACTCTAAGAAAGACTTCAAGAAAGAATCCAAGGCTAAGAAAGAGTCTAAAAAGGACTCTGAGGACTCTAAGAAAGACTTCAAGAAAGAATCCAAGGCTAAGAAAGAGTCTAAAAAGGACTCTGAGGACTCTAAGAAAGACTTCAAGAAAGAATCCAAGGCTAAGAAAGAGTCTAAAAAGGACTCTAAGGACTCTAAGAAAGACTCCAAAAAAGAATCCAAGGCTAAGAAAGAGTCTAAAAAGCAGTCTAAAGACTTTACTGCCTCGTCTAAACACTCATCATCATCCTCCTCATCATATGCCAAACGTCCGGCAGCCGATGAGCCTTCTAAGTCGACCAAAAAGCGCCGGTCAACGTAAACTACGGGGACTTCTCAGCATCAGACCCCCAACGCGTTTCATAGATGTAAATTCAAGTATATACAATGTAAAAACGAAGCTAAAAGAGGACGATTCGGAGCAACAATGAAAACCAGTCACGGTTCAATTCCTATTCAAAACCCACCACTTCTTTGCCTGCAAGCATCTCTTTCAAGATCACTTCTTTTGTGCTTCCAGCATCTCTCTCGCACGTTGTGCTCTTGCTTGACGCTCCTTCATCTCCTGGTCCCTTCTCTCAAGCTCCTCAATCCACAACCGTTCTCTGAGCTTTGCCTTCTGCTCCTCAAGATCCACTTCTTCTTGCTTTTGCTCGGTAAATGCCTGGTCAAAGTAGTACGACCCAAACACCAAGGCAAGAAGTGTGGCCCCCTGGAGTCCCACTCTCCACCGGAACCAAAACTGGGCTCTAGGAGCATCTCCCGTACGCACACCCCTCGCAGCCATCACAACGGCGGCCGTTGTGGCAAGACATCCCAACGGAACTAAAGGCTGCTGCTTAGACCGGAACACAATCTTCTCAAACACACTCATGTCCTCAAGCTCAGTCTGGAAGCTGGACGGTAACTCATTGGATGCCATTTTTGATTTGATTCTGTCTTTCCTTAGAAAAGTCTCTGTGAGCCAAAACCAGCCCATTCGCCTTTTGCGCAGCGCGATATGCGAGTTCGAGGAGAGTCACGACATCTTCACTGTCGCGCACGACAAAATCTATGTTGTTGTTCTGTCCTGACCCCACGTCAATCTGGATGTGTTTGTTGCGCCAGAACACCATCAGATGCAATGCCCCCCACAGTTCGTACATCTCGTTGAAGTCGCCCACCGCAGTGGTGTCGCATGTGTAGATCACAGCAAAGTTCGCTACCAGCGGTGCCACCTGCGCCAATACCGCGTCCATTTCAAGACACACACGGCTGCCCGTTCGACCAAAGCGAATCACTACTAACCTCTCATCTTCACTTAGAATTGCTTGGTCCACATGCCACGCAGTTTTAAGATTATCGAGAAACTCCATGCTGAGTTGGTTCTAGGAGGCGGCAAAAATTTAAAAGGTGGCTAGCTTTGAATACGGTGTGTTCTCTTCCTTCATTCCTAGCATGTCATCGTCTCAACCCTACGAGCCTTACAACCCATTTGCGGATGACGCGGCGGTCGAAGAGCAACAGCACCAAGGTAGTGGATATTCAAAACCAAACGCCAATATCCAACAGTTGCAGAACACACTCGACGAGACTACCGGTGTGATGCGGGATAACATCAGACAGATGAACGAAAGAGGTGAGATTTTGCAGGACATTGACACACGTGCAGATGAACTGCAGAACAACGCGTCGATGTTCAATAAGACGGCCAACCAAGTGAGAAAGGACATGTGGAAGAAGAATATGAAGCTTAAGTTGTGTGTTGCGATCATAATAATCGTCATTCTCATTGTGATCATTGTGCCTATTGCCATCCACTTCTCTTAGCCATGTTTAACCCCCTTTATACTACCTTAATCTTCTCTGTAATGGTTGTTTTTCTTTTTTTGTTCACCTATACAGATTATATACTATATTTTAACTACGACTATATGTGAGACCAGTACTCGTGAGATGTAGAGACCCTCCCCCCTTTTATACTACATGAATCTTCTCGGCAATGGTCTTTTTTGTTCACCTATACAGATTATATACTATATTTTAACTACGACTATATGTGAGACCAGTACTCGTGAGATGTAGAGACCCTCCCCCCTTTTATACTACATGAATCTTCTCGGCAATGGTCTTTTTTGTTCACCTATACAGATTCTAATTTCAAATACTATTTTTATATGTAAAAGCGGCAATCATGAGATGGAGAGACGATATGTAAAAACTAACAAGGAATCCTAAACTAGTTCATTGCCTCCTGAGCGCTCGCGTTTTTCGTTGCCAACTCCACAATACGACGGATGTTTGGTAGGTTCAATTTGGCCGGAACATAAGCCTCTATTTTGTTGAACGGTCTCAACTCCACCTGTCTGAATGGATCTTCAAAGAGCGAGTTCTTGTTGATAGGCTCAAAGTAATCACTGGTGCCACCCATCTCCTTCACCTTCTCGGCCAGACCTTGTGTGATGATTGGCGAAATTGGAGTCTCGTAATCTGCAACGTGGTACTGACTAAACAACTTTTGAATTTGGATTGGCTTCAACGTGTGGCAGATCTCATAGATGACTTCAATGTCCTCCGGAGTGTTCTTTCTCAATTGCAGAAGCTTGGAAACCTGGAACAAGTGCGACAAGTAAACTGAACCATCGTTGATCTTGTGGCCCTTACACCATTCCTCAAGTCTAGTGACATTGTAGTTAAGCTGGAGCCCCCTCTTCCAACTCAAGAAGTTTCTTCTCATAATCAAATCGTTGAAACAATAAGCGTTCACAAACTTCACAAGCTCTCTAATCACATTGTCAATCACACTTTGCTCAATGTGATAAGCCTTCATTGCCCAGAAAACGTCGTTGAAAAAGGTCAAAACGTCATCCATCTTATACTTTGGCTCATTCATGAACATCTTACTCAACAATGGAGACGAATCTGGAACCGCAAACCCTGGCAAGGCCTGTGATAACACAATTGCTGGAACAACCATTGGTTCCAAAATCGACATCATCTTCTTGATCCAGATGTTGAAAATGTTGTACGACAACGACTCAAAATCTTCCCTAGCATCTGCAATCAACTTCAAGAACAAGTCATATTCGGTTTCACCCATAGCCTTGGCAATTTCTTCATTGGAAACAATGGCTGATTGAGCATAGGACACAAATGAGTACAACTCATGTGTATTGGTCAACCAGAATGCACCATGTTGAACAATGTCTTCATTGCTCAAGTTAGTGACCAATTCTTGCATCATGTTCAACACTTCACCAAAGAATGTTTCACTTGCATCAGTTAAACCAAGTCTCCACATATCACTCAAAATAATAATAATGATTCTAGCAGGGAATAAAACTTCCTTACCACTTGGTTTGGAACCAACAACTGCTGATGGTAATTCCAAACCCTTGAATAAGCCCACAATGATTTCTCTGTGTAAAGCTTCAGAATTTTCCAACAATGCGGTCAGTTCTCCATTGATACTTTCAATGTCATAATCATCATGTGAAACATTATCCACAGTCTTCAATTGGTCATTGAATGCCAATGATGATGTACCATTAGCAATAGAAGCTGAATTGTTGTTGAATTTATTAGACTCAATATGGTCTTTCAATGATGACAATTCGGATTTCAATTGTTCAACAACTCCTGCAAGTGTATCTCTTTCATCTTCTGTTGATTGTAGTTGCAAGTTAACGCTCTTAAGTTCTTCAATATTATTATTCAATTCCAACTTAATTTGCTCTTGACTTGCGTTAAGTTCTTCAACTTGATTCTTTGCAAATTCGAAATTCTTTCTAACCTCTTCAATTTGACTATTCAAATCGATAATAGTTGCTTCATATTCACCAACTTTAGAATCATGATTAGATTTCAACTCAACACTCTTAGAAACTAATGTTTCATGTTCATCCTTTGATTTTGCAACCAAAGCCATTAGTGATTGAATTTGAGTTTGCAAGTTGATATTTTCACTACTCTTTTCACCAATTGCCTTTGTTAAATCAATAACCTTTTGTTCTAAACCTAAATTAGCTTCTGCCATCTTATTGACACTCTTGGCTTCTAGTTTTAATTGTCTGTATTCTTGTCTTGCTGATCCACGTCTTTGTAATGATTGGATGAAGACGACGGCACGAATGTATTTCTTATATTGATTCTTTGCTAAATGTGATCTAATAGCACTTTGAATAGAAACTGCAGCCTTATTCTTGATTTCTCTGTGAATATTTTCTCTCAAATATGTTGCTTTCAAAACACCTTGTAAGTTGGTCAATGAATTTAATGCCAACTTGTATTTCTTCATCATGTTCAAAGATCTAATAGTTGATTGAATCATAACAGCAGATTCAAATTCTCTTTGCTTTTGAATTCTGGATCTTGTTAATCCACCCTTCAAAACAGCTTGCAATTTCTTTAAAGCATCCATAGATTCATTAACTTGAGTACGAACACTATGACCTTTGAGGTACTTTTGAATAATGATTGCATTCGATTTTTGTTTTTCTGCCTTGATGATTTCAATTTTACCAATAATACCAGCTTTAAAGAAAACTTTGGTTTTACCAACCTTAAACATAGATTCATCTTGAATAGTTTGCTTTAAGAAATTGTAAATACAATCTCTAATTTCGTCACTGGTTAATTGCATCAATTGAGCTCTTTGTTCATGACTAAAGATCAAAACTGAGAAATTGGATGCAAACTCAGGGAATTTCATTTTAGATGGGAAACCTTGACAATAAATTTGAATAGATGCAAGAACACCACATGCTCTTAATTGAGACATAACCATTTGTTCATCAAACACCCAAGCTTCCTTTTGCTCATTAGGCTTAATACATCTAATATAATGAACATCAGATCCATTGATAGTGGTCATTAATTCATTCAAAGATTTCTTGAATTTACCACCTAGTGTTGGTTTGGATGGTCTCTTACCTGGTCTAGCTGGTTCCTGTGACGCTTCATCTGCCTTATCATTAACTGTTAAAACTTCTAACAAGAAACTGTTGTTGGTTTTTAATAAAACATCCTTTTGCGTTTCACTAACAGAATCTCTATTTTTATCAACAAATCCAATAGTTGAATAACTGACATCAAGCGCATAATGAGAAACAATGAATTTACCCTTACCCATTTTTGGCTTAGTGTACTTTTCGTGCTTTTCCAAAGTTTGATGCATGTTTTGTTCCCAAGTTTCGTCATTACCTTGTGGCATTTTGGATTCATCATCTAAAAGTGCTAAAATACCTGGTTTACCTTCAATTAAATCAATACCTGCCTTGTTATCATCGAATGGTAAATCTGGTCTTTGAATACCTTCTCTTTCATAATCTTGTAATTCCAATGTAAACATTCTGTGAATGAATTCTTGTTGTAATTTTTCATTGGCATAATTAATACAGAATTGTTCAAATGAGTTAGTTTTGAAATGTTCAAAACCGTAGATATCTAATACACCAATAAAATTTTTTCTTGGTTCATTTGGTTCAGGATTATATTCATCCCATTCTGGCCAATCTGAAGGTGATAAAACTTTATTGATTTGACTAACTAACCAATCAAATAAGTTGTGATAGATGAATTTAGCTAATGCGTCTCTTGCATTAAGTGCTTGATCAGAATTATATTGTCTTTCAATTGATGATTTACCAGCAGCTGCTTTGAAACTAACATGGGATTTAGCAAATCTAGATAAATCTAAACCTAACAATTCACAAGCTTTAACCAAATTTGGTTCATCAGAACTTAAACTTGCTGGTTTACCCTTTGAGTTTTTGATTTCAATGTTACCAATATGTAATAAACCCGCTAAAACTCTGAAAATCCCAAACTGTTGTTCTTTGTCAATACCAACCATAGACAGAGCTTCACAAGTATCAATGAATTCTTTATTATCATCAACGCCTTTGATTTCTGGTTGTTGGCCTTGGTTGACATAGAAGAAGTCATTAACATTTGTTAAATATAACTTTTCCTTAGTTTCATCGTCCAAACCTGCAAAAAGTTGATAGAAGATATGATAATTTCTTTCGTTTGACGGTTGGAAAACTAATCTTGAACGTTCCAATAGATACGTTTTGATTTGAGCACCTGCAATGATTTTTTTTTCATCAAATAAGATCTTTAAATATTTACCAAATCTTGAGGAATTATCATTTCTAGTGGTTTTAGCATTACCAAAGGCTTCGGTGATTGGATTGGTGGCTAAAATTTGTTTTTCAGTATCGGACATATCGTGTTGGTTATTATCAGAATCAACAGTGGCAAAATATCTCATAATGTATTTAGCACTAACGGTTTTACCTGCACCTGATTCACCAGAAACAACAATGGATTGATCCTTTGAATAAGTTTTCATTGATCTGTAAGCATCTTCAGCAATGGCAAACAAGTGAGGCTCTAATTCACCTCTCTTCGAGCCCGCATATGAAGAAATCATATTGTGAGAATAAAGTGCATCTCTTCTCTCAAATGGATTGATCGCAATAAGAACAATACCTGAAGAAGTATAGATATCTGATTGATTGTATCTTAGCTTGATGGCGTTCAAAACAGATGGATCATTCAAATAAGAAAGGGTAGTCAGATCGTCAACCTTCTCATTGATCTTTCTCATATATAACTTTGATGAATCAACTTCAATAGACTCCAGTTCTACACTTGGCAATGCATTTTTAGGATTTGTTTCATCTTCAATAGACACTATGAATTTCGTGTCGCTCTGTTTCTCAACTGAAGTGATCCTCACTGGGATAAACCCTCTTTCGGTATCAGGAAGCCAACCGAGACTGTAGACAATGTGTTAGTAGATCCATCTTGTTTGGTGTGTGTTTCAAGACAAAGTCGAGAAGGGGGGGTTAAATGACGCGTTTTTCTCCGCAAAAAAAGCACGGAAGAAAATAGAAGCACCCATGCCTCCTTTCAATCCCATTGATGTACATACGAGCCCTCGAAGAACAACGCAGTGGACATTTTATGCGAAAGTCTTAGACGACGAGTTGAATAGCGAAGGAGAAAAACAAATGATTTGGGGATCTGGAAACATTCAGTGTTTTTCGCAAAAAAATTTTAAATAAAAATATTTTTTCACTTAGTTTATCACCAAATTGATAAAAATGGCCGTTAAGGGGACCAAAAGTGTCGAAAAGGGAGCTAAGGGAGCTAAGAAGGGCCCTAAGAAAGCTACAAAGGTTGAAAAGGTTGAAAAACCCGTTGAAAAGGCCGTTTCTGAGTCTGAATCTGAATCTGAAGAGGAGTCTCAGGACATCGATTTGATTGCTTTGCAAGAAAGTGACGAAGACAGCGAAGAAGAGTTTGCTGAAGCCAGAGAAGATTTTGATGAAGATTCTGAAGAAGAAGAAGAAGAGGAAGAAGAGGAAGAAGACGTTCCACTTTCAGAAGCTGAATTGGATGATGATGCTGACGTTATTCCTCACACCAAGCTGACTATCAACAACACAAAGGCTCTTAATGACTCATTGGCAAGAATACAACTACCTTGGGCCACTCTCCCGTTCAACGAAGGCCAACTTGTTACATTCCATTCTAAAGTCGAAGACGATATCACTGATATCTACGATGACACTCAGAGAGAATTGCAATTTTTCAAACAAGGGCTCGACGCTGCACATGAAGCTAAAAAGAAGCTCCTTGCGCTCAAAATCCCATTCTCCAGACCCATGGACTACTTTGCTGAAATGGTCAAGACTGATGAACACATGGACAAGTTAAAGACCAAGTTAGTTCAAGAAGCGAGCGATTCGAAGGCAAGAGAAGAAGCTAGAAAGCAACGTAAGTTGAAGAAGTTCGGTAAACAAGTTCAACATGAAACTTTACAAGCTAGACAAAAGGAAAAGAAGGACACCCTTCAACAAATCAAGAGTTTGAAGAAAAAGAGAAAGAACAATGAAATGGGAGGTGATGACTTTGACATTGCTATTGAAGAAGCTGCTGCCGGTAACGAAGGTAAGGAAAGACAGAGAGCCAAGAGAGCCAAGATCCATCAAAATGCTAGACAGAAATCGTCTTCTCAAAAGAAGAGACCTGGTAAAAGCAGAAGAAGAAACAAGAGAAAATAAATCTAGGTCCTTAGGTGATCTTGAGAATTACACTAGGAAGTGTCAATGAAACACATGCACAGTATTGTTTATACGTAGTTTATAAAGTTCTAATTAAACCCCAAAGAGAAAGAAACATGGATGGATTAGCGAAAGGATTAAAAGTTTAATCAACACATATTTCAGCATGTAATATTTTAATCTCCTCAAGAACACCCAGAACTGACCTCGAAACACCAACCAGTTGAGAATCTTCTGTTTTTAAATAGTCATTAAGTCCATTTTCGACTAGTTCAACAAATGATGAAACAAACACCCTGACTCTATCACTCAAATCTTCACAAATCATACTATCGTCCAATTCCGCGTCTTTATTAATTTCACCATCTGCAACCATTGCCATGTTCCCAAAAAGTTTCAAGTTTCTATATATCATCCCCATGTTAGACTTGAGCATGTATGTAGTGGTTAGAGGATGGACTTGGATAGCCTTTTCTTCAACAGATGCTTCATCATTTTCTCTCCTCAGACATCCACTTTGTAAAACCTTTAATATCATATTCAATTGTTCCAACCTCAATCCATTGAAATCTTTGAAATCGTTTTGATCGACATATGATCTGTTTTCCTGTTTCCAGTTCATTAAGATCATAACGTTCTTCCAAATACGAACCCAATAGTTGTTCAATGTAAGATCTCTGAGTCTATCACCAGAAGTCAACAGCAAAATTAAAATTCTTGCTGAGTCTTGTCTGATAGTTGGTTTTAAGTGGGTCATAGCACTGAAGAGAAACAACATGATTGAATCATGGTTTAAAATCACAAGATTCAAACTCTTAGCAACTAGCTTACTCAACATGTCATAACCGTCCTGTCTTATCTTCTTAGATTGGTCGATGAATAACAATCTAATAACTTTCAAAAGTTCGTCTAAAGGTATCTGATCTAAATTTTTATCCATACTGTCTACTAATTCAGTTGAAATCTCCTTTCTAGAAGTTAAATTACCACTAGTATTCTTCAAGATAGAAAACTTCTTCATGTATTCACTTTTTATTGACCCAGAAGCAACTAAGTTCTTTGTGGAACCAGAAATCACAATTCTTTTAGCCCTAAACTCTGTTCTTGTTTGATTTTCCTGATATTGGGTCTTACCCACCTTAAGCCTCTTCTTAGCAAAATCCTGTTGCTTCAGCTTCTTCTTACGAGCACTGGAACCCATTTTATCTTTTTCGATTAGAAAAGTGTGTCTTGCAGGTGAAAAATTTTAATCTCTCTGTATAGATAAAAGTAAAAGAGAGAGAGAATTGAATTTTAAAGTGGCCCAAGATGTACTGTATAGCATGTTTTTATATAAAATAAGCAAATAAATTTTACCTTTGAATAAATACTTGCTTCGTGCTTACTGGACCTTTATATAACTCCAATATAATTAAGCGGTTTTGTTTTTTGCTCAGCATTTTTTACACGCACTTTTTATCAACAGTTTGCAAAATTTAATATCCTCATTCAAACAACATCTTTATGCTAACATTTTTCTGCTTATTCAGATAATTGTTTGCCCTAATTACATACATTTTACGCTATAATATTTTTTTATCTGTATTTTTTTCTACACTGCCTTGATTTGTTTTCTCATTATGGATTTACTGACTGATTTAGACCGTTTGACAGTGTCTAATTCGTATGAAGCAATGGAAATTGATGAGCCACTTGTGGAGGAGGTATGCAGTGATATTTCCATGGAAGACTATCCATTGGAGGAAGATGAGAATATTGAACCCAATGAGAAAGATTCAAGACCAGATCTTGAGCTCGAAGTCGAACCAGAAGCCGACGTTAAAGAAACATCATTTCAGTCAGATGCAAAGGCATTAGTGAAGGCGATTTTACAGCCTGAGTCTCAGGGATATAAAGTTGCAACAGAATCCAATGGTAAATCAGAGATAATCAAATCACAAGATGGCAATTATGTGATACACAACCACTTCTATAATAATGTCTTTGCGTCGCCTCAGAGCCAAAATTACAGCCCTGGTACTATAGGTTCTGCTGGAGAAAATAGAGAAGTTGCAAACACATACAATAGTCAGAATTATTTTAGCGATCACGATTACGATCACGATTACACAGATTACGTTGAGCAGCAGTACTCGAAATCATCCCAGGATCGATTTTTTATTCTCAATTTGATCAAGCAGTCACTCAATTACTCAATAGGTATATTCTTCCTAGTGTTATTATTTAAGAACTTGAAGTCTGATATCCTGAACGAATATGCTAAGCTGAATCACATCAAGAATTTGAAGATAGATCAATGTAAAAAAGAATACTTTACAAATAAATGTGATGAATACGGCCAACTACCAGCATTGAAGAACTTATGTTTAGAATGGTCACTTTGTTTTTCAGATGAGTTTCATCCTGACGATACTACATTTTACACAGAACTGGCGTTCAAAGTAATCGCAACATTAATCAATGGCTTTTTGGAAAACATTGGTAGCCTGAACAAACTCTTTTTGATTGCCTTGCTATTTGTCTGGTATGTTGGTAACTTCATCTGTGGTTACTACAAGGGGAATATAGGGTCCACTCACATTGACTCCGGCCGCAATAATGAAGACCAATCTCTTGTTATGAAAAAACTCCAATGACATCTTCAAAGGGGTCCTGTCTCCTTATGCTTTGCTGTATTTGGAGCCCAAAAACTGACATGTTTTCAATATTTTACATGCGGGTTAGTTTTGTCTTCATGGTCATCAAACAAATTGTGTAAACACGTTTCAACGTGATGTTAAGCATAGATAACTTGTGGAATATCTAACATGCTCGCCATTCAACTTAATTAGGAATGTTGCACACATCACTACCCGCGTCTCTTATATACCCAATCTATTGTATTTACACTTATGGCTCAGTTTAAGCCAACCACCTTTTTGAAATGTAGAAAGGGGCTAAATCAAAGCAACAAAAGCAAGACTTGAAAACTATCTCCACTGGAGCTTTGGAGAATATCAATAAACACACACAGACCTTCAAGACCCCTCAACTTCAGTTGTGATTGACAATTCTACACTGGCTTTTTTATGAAGGCTGGACTTCAGACACGCATGATTTCCTTTTTAGGAAATTTGGCTCACCCCTGCATTTATTATATTTTTTATCGAATCGTTTATAAAAAGTCAAAACAAACCATTAACGCGTGTACTTGGAATTAAAAAGAGGGATTTTGCTTGTGACTAACTTTCAAACTGTAGCCATAAACATTTGACACGTTTTAAACATTTTTAGCGCTTAAAAAACTACATTATAACCCCTTTTAAGGCCTTATTTATGGTCCGATTCGCGTACAAGCATAAACACATTAAGGGTGGAAAAATAATTACCGGATTAGGAATGTGTCCGTAATGATAACCAAGAGTTAATAAATAAGAGATGGTTCGCTCGTGAAAAGAGAAGTGGGGATCAAATATATCTCTTCTTTTTCAGAGAAGTTTGTTTGTGTAAAACCCCATCACCATTAACCAATATGAAATTCTCATCTGCTCTTCTTGGTGCCTTGACTCTTCAGTGTGTCAACGCTGCCAGCCGCTTTTCTTCAATCGCTTCTGATAAAACCACAACCACAACTTCCACTCCTGAAGTTTGTGAAACTTACATGTCAACTCTGACTTATTACAGCACTTATTTGACTACACTTCCAACATACAATTCACCAAAGCCAAGTACCATTTCTACTTCTACTACTGCATCTCCAGTTGTGACCGGAAATACTTTAGCTGCAGCAGCTCTAACTGCTGAAACTACTAGCTCAACTACTTCAGCTGCTGAAACTACCAGCTCAACTACTCCAGCTGCTGAAACTACCAGCTCAACTACACCAGCTGCTGAAACTACCAGCTCAACTACTCCAGCTACTCCAACTACTTTGACCACTTCCACCACTACCAATTACGTTTCTACCTTTATTAACGATCCATGGGTTACACTCGCTGCAGACATTTGTTTAACTCAAACTACAATTTTAACCGTCACTAAAACCGTCGGTTCCACTATTGAAACTCACATGGAAGTCACTTTCAATACCCCAGCTAGTGTTTGTCCAACTGTCACCACTACTAGTATTGAAAACATTCAAATGACTGGTTGTGGTCAAGATAACACTGCCACTTATGAAACTACCTCCATTGTTAGTAATACTGTTTATGAAAATACTGTCTACAAGGTTCATGTTCACCCAACTCAACAATGCGGTAGTGGATATAATATTAAAGAAATTTATCTTGGCAAACATAATTACTACAGAAATATGATGGAAAACACTGGTGATTTACAATGGGATGATTCTGTTGCTGCCGTTGCTCAAAGTTTTGCTGATGATTACTCTTGTTCTGGTGATCTTGTTCATTCAGGTAACAATTTGAACGGTATTTCTCTTGGTGAAAACTTGGCAATTGGCTACAGATTCGACACTAACGCTGAAAGTGTATGGGCTTGGTTCAGTGAATATGAAAAATATGATTGGAACAATCCAGGTTTCACTGAAGAAACTGGTCACTTTACTCAAATGGTTTGGGCTGCTACCAATTTTGTTGGTTGTGGTTACAGAGATTGTTCTGCGAATGGTAAGGGTTGGTATGTTGTTTGTAACTACATGCCAATTGGTAACGTTATTGTTTCCAATGCCCAAGATCCAAATGAACAATTTGTAACCAACGTCAATCAATTTAAGGCAGGTTTACCATCCGGTGATATCGAAGATGGTCCTTGGGCCTAGATCAAATTAATTGCTTGGAACACAATTGATTTGCTTTAGTCCATCTATGATCTTTTTCCGCTAGTTTCGCTTTTTCTTTTCTATCAAATGGTTCTCTTTTACACTCTCAAATTTACTCTCATATGCTATCTCTCAAGCATAAAATTCAAACAAACATACACACATTGGTGAAATTGACTTTTCATTAATTCTCTCTCTTTCTCTCTCTCTGTTTCATATGGATAATCGCTATATTTTTACAGTATTTTTTTATATCCTTAATATGCTAATTATGAATCAACCGGCCAGTAAAAAAACCTTACAAACAGGACGCTTTCCCGTCTGGTAATCTAACAATGTATTCTCAAGCTCTGATGAAACCTAAAGGTTTTCTTTTTAATGTCTGCTATGCATATGCATATAAATTGGAGGTTTATCCGAAAATGCTTTTGTTGGAAATCTATTTATCCTATTTGGGTTAGTCTACTCAAATTCACGTAAATGAGCCATATGACATTATTTTTGGGTCACCAAACAGAGAAATGTGCAAAGGAAAAGACAAAGAAGCAAAACGTTTTTGTTTGCAGCTGGTTTCATTTAAAATTAGCTTAGTTTCCCAAATTTGAAGAGATGAGCAAAAGCATCGAGTATCAAAGAAGGTCAAATTTATGAGTGTGTTTTGAGGAATTTGAGAACTTAACACATAACTTTATCTTCATTACCAGCTTAATTGTGTCCCTCATTATGATTGCCTAAAAAATCCACAGAAAAGACAAAAGTAAGACAGTACCTTGTCAATAGATCCCAATACAGCTCTTACAACTACAAACTATCAGATTCTCAATGTATTATCTGTGATATTCATGATGATGCGCACATACTTTAGTTTTACTTCCCAACAACCCTGCGTAATAAGTTTCCGCTGCTGGATTTCGATTTACCCTCTTCGACCATATCATTGATCCATTTTTTATTGATAGCCAGATCGGAATTAGCGCTGGTCCAAACCTCTTTCAGAATGACTTTCGGTAATTTACGGCCATAGAGACATTGGTCAATGACCCACATGCCTACGATGAACTCATCTCTAGTTAACGTACCATCATCAAATAGATCTTCGTAAAGAACCTGTTCATCATAGTCATCGTCACCGTCTGATACGCGAGCTTGAGTCCACTTGCTCTGTCTATTGGACAAGACTAAATACCATATTTTAGCCAGATATGCTGAGTTCAATTGAGAACGTTTCCAAATTTCCCGAACAACTAACCCATGAATCCTATCTTGAGGTTCTGAATAAGTGTTGACGAAATTCTTGAATTGGTCAACGTCCAATCCATGCGTGATTCTCGGGTCTCTGGTAATGTACAAACCCTTATTTGTAACAAAGACACCCTCGTATCTTTTCTTCTCGCTTGAGTTGATGATATTCAATCTTTCCTCGGTTTGATGATGTTTCCAAGGTTTATCTTCATTAAAATTGTCTCCATCTTGTGTTTTCGACTTGGATTTGTTCTTACTTATGAATGATTTCTTCATGAATGATTTCTTTTCTTTTCGAAGCGTAGTTGGGAAGTTCAACTGCTGTGAAGAAGACTGATTTACTTGAGACAATGAGACCGTGGAGGATGCTGCTGTTGGCGTGAGCGATGATTGTGACATATTTTTCTCATGCGAGTCCATTGGCAAATGGCTCAGTGAAACTGACGTCAATACCGGCACTGGCTGCGCATGATGCGATTTGAAAATGGATTTCACAATACCTGCCTTGGCAGCAGGATGTAGTACCTCTACAGAAAGGGTAACCCTTTCTGAAGAGCTGTGGTTGCTACTGAGGCTCTCAGTAGATGCAGCTGAAGGCCTCTTAGGCGTCAATTGAGGCGAGGGCACGCCAAGACCAGATGTTTGAACCAGACGCGGTGAGGTTCGTGCTGCCTGTGATGCGTTAGCAGGACGCGGTTTCAGCACCTGAGGCAATGGAAGTGGTTGCTGGGGCTTGCTGCGTGCAGAGAAGCTAGTAGAGCTCGCTGCAGCCGCTCTGGCCGCGCTGGAAGTGACACCGTTGAAGGTATTCCATGACGACGCTGCGGCCGTTTGAGACGGAGTTCGCGCGTTTTGACTCGACATACCTCCTCTCAAACTCCCTGCCGCCTTTCGAGCCGCCATGGCACTGTATCTAGGCGTTGGTGACGGTTGTGACCCCATTCTGTACTTATTATAGATAAAGAAGAGCGTTAATCTTTTTTGTATGAGATTTCCAAAAACGGCTGTGTAGACTCGATTATTTTTTTTTTCCTGTATTATTTTTTTTTTTTCACTGCTATTTTCCATCTTTTTATCAGATATCACCATTATGGACTCAGCTACTGACGGTAAGAAACTTGCGTTCAGCGAACAACATTATTTCGGCTCTTACGATCATTTTGGTATCCATGAGGAAATGCTCAAGGATAGAGTGAGGACCTTATCTTACAGAAACGCAATCATGAAGAACAAGCATCTTTTCAAGGATAAGATCGTCTTAGATGTGGGTTGTGGTACCGGTGTGCTTTCAATGTTTGCAGCTCAAGCCGGCGCTAAGCACGTCCTAGCAGTTGACATGTCTAACATCATTGAAATGGCTCAAAAAGTGGCAGACTTGAACGGCTTTTCTGACAAAATCACCTTTTTCAGAGGTAAGCTCGAAGACGTGGAGCTTCCATACGACAAGGTGGATATCATCATTTCCGAATGGATGGGTTATTTCTTGCTCTATGAATCCATGCTTGACACTGTTCTGGTTGCTAGAGACAGATATCTCAAGGAGGGGGGTCTCATTTTCCCTGATAAGGCTTCCATCCACGTTGCTTTGATTGAAGATGAACAATACAAGAACGAAAAGATCCATTTCTGGGAAGACCCTATGCAACTCTACGGTTTCGACTACACTCCCTTCGTGAAGGTCGCTATGTCTGAGCCCCTTGTCGACACCGTCGACAACGGCTCCGTAGTTTCCAGCCATTACGAATTGATTGAGTTCGATCTTAACACTGTTACCATTGAGGAACTAGCGTTCCAGCGCGATTTCAAACTTACTGCCACCAGAGACGACTTAGCACACGCTCTGCTGTCCTGGTTCGACATCAAGTTCCCTTCGGACACACCTGAAAACGTGGTTGAGTTTTCCACGGGGGCCCATGCCACTTACACGCACTGGAAACAGACTGTCTTCTATCTGGACCAGGTCTTGGACATCAAGAAGGGTGAAACCGTGAGCGGCTCCCTTGCTTCGAGGCCTAACGCCACCAATCCACGTGAATTGGACGTTGAACTTACTTGGGATTTCAAGGCCACAGGCGAGACTGACTCCAGAGCCAGCAAGGGTAAGTACAATTACTTCTTGAGATGAGCTGAGCTGAGCACTTTTTAACTGTTATTGTGTACTCTGTTATATAGATTCAACGGCAAACTCTGTTGAAAGATGATGGCCCAGCCGCATATGTACATCATGGTGGTGTCCACGGCCTTTGTGTCGGTCCTATGGGCAATGATGCTGTTTGGAACTAACTCAGGGCGTCTAGATGCCGCTGACGGCAGCTCCAACCAAGAAGGTGGACAGACAGTGCTCTATGGCTTCCAGGAAGGCAACTCAGGGTACTCAAACCGTACGCTACAAGACTTACAAAGACACTTCTACACCGTCGATGGAATCACCAATGACCGGTTGATCAAAAACGTTCATTCACACAACGATTACTGGAGAACTAGACCATTGCTAGACGCGCTGAGCCTCGGTGTCAGGTCGGTAGAGGCGGATGTATGGTATTTCAAAGACATGAACAACCCACTGATCTACGTGGGACACAACCTACGTGCGTTGACTCCCTATAGGACGTTTGAATCACTCTATATCAACCCATTAGTGTCTATTTTGAAAGGTTCTAATCCTACTGAGGGGGTGAGGCCGGTTATACAAAACATAGGAGCCGATTCTGACGAGACGCAAATGGGTGTGTTTTCCACGGACTCACACGCTACTCTCTTCTTTTTGATCGATTTCAAGACAGATGGTGATGATTTATTTGACATAATACATGCCGCGCTCGAACCCTTGAGATCAGGCAACTGGCTTACATATTACGACACAGAAAAAGAGCAATTGGTCTGGGGCCCAGTTACAGTCGTGGGCACGGGCAATACACCCTTGGAAAAGGTCTTAAATCAAGGCTCTCATCGGGATTTGTTCTTAGATGGTCCATTAGACTCAATCACGTCTACCGACGAATACGACATTTCCGTATGCCCACTAGTTTCCTCCTCGTTGAAAAAGCTTCTCAAACTCTCAAGACAGCCTGTAAAGGAGTTAACAGGCGCCCAATTGAGCAAAATGACTAAGCAAGTAGAAATTGCTCATGACAAGGGCTTGATAACAAGAATCTGGGACACCCCTTGGTGGCCAGTGGCTCTTGAAGATTCAATCTGGAGGCAAATACTTGAGTCCGGAAGTGATCTATTGAATGCAGACGATCTCAAGAAAGCTGTAAACTTTGTCTAAGCAATCCCTTCTCAATATTCAACATTTTATACCTTTTTCCATACAAGTAGCAGCATTCATAAGATCATTAAAATTATACAAAAACTACAGTCTTACCTTACCCTTGATAATGTTATCCCAAATATCCTTGTTTAACAAAGCAAGAGTCTTGTTTTTTTGGTCCAAGTAAAACACCTCTTGGTTACCCGAGACACCGTTCGGTAATACAGGATCCCTAAATCTCTTCTTACTAATCTTATGGTTTTCAGTCAATTGAATGGTTTCAAAACGAGCAAAACATGGGCGAGCAAAATGTGGTAAGTGGCTGTAAC
Source organism: Saturnispora bothae (assembly GCA_030462855.1). NCBI lineage: Eukaryota > Fungi > Ascomycota > Pichiomycetes > Pichiales > Pichiaceae > Saturnispora > Saturnispora bothae. The sequence continues at coordinate 78,753 of JAKVQQ010000003.1, read as the reverse complement.
CAACTTGAGCAACTTTATCCATTATAGCACATCTTTCTTCATAGGTTTCCTTATTATCGTTAACAGTCTCAATTAATGCATAACCACAACGACCCTCGTGGTTATCAACCTTGGCACCAACAACAACGCAGTTTTTTAGCTCTGGAATGTTTTCCAACAGAACGTTTTCTACTTCAGTGGTGGAAACATTTTCAGATTTCCATCTGAAGGTATCACCCATTCTATCAACAAAGTAAATACACCCCAGATCATCATATTTCATAATATCATCAGATCTGACCCAAGCATCACCCTTTTTGAAAACATCCTTAATGACCTTCGAATATGTGGCTTGATCATTATTCATATAACCAGGGAAAGTAGCTTTTATATTTTTTGGGTTCAAAATTCTCATAATCATTTCACCATTTTCACCAGGTTTTGGACCCTCAGCAAAACCTTTTGAGTTTCTCCAAATGGTGTTATCATCTTCAGGATCAACTTTAGCTAAAGTGTACTGCAATGATAAGAATTTACCAACAAAATAACCATTGTTTCTAATGGCACCAATACCAATACCATTGGTTTCATAGCAGGTAGTAGCAAATGGAGATTCAGAACTAGCATAAAATTCACCAATTGCCTTAATACCAAATCTTTCTTTCATTTTAAGCCAAATGTCAGGTCTCAAACCATTACCATATGCAGTAATGATTTTACCGTAACATTCCTTTTCATTGATTTGAGTAGAAGAATCAACCAAGTAACGGCAAACTTCCCCGACGTATTGAATTGTATTACAGCCACAAAGTTTGACTTGAGTCCAATAAGTAGAAAGGGAAAATTTATGACCAATAGAAACAGTACCACCAACAATGAATAATGGCAACACACCCAAAATTGAAGCGGTACCATGATAAATAGGCATAGCAGTGTACATGTTAGAAGAACTAGTTAATCTCATAGCCCTTGGGAACAAATGTGAAGCACTGAAACATTTTCTCCATGAATTAACAGCAGATTTTGGTAAACCTGTTGTACCAGAAGTATAAACTAAAACAGCAGGATCCCAATATCTAACACCTTCATCTCTGACAGCATCAACTTCACGATATTCATCGTTCATTGGGTTGGTAACTCTTTTCATCATATCAACCTCGTTGATAATGCGAACATCGACATCTGGTAGTTCCGATTTGACTTGATCAACAGTTTGATTAAATGTTTCCTGGCATTCCTCATCAACAAGAATCAAGTTGGCATTGACAACTTTAATACAATGAATCAATGGAGTTGACGTTAAGTTGTAGTTTAAGAATGCAGGAACAGCACCTAAATTCCATAGAGAAAACCAAATAATAATGAAGATCGGCTTGTTCATGTAATAAAGAGTAACAATGTCACCCTTTTTAACTTTGAAATCATGCTTCAAAATGTAAGACATTTTCAAGATCGCTTTATAAATTTCACCATAAGTGTACTGATCAATTTCAAAAGACTTGTCCAGGTCCACTTTGAAGTTTTTGGAAATTTGCCTTGGATAATTTAATGCCACCTTATTAGGGTTCGATTTACAATTCTGTTCAAATTCATACCAAAGTGAAAACTTCTTGGTTATCATCGATTGAACAACATAATGATTAAAAAAACTGAAGATCAAAGGTAGCAAATACCAATCTTCTGCAGGACGATATTTTCTATTGTAGCGATCCCATTTTTCGCTAATGTGACCCATTTTCCAGAAATAAACAATCGCACCGACTCCTACAGCAAGTACCGGAATGATCATCAACGTTATCAAGAGAAGAAGTACCGTATGTTTTTTTTAATTTTTAAACGGTCGCAGAAAAAAAAAGTATTATCGCGACACGTAAATTGTCGTCTTGATATTTAGATAGCGATTAAAGAGGCGATACACCTGCTCAAACAATTGGGATAACTTAATGTAAATTTTCTCAATTAGCCAGCTTTTATTTGGTGACTATAAACCGTCTTTCTGTTGATTGAACACACATCGGTCCTAACACTGAGATAAGAAGCCATTTCTGCCACAGAACTTACTGCGACAGGGAGAATCCATACTTAAAGTTATGTGATAAGTTTTCGGTCACTACGCATTGCCAAAATTAAAGTTAAAATGTAAAACAAGGATGGTCAAGTAATAATAACTGGTTGGCAACCATCGGCGGTTTTGGTAGATGACAAAAAAAGAAACAAAAACCCTCTTTAGCTCAGTTGGAAGAGCACAAGACTGTAATTGGTTTAGAAATCTTGGGGTCTCCGGTTCGATCCCGGAAGGAGGGACTTTCTTTTTTGGTTATTTGAAACAATTTTTTTGGACGCGCTCAAATGTAATTTCATAAGACGCGTTTTTTTATTTTTTCATCCACCTTTTATTTGACGCGTTTCTTTCTCATAGACTTTGTTTAATTTAATATGTTAGAGGCCAAGTTCGAACAAGCATCCCTTTTAAAGAAGGTACGTGAATTACTATTTTTTTGATTTTAGAGACTGATACTAACATCTCACTTACAGGTTATTGATTCCGTTAAGGATTCTGTGAAGATGTGTAACATCAACTGTTCTAAGACTGACGGTATCACAGTTCAAGCCATTGACGATTCCCGTGTTTTATTGATCTCATTAAAGATGGACCCTGGTTGTTTTTCTGAATACAGATGTGATAGAGACTTGGTTCTTGGTTTAGACTTGGAATCTTTTGGCAAGATTTTGAAGCAAGGTAACAATGAAGATTATCTCACATTGATGGCCGAAGACCAACCAGACACCATTTCTATTATTTTCGAAGACAAGAAGAAGGATAGAGTTTCTGAATTTGAACTCAAATTGATGGATATCGAATCTGATGCCTTGACTATTGAAGATATGGCTTCTGACTGTTCTATAACTATGCCATCCGGCGAGTTTGCCAAAATTGCCAGAGACATGAAGACTTTAAGTGAATCTTTAGAAATCATTGTTATAAAGGAAGATGTCAAGTTCAAGGCCAAGGGTCAAATTGGTGAAGGTACCATTGTTTACAAGGCTCATACCGATATTGACAACCCAGATGAATCCATTAGAATTGCCCTTGAAAGACCAGTCAATTTATCATTTGGTTCTAAGTACTTGAACGATATTGTCAAGGCTAGTACCTTATCTTCCACTATTACCGTGAAGTTAACTGCTGAAGCTCCAGCCCTTTTCGAATTCAAGCTACCTTCTGGTTATTTGAGATTCTACTTGGCTCCAAAGTTCGATGACGAGTAAGCCTGGCGTTTGTTTGTACCATTTTATATTTTAAAAACCCATTATATCTCTGTTTTCTATTGCTAGTTTGTACAGAATGCTGAAGTTGATTATTTATTTACATATACACGCACCGAAAAAACTAATATTTGGTGATCTTGTTGAGATGTGGTGGTAGAGGCTGCAAGAACACCGATCTGGAATATGCCTTTTCTGTTATTGGCAAGATTAATCTGTAAGCATCGTGTTTGTTCATGTAGTATCTGAAAAGTCTTTTAACTCTTTGAAATCCAAAGTTTTCATACAGTTTGAGAGCCCCCTTGTTCACCACTTCTGTTTCAAGAATGATTTCATCGCATTCCATCTCAACCATCTTGTCTAATGTCCTACTCACTAGTTCTTTAGCAATTCCCAGACCTCTGTACTCGTTTTCCACTGAAAGCATCCCAATGTACCCTCTCACTCTCGCTTCCTTTTGCGGCTCCACCTTGGACATCACACACCCAATGATCTTCCCCTCGTGGTACGCCGAGATACACAACTCAGGCCAGTTGTTGAGAAAGAATCTATAAACATATACAGAATAGGGCTCAGAAAGGTATTTATCGGTGATCTGCTGCACCCCCTGCATCTCCCCGTCAATTTCCTCTTGGGACCTCAGCACCGAGTCCAGACTTAGCGCCCTGAACTCAATATCTTCTAGCTTCACCATTTCTGGGTTAATGAAAAAGTGAAGGCCTCTGTAAATTTCATGGTTCGCTATCAGTAACAGGCTTCTTTTGCTCAATAGAAGTTTGAATCAACAAAATGGCGAGTGTGAACCCATTGTTGATGCTTTCAATGCAGGGAAGTTATTACAGTGGAATTATGAGCGCAGACGCAATAGCTTTGACGGTGATAAATGGGCTCACGGGGGCGAGGATAACAGCCCCATTGACTATGTTTAGTAATATAGACGCGTTAAAACATTACATTACACAGGCTTACAAGATAGACACAGACAGTTTGTTTTTGTTGACACCTTATGGGATTAAGTTGAAGTTCTCCATGCTTTTGACAAATGAAACTACAACGATTTATGCCTTTGATAGGAAGTTCTTTTCCCCATTGATAGTGAATGACACAGCTGAAGGTAGTATTAATGACTTGCATTTGAAGCAATTGATGCAGCCATTGGAAAATACAAGTAACATCAGTATGATCAAACCACGGGAATGTCCCTTGGTTGGAATTGGCATGACAGATTGGGCTAATGATCTGTCACAAATAGTTAACTCCGAACCCGATAAGGAAGTGAACTCGTCAGATTTGGATTTCGATGGTCTTAGATTGATCATAAACTCATTGAAAAGGACATCGGGTTGGTCAAGCGCATTGCTTTCTGATTTCAAAAGCTCCATTTTCAAGTCTTCCAATGATGGCCACGAAGATATTAAGAACATCTTGGAATCTTTGAATGTTTTGAATCAATATGTTAATTTGTTGTTCAATAAATTGGAAAAAGACTTCAATGACTCAATTGACGTCTTTTCCATGCTAAGTAAGAACTCTTTGGCTCAAACATGGCAAAATAATATGCAGACGCTGGAAAAGTTAACCTTTTCTTTGAAATCCAATGGTAAAGTGGAATCCATTACAATTGCTTCATTATTAAATAAGAGCCACTTAGAAGAATCTGCTAATAAGGTTATTAATTTGAATACGGCACTCAATGATTCCATGGTCAATATGAAGGATTTAATTGACGATAATATCATATCCCAAATAGAATTCACTAAAGCAAAATACGACAATTACAAAAAGAAATATTTGAGCAGTGAAAGAAAATCAAGATCAAATGACTTGACTACCAAATGTCAAGCTTTGTTTAATGAGTTAGAAATTCAAATCAATCTACTCATCAAGGAAATTAAATTAGTACCATCTTTCCCAGAAATAATCGTCACTATAAATCCAAATTCTACCGTTATATCTAAAGATTCAGTGTCTAAGATTAAATCCTTGGTTCAGATTTTTAATATTCAGATCAACGAGCGTGTTCCGATTATTTCTAACTTGGTCGATGAATTGTATGAAACCCAAATCAATGGGCTTACAGATAAAGTGGAGTTACAAAAAGATATAATTAGTGGGTTTTTTGCCGCAATTGTAAAGGTCCAGCTATCAATTCACAGAATCACAAAGTTACACCAATCTGAAATCATTAAGCCATTGGCTTTGCTCAAAGAGGTCGAGTTAACTTTGGCAATTACCTCCGATTTACCGCTTGTTTTTGGGATATGGACCATCGCTATTTTGAGCAATCTAAAAAATGGCATGTCCATAGATAAGTTGATAAAGAGGACAAGTGAAATATTAGAAATGATTACATATGTTGAAAATGTCAATCAAACTAAATGGCTTGAAGATTTTATTAATGGTATTGGTAAGGATAAGGTTGACATTCTTGGATTGAACAACATTGGTTTTAAACTCAAATTCACCAAAGGCCTTTACAATAAAACTCAGTTTAAGCTCATTAGTGATGCAAAAGCTGATATAAAAATAGGTGACGTGGATAATCTGATATCACATGATAAGAGACTGAGCTTTGATACTCACTATCTTCAACCATTGAACAAAATTATTCAAAACTTCCAACCTCATCTTAACAATGCAATCGAACATATTACGCCAATAGAATCAGACCAACAGCTGAGTAACAAATATACCCAGGCACCTCCACCTCATACGCAGAGGTTCTTTTCTAAGTTGTTTACTTGCATAACTTTGAAGGACATTTTGAAATACATTGAAGATTTACAACGGGTGGGTATATCAGACGAAATTACCAACCAATTGAATCAATACATTAAGAATTTGGGTATCTCAAGCGGTATTGAACACTCTAGTTTTATGAATCATCTCAATGAAAATGGTGAGATCTTAGTTAAAAAAGGTGATATCAATGGTGTTGGAACATTTGACAAAAATGACGGGATGTTTTTGAAGATGTTCAAGAGATTTTTGAAGGGATTTGAGATGGATGGTGTTACTATTGATATTTTGATTGACCAAGAATCCATGAAAAAACAAGATAACTATGATGAAACTTACGAGCTTCGAATAAGAAAATTGGAAAACCTTCTACATGAAAGACAGTTTGATGAATTTTGTTTTCAATGGTCAAAGAGGGGAACTAAAAACATATCAGTGAATAAACTTGATTTCACCAATGATGTAGATCTCAATAAGATTGAATATTTCCAGTTTGACAAGTACTTAAATTTACCTCCTAGTCATTATACTGAAACATTCAAAAGATTGACCGAGCAAAACGAAAACCTTCAACGGGAAATTACTGCGGTTAGGCAAAGTGTGAGCATGAATGAGGTGGAAGCATTGAAAAGAAGCATTGAAACCAAAGACAATGAAATTGAGATGCTTAAAGAACATTTGGCACAAGCCAAGCTTCAAATTCAGTCGCAGGATGAAGTCATTGTTAAACTGCAAACTCAGTTGAAAGAAGAAACAGAAGCCTTCAGGTCTTACCGTACCAGTAAAACTGTTTCGAATGAGGAAATGAACGAACTTAGAGAAACCAACAAAGACTTGATAGCTAATATGTCCCAGAAGGAGAAGGAACACCAAAGAGCAAACAAGCTCAACATAAAGGAAAAAAATGATCTTAAGGAACAAGTGGAAGATATGGTTGAGCATATTGGTATTTTAACAGACCTGAATGATAGGTTCAATACTGAATTTAAGGATATCCTTAATATCATCAATGAAGTCTCCAAGATTTTTGAACTTTTATTGACCAGTTCCAAAGATTTGAGTTCCAAGGTGCTATCCAATTTTAGAACAATGTGTCTTGTGTTGGAGAATATGGGACTGATTGTGTTGAGAGAATCTGGAACGAAACAAGTTGATTCGGGTGAGTCAATATTGGATGAAACTATGGAATTTGTGGACGATCTTACAGAAAACACATTCAAGTTTACAACCAATGACAAATTAAATATCAATAGAGTAAAAGGTTTGAGGAATAAAAAGAAGGAAATGTTAATAGAAAACTTGGGGGCTCAAGCAAATTTGGAAGAGGTCATTTATCAACTTGTTTCCAAAGACTTGATTAATGAGTGTCAAAGAAGATTGGAATGGTTACCGACTGATTTTGAGTTTGAAAAGTTTGACTTATTCAAAAAAATGATTGGATCCTTTGAAGAGATCACAAGCAGTAATGTTAATGAGCAAATTGATGAGCACTCCAAACAAACAGATGAATTTTTCAAAATGTTCAAAGATCAAAATTCGAAATTACTGGACTGGATTTCTCAATTCAACTATGAGGATGTGAAGGCTAATTACACTTCATTTACTAGTATTTTGAATTTAGACGACACTTTGGTCATTAGCAAGGCACATAAAAGATTTGAAGATGTGGAATCGCTTGCTAGGAAATTGACCAAGGAAAAAGGCCAATTAAAGGCTGATATTAAAGACATGAAGGCTAATATGAAGAACAGACTTGTGTTGAGAAACTTTGCGGCTGGCGATTTAGTTTTGTTTTTGAAAACAGTGATTCCAAATGGTAAGCCACTGATTCTAACACCAATCATTGATAGTGATGCTTCATACAGTTTAGAGAACTCGGCTGATATCAGTTTATTGGGGATAGAAAGTATCACGTCGAACAATGTGAACATGGGTAACGGTGATTTTGCTAGTAACACAAACAGACAAACATGGGCCATTTTCAACATTGGCTCTCCAAATTATTATTTAAAGACACACGACAAGACCGGCTTGAAGAACAGAGATTGGTTTGTTGGGCGTATCCAAAAGCTTGAAGAACACGTTGTCACTGAAAACAACGTTAATAGTATAAAAAAGAACCCATTCCAATTGGATGTCAATTCCAAATGGTACTATGTGTATACTGACGAGGACAAAATATCAAATTAGGGGTTTCCGCCTAATATCTTTTGTAATTTTTTCAACTAATCAACGAATTCATGAGCACATGAGCACATGTGCGTATTTCTAAGAATTAAAACTGGATATTTTTGGTCTTTTCTTTGGGGTTTCCGCTTTGAAATTTGGATGTTGTATCTTCAAAAACAATAGCTTTACAACCAATACCAAGTGGCTATTACTTCTCTTTTAATCACCTCAAATCAATGTTTTTTGGTAATTTTCTGTCAAAAGTGACCTCGCGGATTGACTTCTTTTTCTCACATGCTTAATTGCCATCCTAGCAAATCACAGCTAGTTTTCCCTATTTGTTACACTAAACCACGGCCGGAACTCCCTAGATCATTTCCAGACACCGCTAAAATCACTGGAGCCAGTTAAAATACAAGGATTTTTGTCAACACGATGAAGTTTGGAAGTTGTCCAGAGTTTATATCAGATTGTTATGATCAATCAGAGACTGAGAAGGGGTATTTGCAGGCGTTGGAGATCCAGATGGCACAGCTGGAATTAGACAGTGAAAATAGGCCTTCTCAGCGAGGTTCCAACGCTAGCACTGATAACACGGCCTATTCCCATTGCAGTGCGATAAATGCCAATGATAAGGGCTTGATGTTCAATTCGGGAGATCTTGCGAGTCAGATGATTTTCATTACAGAAGATGACGTTGACGGGGATTATCTGGACCAGTTTAGCCATCAAGAGACGATATCGAAAAGTGTGTCAGAAGAGCAGACCGTTCTAAGCAGACCATTTATTGGTGCAGGCCATTATGGCGGCTTTGCAGGCGACTTTCCTGAAGATAACGCGGAAGAAAGCGATGGGACCCTAGAACCGCCGGATTCTCTTGATCAAATGACAAATACCCTCAATACCCTCCATTTATCAAACAATATCTATTCTCAGATCCTCTTGCCAGGCCAAAACTTGGAGCATTTGAAGTTTCTCTTACAATCTTGGTGCCTAGAAGGCCCATTTAACCCAGATCAACCTCTTTCAGATACTCAGGGAACGCTAGTTACAATAAACAGCGTGACATCGTGTTCATTACAAGAATGGAACGCCATGGCTTGCCACATGAAGATGGAGCTACTGATGGATCCCAGAAAGTGTGTCTTAATTGAAAATTCACCAATGAAACGTTATTACGGCGACTTGTATCCTAACAATGGCCGAGATCGAGGCAACAACGGCGTTTTCCGTAGCCATTTATTTGCATAACTAAATAATCCGTAAATAATCCGTATAAGCAGATTTTGAAAAATGCTCATTTTTTAGCATGATTTGTATACCATTCTTCTTTTTCCATAATTCTGAAATGGAGTTGAAACAAGTCGGTGTAGTCAGTGGAGTAAACGTGGTTAACTCTAAAGCGTTAGACATGCCGTTATTAAAAAACAAGGTCATTTCACTTGGAAGAAACGCGTACTGTGCAGATGCACGCGTTAAACATTACGTGTTCAATGATATGAAGGTTAGCGGTGTTCATTGCTATGTATGGTGCATTCAATTTGACGAAAACACACCTTGTGTTTGCTATTTGAAAGATGTTTCTAGAAATCACACCTATCTCAACAACAAACCAATCAAGAATGGAGATTATGTCATTTTGAACGACGGTGATCAAATTGAAGTGATTAATGGATTTAAAGGCACATTTCAATACGAACAGCGCCACTTGGAGTTAAGTCAGTCATTTGGAGGGTTGTACGAAGGAAAAATCAAAAACTGGAGTATCATGCCAAAGATACTTGGTTGTGGCTCATTCGGTAAAGTTCAGGTGGCTGTGAATAATTCTCAGCCTGGCAAATACTTTGCAGTAAAAATAAGCAAAGTTAGAGGTAAAGGTAGCGCAAAGGATGAAATTGACATCGAGTCAGTCATTTTGAAAAGCATCAATCATCCCAATATCATCAAAATCTATGATTCATTGTTTGATAGAAAGCTCAATTGCGTACGCATTTTTCAAGATTTATCAATTGGTGGCGATGTCTTCTCCTATTTGTCGACAAACCAAAACTATTTGGAACCCTTGCCTGAGTCAGAAGCAATTTTAGCAATTTACCAAATAACAAGGGCCATCAGTTACTTGCATCAGCACGGAATTGTTCATAGAGATTTAAAGCTCGACAACATCCTTGTTATGGATGTACCAATCAAAACCCCGAAACTTGTTTTGGCCGATTTTGGAGTTGCTAAGCAAAATCTGCCATTGTCAACGTGGCAGTGCAGTGGTCAAGACACCGGAAAACTTCAGCAACACCAACTCAGAAAACCACGAAATTACTGGATGTCGACTGTGGTTGGCACTGCGGAGTATGCGGCTCCGGAAATCAACTTGTTAGATAAAAGAATCGCCAATGAGCAAAAATACAATGAGAAAGTAGACTCGTGGTCTTTGGGGGTCATCATGTTCATATTGGTCACCGGACATTCACCATTCTATGCTGACAATTTGAAAGATACGGTGGGAAAGGTGCAGCGCGGACTACTGGGCCATCTTGATGGAATTAAGTGGGACGGAATTAGTGAGAGTGCCAAGACTTTTGTACGCAACTGTCTCATGCAAGATTACGAAAAAAGGTGGTCCATTGACCAATGTTTACACAGTTCATTGTTCACACTGGGCAAACGCAGTGAGCTCATTAACCAGTTCCTCCGCCACAAAAACATGGCATGAGCTAGCCTTGCTAAATGACGGGCCGCGAATAACACGAGCATGGGATATCTAACGCCGAACTTTTTCGGGAACAATCAAAGTTCGGCAGGGGGGAATCACAGGGTTGACGCATAATTTGCAACGCGTCTCAAGGTGTCCAAATAGGGCTTAGAGATTGGCATAAATTGCAATTTTTAAATTCACACCTTAGCTTCAATCTGGCAATAAGCGATTGGTGATTACCAAGTCCGGAGAAATTAACTCATTGACAGGTCTCAAAATGCCTCTCCATTTTTTTGTTGGTGACGGGAAGAATCAAAAAAAATTTCAGATTCTTTAAAAATCTTAGTGATTCACATTCCCTTTTTCTTTCTTTCTATATAGGGAAATCTTCTTTTAGTTTCGACACTTTCTTAGCATTTGGTGCAGCAGGTTTCAATTTTAGACAACATCTTACTTTATCACAAAGATTTCCTCCTGTCAAGCACGTCTAGTGAAACGAAAAAAAATATTTATACATACTCTAGACGCTTCAAAGCCGCCCGCATAGTTATATATTCCACCTAGACCGACCATGTACAACTCGAACTACTTTCAACAACAAGGGCCTATGGACCAATATCATCAGTACATCCATCCTAACAACAATGTCAACAACATTAGTATGATTAATCAACACCAACAGCTGGCACCGTCTGCAGGTTCACAATCAAATGGCCAGATTCCACAACTTTGGATGGGGGAATTAGACCAAAGATGGGACGAAAATACCATCAGACAAATCTGGTCCAGTTTGCTAACCGGTATGGGCGTCGTCATCTTTTCGATCAAGTTGATCAAGGATAAGCAAAGTTTTCAAATGGGGTTGAATAATGCTGGTTACTGTTTTATTAGATTCAATAACTTTGAAGACGCATCGACTGTTTTGACTCAATTTAACGGCAAGCCAATTCCTGGTACAAATAATCAACTTTACTTTAGATTAAACTGGTCATCTGCCAACATTCAAGCTGCTGCTAGTGCTGCGGCTATTTCTTCCAATTCTCCATTATTGGCCTCCACCAATAGTGGTACTTCACAGATTAGCCAATTGCAACAAACGAACTCGTCGTCTAACCAGTACCAATCTAATGATTATTCCATTTTTGTTGGCGATTTGCCACAAAATATCAATGAGCAAATTCTCCTACAGACTTTCAAGTCAAGATATCCTTCATGCAGCAGTGTCAAGATCATGATTGATCAAAACACTGGTAATATCAAGGGGTACGGATTTGTTAAGTTTTTAAATGAAGATGATCAAAGAAGAGCTTTGGTTGAAATGCAAGGATTCATTTTATTGGGTAGACCAATCAGAGTTTCGACTGCTGCTAAATCAACCAACAACTCCAATAATAATAATAATAATAATAATAATGCGAGCACTTCATTCTCAGGGTCCCCTTCACCAAACTTGAACCCTCAACAAACATCAAGTCAATCAAACAACTCTTCCTCCTCTTCTTCAGTTCAATACTTCAATGATCCTGCAAACACAACCGTTTTCATTGGCGGTTTGAATGTTTCATTAACTGAAAATCAATTACTTGATCTCTTTTCCAAATTCGGTGACATCACCTACGTTAAAATCCCTCAAGGTAAGAACTGTGGTTTTGTTCAATATTTCCACAGATCATGTGCTGAAAGAGCCATTAATGAAATGCAAGGCTATGATATTGGCGGTGGTTGTAAAATTAGAGTCAGTTGGGGTGCTCGCGCTGCTCAAAGAAACTGGTTTGCAAGACAAATCTTGATGCAACAACAACAGCAACAACAACAACAAATCCCACCACCATCTCAATTATCTTCAGCCAATCCAACCCAATTAGACTTATCTTCTTTGATGCAATTGAGTCAAAGTCAAGAAGTCGTCAACTCATTGGGTTTAGCAGGCGGTTCCAGTTTGAACATTAGTGACAGTATCTTATCAAACAACGGCAATTATTCACTTGATCCAACACCATTCCAAAATGAGAAAATTCCATTCAATACATTTACTACTTCGACTCCATCAGCTATGTTAAATGATGATCAAATGAAATTGAATTCATTGTTATTGAATAGAAGAGATGTAGCATTTGATTTACTCGACAAAGGCACCAACCTTTACAATGTCTAAATTGAATGTTTTGAATTGGGAGTGAGGGCCTTTTGGAACTGTTGGATCTTGTGTATTATTGGCTCACATTAATGTTGACTTTTTTACTCATGATTATTCTCACATTCTCATTATTCATTGATAAATCTACAAATTATCAATAACTCATTCATTCAATTTTTTCTCAATCTTTTATCTTATCCTCTGTTAATATGCTTTCTATTCCCAAGTGATGCTTTTCTCCACTTATTCTTTTCATTGATGAATACATTATCAAGATTCTTTCCAAATAGGATAATATTAACCTGCTTTCGTTGTTACTTTTTCATTTTATGAATTGAATTTTTTTATCGCATTATTTAAATCAATTTTCACTTATATGCTTGCATGTCTATTAAGAACATGAATATCATTTTTATAGCTTATTTAAAACTTCCATAATATTTAAAAAACACATTACACATTAAACTTCTCCTAACACCAGCTGAGCTGCCTTCCTTCACTCCGTCCGCGTCACCCTAACGGCCCGGTTTTCACACTGCCTTCAATTTGAAACCCTCCTCCCATTTTTATGTGGGGCATCCTACTAGATAAGATTTCCCTGAGAGGCACTTCATTTTTTAGCGGCAACGAGGCGCCATATAAAACGAAAGTCATGTGCGTTTTTCATAGATAGTGAGGATGGATTTTTTTGACACATTGCTCTGCGATGAGTTACACTAAAAGGGCATTACTGCCTTAATGGCAAAGCTTTGTAGTTGGCAAGTTTTCAATTCTTTACAATAAACTGCCAGAGGACCCTCAAAGCTTTGGGGTAAGTTTTACCGATGCCACACCATTTTCCCCTCCTTGAACAAATCTTTGCTTCTTTTTCAATGGCATTATTCCGGTCAGAAGTGGCGTTAGAAAGAATGCTCAGCAACAGTATTATTTTTGAAAAATAGAGTTTAATATAACAGATGATGAAAGAGCTTTGAAGAGCCAGGAGCTTGCACACTCAGAATCGGGAATTCTCGGCGCACTCCTATCTTTTAAGACTCTCAATCGCTGTTCTGGAACTCCAACTATTGCGCATGTCGTTTATTTCTTTTTTTGGTGCGCATCCATAAGCCCACGCCGATTGCCACCGGTAGTCAGTGACTGAAAATTCACCAGTTGTATATAAATGTCGCCGAAATCCACCCATCCGTAGGTGTGCGGTTAAGTTTTCGGCTATCATATAATAAATGGAATCGAAAACACCTATTGAAATTCCAGTTGAAAGTGCAAGCAATTTCAGTAATGATAAAACAGTGTCTGCATACCAAGCTGAAGATGAAGTAAAAAAAGGGTTTTTCACTGAATTCGTTGACAGTTTCAGAGCTTATGAAGTTGAAAAACTAGACCCTAATTTAAGTGATATTGAAAAGGCTAACATCATCGCTGCCAATGCTCCATTGAAGAGATCATTAAAAAACAGACATATTCAAATGATTGCTATCGGTGGTGCCATTGGTACTGGGTTATTTGTTGGTTCCGGTAAAGCCTTAGCTGCAGGTGGGCCCGCATCGTTGGTTATCTGTTATTTCTTGATTGGTACTATGATTTTCTGTATGGTTCAAGCAATGGGTGAATTGGCAGTTGCTTTCCCAATTGCTGGTGGTTTCCTCAACTTGATTTCCAGATTCATTTCTCCAACTTGGGGGTTTTTGATGGCTTGGAATTATGCTATCATGTGGTTAACTGTTATGCCATTGGAATTAGTTGCTGCAGCTATGACCATCAATTATTGGAATGATAAAATCAACTCAGATGCTTGGGTTTGTATCTTTTATTTTGTCGTCCTTTTCATTAACCTCTTTGGTGTCAAGGGTTATGGTGAAGCTGAATTCATGTTTTCTTTCATTAAAGTTTTAGCTGTTATTGGTTTCATCATCTTAGGTATTGTGTTAACTTGTGGTGGTGGCCCAGTTGGTGGCTACATTGGTGGTAAGTATTGGCACAATCCAGGTGCTTTTAATCATGGATTTAAAGGATTATGTTCAGTTTTTGTTACTGCTGCATTCTCATTTGCTGGTACTGAATTAGTTGGTTTGGCTGCTGCTGAAACCGCTAACCCAAGAAAGACTTTGCCATCTGCTACTAAGCAAGTTTTCTGGAGAATTACATTATTCTACATGCTTTCTTTGATCTTAATTGGTTGCTTGGTTCCTCACAATGATAAGAGATTGTTTGTTTCTGGCTCATCCAACGCTTCTGCTTCCCCATTCGTCATTGCCATTAGAAACGCTGGTATTTCTGGTTTACCATCTGTCATGAACGTTGTCATTTTAATTGCTGTTCTTTCCGTCGCTAACTCTTCTGTCTTTGCATGTTCTAGATCAATTGCCTCTCTAGCAGATCAAGGCTTCGGTCCAAAGTGGTTCGGTTACATTGACAGAAAGGGTAGACCATTGGTTGGCGTTCTTATTTCCTTAGCTATTGGTTTATTGTGTTTCCTTGCTGGTTCTTCTAAACAAGGTGATGCTTTCACTTGGATGATGGCTATTACTGGTTTGGCTTCTATTTTCACCTGGATGTCTATCTGTGCTGCACATGTTAGATTCAGAGATGCTATGAGAGCTCAAAACAGACCATTGGATGAATTGAGTTTCCTTTCTCTTTCAGGTTACTGGGGTTCCGTTTGGGGTGTTATCATGAACGTTTTGATTTTGGCTGCCCAATTCTGGATTTCTTTGTTCCCTGTTGGTAAAAGTCCAGATCCTGAGATCTTTTTTGAGAACTACTTGAACATTCCTGTTTTGCTCTTTCTTCTCTTCATCTGGTGTTGTATTCATTGGTACAAGAAAGAAAAGATTATATGGTTCATTAGAGCTAAGGACATCGATGTTGACACTGGTAGAAGAGTCCACGATTTTGATGTTTTAAGACAAGAGATTGCCGAAGAAAAAGCTTTCATTGCCTCCAAACCATTTTACTACAGAGCTTACAAGTTCTGGTGTTAAATCAATCAATAAATTGGTTGAACAAAAACTGCATTTACACTTTACAATAAAAACTTTTACTACTTTTAACGCTTTTATGATGTACAACAACTAACGGTCCTTCTTAAACTCTATTCAACGTGTAAAAAATGGCACCAAACTGCTAAGCAATCCTTAACTCTCACATTGCAGCCAATGATGTAATGCGAGTTATTCGAGTCCTGCAACAACTCCGCTTAGAGTGCCTTAAGGGCATTAAATGAGATTGTCTATAAGAATTCCAAAACACTGCATAAAGTGTTCTCCAGAATTGACCAATGCCGTTGAATTTCGGAGTATTACCCAAAAAGGAAGCTCCGGTGCATTCGCCAATCATAAAATTATTGAAACAAACGGGATTGATTAGTAATACATCAATATAGGGCCGTTTCTCATAATAGTGCCTTTTCATCGGCATTGTATAAGGTAATGCCATTTGGATCTAAAACTTTATGGGACCATCACGTGACTGAGGGAAAGGAGAACGTATTGGCCTTTGCTTTTTACCAGATATTTTTTGGGTGCAGCTCATGGCAGAGGATAGCACATCCCGGCATCTTCATCAGTTGAATGTGTCTTAAGTATAAATCAGAGGTCAGTTCCCACAGTGTATTTATCAAACTGAGATAAATTATATTTTCTAACAATCAACCTTA
This sequence comes from Saturnispora bothae, assembly GCA_030462855.1. Lineage (NCBI taxonomy): Eukaryota > Fungi > Ascomycota > Pichiomycetes > Pichiales > Pichiaceae > Saturnispora > Saturnispora bothae. The sequence goes on along the minus strand of JAKVQQ010000003.1, from coordinate 62,115 downwards.
CTATTAATGTCACATAATCCAGGATCATCATCAACTGGAATGGAGTCTGATGAACATCATTTCCTTAAATCTGTTGACCATAAAGAAAAAACCAAAGTTGGAGAAGAGTTGAAAGAAGTTGATAGCTCCACTACTAATAAAAGTTATGGAGCTGGTGCATATGAGCGTGAAAAACCAAAGCTGGGGTTTTGGGCTCAGTTCGTTGATGGATTCAAGCCTTTCAAATTAGAAGAGTTGGATCCCAATTTAAGTGATATTGAAAAAGCTAACATCATCGCTGCCAATGCTCCATTGAAGAGATCATTAAAAAACAGACATATTCAAATGATTGCTATCGGTGGTGCCATTGGTACTGGGTTATTTGTTGGTTCCGGTAAAGCCTTAGCTGCAGGTGGGCCCGCATCGTTGGTTATCTGTTATTTCTTGATTGGTACTATGATTTTCTGTATGGTTCAAGCAATGGGTGAATTGGCAGTTGCTTTCCCAATTGCTGGTGGTTTCCTCAACTTGATTTCCAGATTCATTTCTCCAACTTGGGGGTTTTTGATGGCTTGGAATTATGCTATCATGTGGTTAACTGTTATGCCATTGGAATTAGTTGCTGCAGCTATGACCATCAATTATTGGAATGACAAAATCAATTCCAATGCTTGGGTTGCCATTTTCTACGTTGTTATTGTGTTTATCAATATCTTTGGTGTCAAGGGTTACGGTGAGGCGGAATTCATATTTTCTTTTATCAAAGTTACTGCAGTCGTTGGTTTCATTATTTTGGGTGTTATTTTGACGTGTGGTGGTGGTCCCGTTGGCGGTTACATTGGTGGTAAGTATTGGCACAATCCAGGTGCTTTTAATCATGGATTTAAAGGATTATGTTCAGTTTTTGTTACTGCTGCATTCTCATTTGCTGGTACTGAATTAGTTGGTTTGGCTGCTGCTGAAACCGCTAACCCAAGAAAGACTTTGCCATCTGCTACTAAGCAGGTTTTCTGGAGAATTACTTTGTTCTACATGATCTCGTTGATTTTGATCGGATGTTTGGTTCCTTACAACGATGAAAGGTTGTTTGTTTCTGGTTCATCCAACGCTGCTGCATCACCCTTTGTTATTGCAATTAGGAATGCCGGTATTTCTGGTTTACCGTCCGTTATGAATGCTGTTATTTTGATTGCTGTTTTATCTGTAGCCAACTCTGCCGTATTTGCTTGTTCAAGAACATTGGCATCGTTAGCAGATCAGAAATTTGCTCCTAGAATATTTGGTTACATTGATAGAAAGGGTAGACCATTGGTGGGTGTTATGATCTCTTTAGCCATTGGTTTATTGTGTTTCCTTGCAGGATCCGATAAACAGTCCGATGCATTTGCTTGGATGTTGGCCTTATCTGGTTTATCTTCTGTTTTCACGTGGGGTTCTATTTGTGCATCCCATGTTCGATTTAGGGAAGGAATGAAAAGACAAGGAAGATCTTTGAATGAGCTAAGTTTTCTTGCCATTTCAGGCTACTGGGGTTCCGTTTGGGGCGCTTCGTTGAACTTTTTGATTCTAGTAGCTGAGTTTTGGGTTTCGTTGTTCCCTGTTGGTAAAAGTCCAGATCCTGAGATCTTTTTTGAGAACTACTTGAACATTCCTGTTTTGCTCTTTCTTCTCTTCATCTGGTGTTGTATTCATTGGTACAAGAAAGAAAAGATTATATGGTTCATTAGAGCCAAGGATCTTGATCTTGATACTGGTAGAAGAGTTCAAGATCTCGATGTTCTAAGACAGGAAATTGCCGAAGAGATGGCTTTCATTGCCTCTAAGCCGTGGTACTACAGAATATACAAGTTCTGGTGTTGATCAAATGTGCTCAGCACACAATCTTTTCTTGAAATACTGTAACGTTCCTGAACACTAGAAGCATATTTCTATTTTTTAACGGGTAAAGTGCAACTTCTGCTGGTTGTCTTATCATTGCCCTTAAACATATTGTCATGATTTCACTATTGATTGTTTCGTTTATGCAGTTGAGTGGCCTTAGTTCTTGGCATTAGCAGGAAAGCCTTAAATTATGTCAAATTTCTTTGGAAGCAACAAGATGAAAATCAACGGGCCGGAGTGAAAAATGTGCCTAAAAAAATGTGGTACCGGCGTGAAAATATCATGCAGGGACTTTCACTGCAAACCATCAAGCTGTGTGACATCATAACTTTAAACGCAGCACAAGAAGTAAATGGGCGTAAAATAGTAAGTGTGTCATATGTTTGCGCAGCATCCTAAAACCGCCCGCTGATTTCTCCGGACCATTTTATGGGCTGCCGGCCATGGCATTGGCATAAAATTCAGGGTCCACCTGAAAAATGTCAAATTGTACTATGACAGCAATTGGAGAGGTTTGAAGATTAGCTGAGAAATTATAAATTAGTGCAAACGATCTTACAGTTTTTTGTCATTGCTTTTGTCTTTATCCGTGAGTTTAAAAGCCCTTGGCGGCTAAAACCGATAGCATCTTTTGTCACACATCGCACGGCGTTGGACAAATTTTTTTCTTGTTTTTTACTTTTTAGTAGCGGCGTTCCTATTCAAAACTGTGGCGCTCAAGAAATATAAATCCAAAGTGATGCCCGCGATGATAGTGCTTATAGTTAGAGAAGTGTATATTTTTTTCTTTTTAGTAGGCCAATATGACTGAGAACCTTAAAGCTTCATCAGTTTATATGGAGTCGGATAATAATTCTTCCGTTCCTGCTAATAAGGTAACGACTACCGGCTCTTCTGAAAATGATCATAATAGCATTGAACCAACGAAAGGCTTTTTCCAAGATTTTGTAGATGGCTTTAAGCCATACGAAATGGAAAAGTTGGACCCTAACTTATCCGATCTTGAAAAGGCTAATATCATATCCGCAAATGCACCATTGAAGAGATCTTTGAAAGGTAGACACATTCAAATGATTGCGATTGGAGGATCCATTGGTACTGGTTTGTTTGTTGGTTCAGGTTCTGCATTGGCCGCTGGTGGTCCAGGTTCCTTAGTCATTTGTTATGCGTTAATTGGTACTATGATCTTCTGTGTTATTCAATCTTTAGGTGAATTGGCTGTCGCTTTCCCTGTTTCCGGTGGCTTTTTGGCATTGAATTCTAGATTGATTGCTCCTCCTTGGGGGTTCATGATGGCTTGGAATTACTCCATGCAGTGGCTCATTGGGTTACCGTTAGAATTGGTTGCTGGTGCCATGACCATTCAGTTTTGGAATGCTAAAATCAATGCAGCAGCGTGGGTTACAATCTTCTACTTTCTCATTGCGTTCATTAATGTGTTCGGTGTCAAGGGTTATGGTGAAGCTGAGTTTGTGTTTTCATTCCTGAAAGTCTTGGCCGTTATTGGTTTTGTCATCCTTGGTATCATTTTGACTTGTGGTGGTGGCCCAGTTGGTGGTTACATTGGAGGTAAATATTGGCATAATCCAGGGTCCTTCAACCATGGCTTCAAAGGTTTTTGTTCAGTCTTTGTCACTGCTGCTTTTTCGTTTGCAGGCACTGAATTAGTTGGTTTAGCAGCTGCTGAAACTGCGGATCCTCGCAGAACTTTACCATCCGCTACCAAACAAGTGTTTTGGAGAATCACATTGTTCTACTTGGTTTCATTAATTATTGTGGGGTGTTTAGTCCCATACAATGATCCTAAATTGTTGGGGCCTTCGACTGACGTTTCCGCTTCTCCATTTGTCATTGCTATTAGAAATGCCAGTATTAATGTTTTACCAACCATTATGAACGTTGTTGTTTTAATTGCGGTTTTGTCAGTTGCCAACTCATCAGTCTACGCCTCTTCTAGAACCTTGGCCACTTTAGCTAATCAAGGATTTGCCCCAAAATGTTTTGGTTACATTGATAGAAGGGGTAGACCAATTGTTGCAGTTGGAGTTGCTTTGGCCATTGGTTTGTTATGTTATCTTGCAGCTAGTGACAAAGAAGCAGAAGCCTTTACGTGGATGATGGCATTATCCGGTTTGTCTTCGATTTTCACTTGGGGATCCATCTGTTTCATGCATTTGAGATTCAGATGGGCAATGAAAAAACAAGGCAGATCACTTGAGGAATTGAGTTTCACTGCTATGACCGGTATTTACGGTTCCATTTGGGGGGTTGTACTCAATGTCTGTATTTTGATTGCCGAATTTTGGGTTTCTCTATTCCCAGTTGGTAAGCCAGCAAATGCTAAGCATTTCTTTGAAAACTACCTTGGTGCAGCCTTTTTGGCGTTCTTGTTTGTCTGCTATTGTGTCACACGTTTGATTCAAAACCGTCCCTTCTACTTCTATCTCAAATTGGAAGACATTGATCTAGACACTGGTCGTCGTGTTGAAGATTTGGAACTTCTGAGACAAGAAAGAGCACTGGACAAAGAATGCATGAAAACCAAGTCTTGGTGGTACCGTGCGTACAAATTCTGGTGCTGAGCTGATCTCATTGTGTATATTTCTCCCACTCTCTCTTTCTCTTTCTATTCTGTATATTTTTTAATTAGTGATTATTATTTGCTGAGCGTTGCTTACGTAAGCGTGACTTGTTTCTCCTTCCCGGAGAAAAACGAAAAATGTTATGAAAAAATTCGAGTCGGAGCCGGAGAAGTGGGTCTTCCTTCTTCTTTACGTTTAGAAAATGTTTGTGTTAAGAAATGCAGTTGCCATCAACAGAAAGGCTCTTTTGAGACCATCTTTCAGAGCTATCTCTACAGTCAAGGCCACTCCAGCCGAAGAAGAAGCCATTCTTGTCGCCCAAAGAAAGAACAGACCAGTGTCTCCACATTTACAAATTTACGAAAAGCAATTAACTGCTGTTCTCTCAGGTCTTCATAGAATTTCCGGTGTTGCTCTTTCCGTTGGTGTTTACGGTGTTGCAGCTTCATTTGGTTTGGGTTTAGTTGATTCCGCTTCTTTAGTCGAATTCTACACTAACTTGCCAACCGTTGCTAAGTTTTCATTGAAGACTTTGGCCACTTTGCCATTTTCCTTCCACTTATGGAACGGTTTCAGACATTTGTTCTGGGATGCTGGTTACTTTGTTAATGTTGCTGGTGTTTACAAGACCGGTTACACTGTTTTGGGCTTAACTGCCATTACCTCTTTAGCCTTGTTGTTCATTTAATTTGAATGAGAAAGGCTGGTTAGTTTTCCTTTCTTCTATATACTTATTTATTATTATTATTCATAACAAAGTGCGTTATTGTAGCATCAACAAGATTACCAATCTCAATACTTTGATTGGCCTCAAAAAAATAATTATGTGCCTAAACAAAAAATTAGCTCGGGATCTTGTTATATCTGATTAGCTTGTGTAGGAGAATTTTATGAATATATAGATTTAGGAATAAATAGGTATAGTAATATGTCCATATATACAATTTGTGGAACAAAAGCGATCTTAGGAATACATTAATAAATCATTAAATCGTCTTTAGTATCCTTGATAGGGTCATTAATCATTGAATTTGAATTTGAATTTGAATTTGAATGTGGATTTGAAGATGAAAACAAGTCAAACTCCAATATTTGATTATTTGGATTCATTTGAGTCTCATTTGTTTGTTGTGGAGTTATTAAACTTGTGTGATAATTTTCCAAAAGTGTGTCGTCATTAGATTCTTTGATTTCTATGATGTTCATTATATCCTCATTCAATTGTAAGATGGGATCTAAGGTGTCTAGATCCATATTTGTGATTTCGTCGTCATTAGGTTCATTAATTGTTTCGTTAGTTGTAATTGATGTTGATAAAGTGGGTGGACTTGGTGTTAATAAAAATTGATCATTATCAATGACATTTGATCCTGCCTCTGCCTTTCTTTTTCTACCCTTCTTTGTAACCTTATTTGGATTGATCATTATATCCTTTGGTGATAAATTCAAACGGTGTGAGTCAACTGGTATAACATTGGGTTTTTGTGGTGATGATAGACTATTGTCGATATGTAGATATGACAAATTCATTGGGTCGATATAGGATGGTGTCAAGTGTGAAAGGTTGACATTTTTGTTACCAGTACCAATTGAAGTATCTGTATCTGGAGAATTGATGAAATCGTCTGATCCTAAATCAAGGTCCAAAACTGGTGAAGTTACATGAGTTGATGAAAGTGTGTCGTTAAGAAGAGCAGTTGAGATAGATGATCTTGATCTGTTTGCATTTGAGTTCGATCTCATCTTAATGGATTTGATGCCCGAATTCGAAGTTTTTGTTGTTGTGGATGGTGATGGTGAGTGAATTTTGAAATTTTCTAGCTCCCTGTTCAATTTCTTCAATATCTTCTTCAAATTATCGTTCTCAGTTTTAACATTTTCGAATTGATGTTTGAGTTCATTTGGATCGTTTGTTAGCAAATTGATATTAGAATGAATTTGGGAATTGATTAAAACTTTACCAGTTGAGTTGTCAATGTCAACACTTTTTATTGATTTTAATCTAGATGTAGAGTTTCTTAACGACGGAGTTGAAACAGTTGGGATTGTAGTCGAAGAAGAGCTTTTTCTCTTCTTCATTGATGGAGCTTTCAACTTGCTCGAAGAAGCAGAATTCAAAGCGGATGTTGAATTCGATGCTGATATAGCCACCGATTGCGGTGAGTTTGGTGACCCGCCGCTATTCATCTGTTGTTGCACCTTCTTACAAATCTTCTTGGTCTTTGGCCTTGGAGGTAGAACCCAATTCTTCTTTGTAGTCAACTTAATTTCACCGCTAGCGCTAGGCATATTACTACTACCCGCAAAGGGTAAATTTCCCTTCTGTCCAATATTCAAAGTGTTTGATGTAATACTTGGAGTGTTGAATTTCGAAACAAAATAGCTGCTAGTGAGAACTGACTTAGGTTTGATATTCTTAAAACCATGACAACCAGGAGGGGCAGGAGCTAGGGGTATCAAGCCTGGTTGAAATGAAGATTTTCGTTGACCGCTTGCTAACGCTGTCCCAGAAAGCCCGGAAGTTGTCGGTTTGGCACCTACGGGTCCATTCTGTTTTGGCTGAAAGTTCTTACCAATTGAATTTGCCTCCTCGCCTTGCGCAGAGTCAACCTTTGATTTTGCGTTATTTAGTGCCGATCTAGCTAGCTTCTGGGTGCTCTCGCTGAGATCTGACGCGGCCAGCGCGGCGGTTGCAGAAGCCCGTCCTGTGCGTCTTTTTGCTCCCTCAATAGAATCCACTGGATCCACCGGATCCGCTTGTTTCATGGCAACTAATACGAAGAAGTTGACATTAAATGTACAAAACTGGAACGACTTTTTTCTTCTGTTTGACCCCTACTTTCGTAGAATGCCGGGGGGGAGAGCAAAAACGTTGCGGATTTCTACGACTTGTCACGTGACTATGGTCACGTGACCTGGTTAAGCAGCCCCGCTGGAAGTATTTTTTCCTCCAATGAAATGAAAAAATGGAAGTGGAAAATCTACCTTTGTTGTGTGTAGTCTCTTTTACAATAAAGATGTCTTTCTTAGGTGTTAAGGCTTACAAGTTCCCATTAGTAAAGTTCTACTGGCCATTCTTTGTTGGTTTCGGTGTTTCAGCCTGGCTCGTTTCCAAGGCGCAATACGCTCTCATGGACACTGAAGAATTCATCAACGATCCAAGACATCCAAGATTTGCCCGTGGTGAAGAAAAGAAATAAGTTGAGCGTGTTGGGGCTAGAGCCCACGTTTGATGTTTCATTCTGGTGATTGCACTTTATACAGTCCTTTATTTATTATAACATATCACACTATATTATTATGAAATTGAAATTTATTAATGAATTAATATTAAACCTAAGTAGACAAGTGACTATACTGTATGTTGCTCTCTCGCGCAATCCAATGCATCCGTAAACTTCTCTATTAATTGCGCCGTTGGTTCCATCCCAATTGACATCCTCACCAAGTTTCTATCAACCCCCCATTTTTCAACCTCATCCAGCTCTTGGAAATGGGCCAAAATGGCATATGGACACACCAATGTGAAGTTAGTACCCAATGAAGGTCCCTTTGACAAGTTGATGGTATTGAAAAATGCAACAGCATCGATTGATTCCTTGAAGACAACCGACATCAATGAGCCATATCCACCGTTTGGTTTTTTGACAGCATCATAATGAGCTCTCGATTTGACCACCTTTGGATAAAAGATCTTGTCAATCAAGTCGCATTTCTCAAACAGTTCCAACACAGCTTCTGCATTCTCGTTCATAACTTGCGATCTTTTGTTGAAATCTCTTGAATTTCTTTCTAAATAAATGGAATCTTGGGACCAGAATAAGTCTTCGTAATCTTCTTTGATGAATTGCTTGAAAACGGGATAAAATTTAGAGTTTGGATTGAAAACTAATGAGCCTGCCATAACATTCGAATCTCCACTGAATATCTTGGTTAATGATGAAACAATGATGTCACAATACTTCACTATTTCAACGTTGGATGAATTGGCAACCGTATCATCAACAACAACTGGGAAATCGTATTCAACACTCAATGAATGGATTCTTTCTAGGTTTGGGGTTGATAGTAATGGGTTGGAAGGTAATTCACAAAATAGCGATAAGATCTTTTCTCCCTTTTTCAATCTTGATTCTAAATCATCCAATGATTCATCATCTCCAAATCCATAAAAGTGGCACCCGGCCCCCCATTTACGCAAGATGTTCAATGTGTCAACGTATGGGAACCCAAAACAAACAGACTTTTCGCTTTTTCTCTCCTCTGATCCGATTGTTTCCAAAACGATTCTATGTGCAGTGAAGATGGATGCCATACCTGAAGGGAATAAATAAACGTCATCGGTGTCGACGCCTTCAGTTTCACCTGCCAAACGCGATTTCAATAATGCTTTAGCGTCCTTGGCAAATCTCAAATCTAAGTTACGCCCAAATCTTTCTTCAATAAATGTGTCACTTTCTTCCTTGGATTTTGCTAATGAAACTGATGATCTTGTTGAGCGTGACGATCTCGAAACTCTACTTAGTCTGGAAGAGTTGTTTCCAATGTTTTTACTAGCGTCCACCGTCAATTTATCCTTCATTTCTTTCAAAAAGTATTCACCCATTCTTGAGGAAATACCTTCACCGGAATGTTGCCAATACTGTTTAGCTAAACCAGCTTCTGAAACAGGATAAAACACCACTGAAATATTCGCTTCGATTCTAAAACTCTCCTCTTCTTCGTTCGTAGGCTTTGGAGATGACAACTGCAAAATTCTCACGGTTGGTTTATTCAATGATTTGGTCTTAATGAACTCTCTGCATCTTTTGGCAACTTTGTAACTTGGAAACACCATGCATCTTTCCGTGTCTCTACCATAGGACCCTTCTATCAGTCTCTGGAGCTTCTGAATATCGGAATGGATGAAGAATCTTGGGTATCCTGAATTCATCTTGTCCACGACCCAGGCCTCTCCCTCTTCATAACCAACCGTTGCTTCCCATGTTGGTAAAGTGACCGAAACAGCGTGCGCTGTGTTGTTTGGGATCGGTGCTCCAATATCCTGTGAAGGCGCGCGCATCCCCATTTTATTATAACTTTAAAAACACAAAAGACCATCTTTGTGACTCAAAACGTGGAAAAGTTTCAAAACTGGAAAATTCACAAAATTGTCACGTGACTTAGTTGGACTTATTTTTAATTTTTTTCCCCCCATTGTAAAACATCAAAGAAGGCAAGCTTTCTTCTTATTGTTTTCTTAATTGATTCAATGTCTCTGCGGCCCAAGAAACCGGTTTGGACTAAGAAAAACTCGTCAGGGCTTCCACAATATTACAAGGACAAGCTGCCCTCCAATACCTACACAGACACCATTAGAATTAACTGGACTACGAAAATGAAACCGATCTTGAAGCTTGTTGCAGGGCTTGTTGCACTTTATGCTATCATCAGTTGGACTTTCAAGGAAGGGCCGGAGAAACAAAAGATGAAAACGAAACCGGCAGCGATTGAGCTCTCTGGAGATTCTGTCTGGAATTCCAGAAGAGACATGGTCAAAGAGGCCTTCGTGGCCTCTTGGGACGATTACAGGAAAAATGGATGGGGTAGCGACATTTATGGTCCTCTCACCGGGAAAGGGAAAAATATGAAAGACAGTGGGCCATTGGGCTGGATGATTGTTGATTCATTAGATACTATGATTTTAATGGATCTAGAGGATGAAATGAAAGAGGCCAAGACGTGGGTTAAGACAAAGTTGGATTTCCAACTGGACGAAAAGGTTCATACTTTTGAAACAACCATCAGAATGCTAGGTGGTCTGCTATCCGCTTACTACTTGACTGAAGATGACGTTTATTCTGAAAAGGCTATTCTTTTAGGTGACAGATTGTTAGGCGCCTTCAACACTGAAAATGGATTACCTGCTTCTGAAGTCAATTTGAAGTCCGGTACTTTGTCCTTTGACAGGAGCGGTATTTCAACCGCTGAAGTGACAACTTTACAATTAGAATTCAAATATCTTGCTGTTATCACCGGTGAACAGGTTTACTGGGATGCAGTTGATAAGGTCATGGGTCTCATCGATAAAGCAAATAACACACCAAACGTCAACCAATACGATGGTCTGGTTCCTATTTTAATTGATCCAAAAACAGCTGAATACAACACCGACTTGATCAGATTGGGCTCTAGAGGTGATTCTTATTATGAATATCTTCTCAAGCAGTACTTACAGACCAACGAAGAGAAGTATTTGACTATTTACAATGATGCTTTCAATGGCATTAAGACACATTTGACTGGTAGATCCAAACCAAGTAATTTATTGTTCCTTGGTGAACTTGAAAGAGGTCTCGGTAAAGCATTGTCAACAAAAATGGACCATTTGGTTTGTTTCTTTGGTGGATTATTTGCACTTGGTGCCACCAATGGTTTCACTGCAAAGGATGCTAAGGCAATGCCTTGGTGGGACAGTTTCCATGAAGAACAGCTAACATATGGTGAGGAATTGGCCAAAACTTGCTATCATATGTATCATGATATTCCTAAAACAGGGTTATCCCCAGAAATTGTGCATTTCAACATCAATGATGAGTATAAAAAATACGCTCCTCCTGATGCCTTCTGGTCTACCAATGGCGATTTCTTTGTTAAAAGAACAGATGTTCATAATCTTCAAAGGCCAGAAGCTGTTGAAACACTTTACTATCTATACAAAATTACTGGCAATCCGAAGTATCGTGAATGGGGTTGGGAGATTTTCCAAAATTTCTTAAAACATGCTGCTATTGGAGGTCCCGAAAAGTTGGGTGGTTTCAAGGGTCCACTGAAATTCACCTCTCTTTCTGATGTCTTTAACGGTAAACATACTGACAACATGGAATCTTTTTGGCTTGCAGAAACGTTAAAGTACCTCTATTTGTTATTTACTGACGAAGATACTGATAGTGGTGAAAAATGGAAGAAGTGGAATCTCAACAATATTATTTTCAACACAGAAGCTCACCCTCTACCAAGATTAGATGCTGTTGGATTCCAGTCTAGTTGGAAATTGACTCAACCAAGCGTTGCTTCAAAGAAAACATTGGCTCATGATGAAGAAATTGAAACAGTTTACCACGACGATGAACATGTTGAACACAATACCCATGGTGATGATGAGGACTCTCATCTCCATCATGAAGAGAGCGTTGGTGAGCCTCAAGGTAAAATCAATGGTAATCTTCAAGAAACCTATGATGACGGTTTGAGCGATTTTGATTTTAGTGAAGGCCATGATGCCAAGCCAGACTTTTCTGAAAGAAAGAGTGAAGAAATAGTTGATGATGAACCCCTTGTTGCGGTTAAGCAAAAGACATCCAAGGATCCAAAGATTGTCAAAGGGAAAGCTCCAAAAGCCAAGAGTAAATTAGGAAAATCTTTAGATGAACAAATTAACGAAATAAAAATGGATGAATATGATGATGAGATGAAGGACATGGAAATTGATTCCATCGATGATTTGGATCCTGCTTTGGAAGCAGAGTTGTTTTAGTCTAAACTAATTAATAAATAAAATTAATGTAAAGTTACAGGTAATATACACATAAGGTCAATGGAGTCACTCTTGTTCTTTCTTGACCTCTTTTTTTGGTTTTTTAGAAACCATTGATGCAATGTCCACATTTGCCTTTCTTTTTGGCTTAGCTGCCTTCTCATCTCTCTTTTTAATCTTTTCAGCTTGCTCTGCTCTGCTACTAGCACCAAGTTTTTGAAGTTCTTCCATCTTTTGAACAAACTCAGGATCATCCTTTGATCTACCTTGTAGCCACTCTAAAAGCTTGATTTCGTTACCATATGCAGTAGTTTCATCTTTACCCACTGGAGTTTCTAAAATCAATGGAACATTTTTCATTCTTTCGTCATTAACTAGCAATCTGAAACATTCCAAGGTCAAGAACCCCCAACCTAAAGTTTGGTGTAAATCTCTGTTGGCACCTAATGGTGCCATCGAATCGTTGATATGTAATGCAGCCAAATACTCAAAACCAACCTTTTCTTCAAAGTCCTTCCAGAATTTCATCCATGATTCTTCGTTACTTAAATCATAGCCGCCGGCAAATGCATGGCAAGTATCAATGCAAATACCAATTCTGCTCTTATCTTTGATTTTCTTCACCATTTGACCAATGTCCTCCAACGTACCACAAACATAATTACCATGACCAGCCATAATCTCAACAACAACCTTAACGAATTCAGTTTCATCAATTGCTTTGTTAATATTTTCACTTAATTTATTCAGAGCTTCGTCGTGGTCTGAACCCAACGAGGAACCCGGGTGAAAATTGTAAAGACCAATTCCCAACTGCTCGCATCTTTTCAAATCATCTAAGAATGTGACATAAGACTTTAAGTTCTTTTCCTCATCTGGGTTAGCCAAATTAATAAAATATGACCCATGTGGGAGAACATCTTTCATTGGATCATATCCATGTTGCTCACAAAGAGTCTTAAATCTCTTGGCATCTTCGGCACTAATTGGTGGAGACTCCCATCTACGTGGTGAACGAAGAAACAAGGCAAAACTGTTGGCACCTATGTCTAAAGCATTCGTAACGGCATTATAAACACCTCCAGACATTCCAACATGTGCACCAAATTTGAGTCCAGTAGCACTGGCAACTCGTGTGTATTTAGGAGGTCCAATAATCTTTTTTGGTGGCATGGTTAATGAAGAAAAGAAGTGATGATGATGATATTAATGCATTTCCAGTTGGAGATTTCACTTTTTTTCAGCTCATGATTTTATTACGTAAACTCCCATTCATCGTTCCAGTAAATAAATAGTTCATCACTGGAGCGCAAGAAAAGCTTGTTCCATTCTTCACATGAAATTTTGATTTGATTGATAAACTTCTCTGGATGCATTTCTCCACCACTGGAGATTTTGTACATGGTCGATTCAACATGATCGGCGTCTCTGAACTTGATCATGCCGAAAGAACGATAAAAAGTGGGGTTTCTCACATCCTCGGGGCGGTATCTAACATAGAACTCAAACGAATCGTTGAATTCTTCTTTTTCTGTTTTAATGTTGGTGATGTAGATGTCCACTGGATGCCATCCTGCCACTTCGACATTATATTCTGACGGTTGTGGTTCTGGGTCAGGTTGCAGCGCAGTTGGTAATTCCGATTGCGATTGTTGCTGTGTGCTTTGCGCAATCACTAGTGAGAGAGAGGTATTTGACATCTGGTTAGTCGATGTTTCAATGACTCTACTTTCAGATGATTCGTGATCATTATCTGGCTCTTGTACTTGTGCCTGTGCAATTATGGGCGTCTGTGTGGTGCTCTCAACTTGCGACTGTGTGCTTGCACTAGTAAACACACTTGACTGTGTTTCACCATTGGCGTTTTTCAGGATTTTGATCTTGGCCTTGGAATCTTCTTCCTCCTCCAAGACTATACTAGTGTCGGCGGCTATTTCATGCGTGAGATTGGGCAAAATGGACGCAATTAATCCTCTACTAGGATCAGAAACAACTCTTCTTCGTTTGTTCAAATTTGTAATAGCTTGTGACTCCAACATATCATCATCATCAAAATCATCTTCCTCTTCATGACCTCTAACATTGCTGATTGATTTCTTTTTGATTTCTTTCATGACATCAGAAAAGCCGTACATCAAGTTCAGTTCCATGAGCCATTCCTTGGATATTTTAACAGACAATCTGTTCATGAAATCAATCAATGGCTGATCTCTTTCACGAACTGCTCTCTGCATCAACAATTCCTTAGTCAATGGAACCATATATGCGCTATTGAAGTCCAAAAGATTCCTAAACTTCTTTAAATTGGCTGTTATCTCAACTAAGATCTTCTTATTAAAAACGTCCCTTGAGAACTTCTCAGTAGGCTGAGAAATACGAAATCCATGACTTTTATATAACATATCATTGAATGGAAAATACTTGGAATCAAACATGTCAACCGAGAACTTTTCCTGCGGTAAAACATAAATACCATGTTTAAATGTGTATTCAAAGTCGTTACTTGCCAAAGGATAAGCACATTCTTTATTACTCGTAAGATCCGTTGCTAGTAATTCCATTACCGCCTTTGGTTTTGCGCGTTGTTTAACTGTTAATAACAATGCATAAATTCTAATCTGTGGCCCTTTACGCAAGGGCAACTGTTCCAATCTAATTTGATCAAAACTGATCGATGTCTCTGTCTTTTCCATGAATCAGTTGGAAATAACGAGCTGAAATTTAAACAGAAAGACGTGTGTCTATCTTTTTTATCTTTTTTTTGAAAATCAAATATGAGTGGTCAAAGAAGGGGTCCCAAGTTGCCCAAGTACCTGATGAATCGTGTTGAAGAGTCTTCAAATGTAGCAGAGCCAAAAACAGCGGAAGATTTTTACGATCTGGGAGTAAGTGAAGAAGAATCTGGAGATAGATGGTTTTCTTCTGATTTAGCTAAAAGCTTAAGATTCTACTATAGAGCACATGGATATTATAAAAAGTGTTTGGAATTAGATCCAACTTTTATTGATTGTTTGTTTAATTTGCCAAGATTGGAGTTTGATGTTTACAACAAATATGTCAAAGACGATTCAGTTGTTATGAACGATTTGGAAAATTGTGAACAAGTGTTAAATGATTCAACCAATGACAAGCTTTTGAAGGACTTGGTGTCTATTTGTAAATCGTTTGAAGCGCGTTTTGATATTGCTTTGAAATCAGGTTCCCCTATTGGTTGGGATTTTTACCACAATTTAGCATTGGTTTACTTTGAATATGTTGAAAACCTTTGCAACGACATTTCTAACGTCAACGATTTGCTTCTCAACGCCAATGCGGAAATTTATTTGTCTTTGGAAAGGTGTGTTGTGTGGTTTAACCACGTATTCAATATTTTTGAATCGTTTAATGGTGAACAAAATGACCAGTTTGATCTGGATTCTCTCGTTCAAGTGTTGTGCGAGGCATATAACGTGATTGCAACAGTCAATGAAGCGATGTACTCGTTGGAGTTGTTGCAACGTGCCTGTGTGTTAACGGATCCCCTACGGAATAGAATTGATGCATTATCTGACGCTATATCAGCTTCAATTCAAGATACTGGTTTATTGAATGAATTACGTCTGGCTAAAACCAGTCAAATGGGCTCTTGTGTGTTTGATTTCCAAGCTTTGAATCTAATTTGGAATTCCCAAAATGGTTTGGTCATTAATTCAACTGAAAAACAATTGATAGAGGGATCATCATACAGATCATTACTTGACAAAATTGAATCATCTCATCACCAGCTCACTCCAAATGTCAAATGGGAAATCTTATCACATATGAGCTTGTTTTACAAGAATCTCTACGATACGGTTAAGAATGAGATGACCGAACTAGAGAAATCAATAAAGTCTGATACTGCTGAATTGAGTTCGAAGATCTCTCTATTATGTTCAATCACAATTGAAAGAGGTGATATTGAATTAGAAAGGTCACTTCTGGACTTTCCCATCGCTATTAGTAACAAAGCTCAATTACAAACAAATTCAAAAAACATTCTAAAGAATGCCATAATATTTTCCAAAAAGTCGGGTGGCCTAAATGAATCAGTTGGTGGTAAACTGGCTCGCGCAAAGAAACAAAGGGAAGCAGTGATGAGATTATGTATAATAGATGGCAAAACTCAAGATGAATGGGATACTATCTTGGGGGCCAAGTATTGGCCGTTAGAGCTCAGCAGTCTTGCTGACATCGACGTTTATAGATCTTTTCTCTCAGCTGTCTAAAAAATTAATATTTTGAATCAGAAATAATTGCAATGGTTTCACCTCACGGCTATAAAGCTAGGAGATTGTTCACCTTTCATTGATAAATCATCATAAACTTTCAAAATATTTTTTTTACAAAGTTTCTCTCCAAGAATCGAACTGCCCAGCTCGAAAATATGGATTTTACTTTTTCCGGTGAACTAATTGGTGAAAAACGAGTTAAAATGGAGAAATTTTTAATATTCGCGATTTTTCACAAGAGCCATTGTTGGGCTTTTTTAGCTGAAATCCGGTTTTTCCTATCAAAAATAGTAACCAAAGTGCTCAAAAATAAAAGAGTTTTAAAGTTAAATAACTTTCAAAGGCATAATTTACCGATTCAAAACATCTTTAAATACCAATTTAGTAACACAGCATTCTGAAACCACATAAAACCATTTAATCAACGCTCACTAGAAATTCAGAATTGAATTCACGCTTTCGAATGTGCGACATTCATTTATAACAAAAAAAAAGCATTTTTAGAACCAAATAGTAGCTGAAAGCATTAAACTTACAAGCAATACACGCTTGCATAAATATTTATAAACATATTACACTTAACTATTCCTTCTAAAATCACGATTCACGCAACATAAATTACCAGTATTTCGGCCTAATTGTTGAAGTAGAGTAATTTAACTCATTATCATTATAGTTTATTTTATTGCTTGCTGCTACAAAAAGCATGTTTTACAATTGTGTTATTGTAAAAATTTTGGTACTTGGATATGTGCATGAGCAAATTATAGGCGCTATACATTTGGTTACAAAATTTCAATTCAATAATTGAAAACTTGAAAGATGTTTCATAATACATCTAGTCACTGAACCTTCGATATAAACGAAAAACACTTTTTAAAGCAGAGAAAATTGACATGAAATTATGATTGGGTTTTGCCATAGAAACAAAAATTTACAAGCTTAAATAATTTACAAGCTTTCTAGCACCTTACTAACTGTTTTGAAACTGGTATATGCAATTTAATAATAATTATATTTTAGTAAAGAGCCTATAACATAAAAACCCTATTTTTCAAATAATTTTATAAGATAATCAATAATTACACAAAATTTAATCAAAAATGTTTACAAAAAAAGACTGAGTGTGTACAAAATAACATTTTCAACCTTCTGATGTACTTAAAAGTTTCCATGTGCAATGCTTGTTGCAGAATTATAATTCAAAGGCTTTGCAATCATCCGTCACTAATTATATAAATACTCCATTTTAATACTTCAAAACTTTGGAGCAAATAGAAAACTATTGATTTCATATTATGGAGTGCTTGAAAACATGAAATACTGTCTATGTTGCGAAATATCGGAACTTTTAAGCCAAGGACCCTTAAAAAAGAGTAGCTTTTTTGGAAAACACATTGCATTTTTAACCCCAACTGGACAAGATATTGTTTCTTGGCCTAATGGTTAAGAGGGTTTGCCTCTTAAAATTTAGGTCATGGGTTCGATTTTCAAGACGCAACTATTTCCCCGAAGTCGTTTGGTCCATGTAGCGTAATGGTGAACGCGTTGGTCTCCTAAACCGAAGATTGTGGGTTCGAGTCCCACCCTGGACGGCTTTATTTTTGACACAGTTTAACGATGATAGCACAATATATGCACAGGCTATGAAGTAAAGATGTTAATTTTTATAAAAGTACACAAAAGGCTTGAAGATTAAAAGAGAAAGCGATCTCAAAATGTCCAAGGTTTCTTTTTTAAAGCAGCAGCTTGTGGATCTGTTAACCTTGGAATAGACGATGAGTGTGTAACAGATGAAAATGATCTGGCAGAAATTGAGGTTGGAATCTTACTCCCTGAATGGGAAATATTACCAGTGGTCTTAGATCTTGATATTGGAGCTTGGAATCGATTCAAAGGTTGTGCTTGATCTTGACCTTTCAAAATAGAGTTAAGATTAGAATTGCCCTTTGATGGTGAGATCTTTGAAGGTGATATCGAGGGTGATTTCTTCAACTGGTTATGAGGTTGAGAATCTGTATTTATGAATGATGACAATGAATTCTTTGATGGTGATTTTTTCAACCCAGTTCTAATGGTGTCTCTATGTGAACTCACACTAGCAGTTGAAGAAGACGTTGACAGAAATCTATTGAATGGTGCGGTGTTTGGCTCGGACTTAACTTTAACTTTAACATTGGACATGGATTTGGAGGGGGCCATATCACCAGTTAAAGATCTTCTAGAAGAAGCCAGTGTTGGTTTGAGATAGCCTGGAACAGGTTTTGGTTTTCTTTCTAAAACAGGTGCAGCTAATGGTTTGATAACAGGGATGTTGGTTGAAGATATTGGTTCAACTTTCGCCTTGTAGTAGTTTAACAGATCATGTTTTGCCTCAATGGATTTCGAAGGACTTGAATTAGTTGCACTAAACTTGACAGGACTCAGCTTGACAGGACTGGAATCAATCTCTTTGAAGTCACCATTGATTAATTTCATTCTCTTTTTGGCGCTTTCCAGCAGTTGTTTTTGTAAACGTTTATCATAGTCGGACATGTTTTCCTTCTCATTATCGGTATCTGTTGGATTTTCAAACGCAGCTACGAGTCTTCGACTATTTGCAGAAGTCTTTTCCTTCTCATAAGCAGCAGCCAACTTTCTATGCACCTGAGACTCATTTCTCTTGGCTGCATAATGGGTACCGATTGATTCTTGCTTGTTCATTCTTGATCTATGCTCTCTAGAGAATCTACCTGAAGCACGTCTATTCAAGACTTCATTGGCGGTAGTGTTGTTCAAATGTTCCAGCATATGGATCTTCTCTTCTCTCACCTTGAGATATCTATCATCGAAGTCTTTCAGAACTTTACTGGTGATGTTGGTTGAATGGACGCCCTCAACCAAATTTTCCATTTTACCAATGAAAGAAGAAGAAAGATCCTTATTGATGTAGCTTTCATCCACCATCGATTGGTCATGAAAAGGACTACTTCTTATGTGAGTGGTTGCCGCTGGTGCATCCAGAATCGGATACAGTCTACCTCGAGAGGGAGTATACGAAAATGATTTGGCCGATGGAGACGAGTGTGCACTTGGAGTATTGTATCCTGACCTGAACGGGGAGCTTTCAATCATCGTGCCACCACTTTGATAGGATAATCCACCTGGGATACCTTCCATTTCGAGTTTGAATGTGAGATGTACAAGTATCAACAAAGTAGCATGAAAAAAAATGGAAATTGCCTAATTAGGTAAAATGTAAACACAAAAATGCAGTTTTGGAACTGAAGGCAGAAATACACGCACTATGAGCATAAATGCAATCGGACACATTCCATTTTACTAATTCTACACTGTTTTCGCAGAGTTATCAACAAACTTGTATTTTTTGACATCTAATGCACGGCTTCTTAAAGTGAAAAAGCTGCAAAATTTGCTGAAATTTCAAGGAGTGCTATTATTGTGTTCGAGGTGTGTTACAGTTCACCTGAAAACTTCGGCCGCCAAGATCTTCCCCGGAAAAATCAGGCTCGGAATTTACAAGATTTTTTTTAATGTCCGAAATATTTCAAGTTGAGTTTTTCTTTTTCTACATCTCAGGATGGACGACGATCTAAGTGCGCGCAGGATCTCAAAGGCGTGCGATCAGTGCAGAGCAAAAAAAATCAAGTGTGACGGCTTGAAAGTATGCTCTAAATGTGCTCTGAAGAAAATGGAATGCACCTACTACTATGTTCATAAGCAGAGAACAAAGCGAGCCAATAGTTCTGTCGCAAAGCCCAAACCCAAGAGAGGAAGACCGCGGAAATTGCAGACACCACTTGAATTAAGCACCAGATCCATATCCCCTCCTCAAGCGGCGACTGGATTGGAAGATAGACTGGCTAAAATGGAACAAATGATTGAAATGCTGATGGATAAAGTGACAACATCGAATAATGACAGCTTCAGCTCACAAAGCCACCACACTTCTTCACCACTTGGAATAAGTTCGATGTCACAATTAGCAAACCCCGTGTCTATGGACAACATGGCTCAAATGAACGCCAGACCCTTAACGTCGAATGAAAAATCACCCGTTTCAACGGTTACGTCAAACACAATTCTATCCGATAGTAAAAACACGCCCGATCAGAGCCTGAGCGTGGTTTTCCAATCGGGAATGTTTTTACAGACGTCGATGTTCATTTTGTCTCCTCCAGGTATCAAATGGATTGAAAGCACGATGAACAACTCAGCCTCAATAGCGCCTCTTCTGGCCATCATCAAATTTGCAGCACCGTTTGAAAAACACTTACTTGCTGAGTGGGTGGAGCCTATTGAGAAGGACAAACTGAATCCGTTACCTGACCGTGATGTGATTGTGAAACTACTGGAAATGATCAAGCTGGCCGTGTGTATTACTCGTGTTGTGGAAATGGCTCAGCTCGAGAAGTTGTTCCAGGACTACTGTGATTTTAGAGACAATTTGATTCCGGAGCCGGAGTTCAGCTATGGGGAATATCTATTGATGAACGCGTCGCTTCTGATTGGCTGCTCGACTTTAATAGAGCTGGTCAACGTTGGTAATATCATTCCCTTAAATTTGACTGTTGATGATATTAGAGAAATCGAACATCAGTTGTTTGACAACGCGATTTTCTACTACCATCGATGCTCTATCATCTCTCGTGGCCTTGAGAGTATTTCCGGCTGTCTCATTTTGGCTTTCTACGCGGATGCTATTTCCTTGTCACGTGCCGCATTTTTAATTGGATCAACTGCTATCAGACAGGCGCAGCAAATGGGCTTACATAGAGAGGAAGCTTATAGAGGATTGTCAGCCAACGAGCGATCCATGAAATTGAAAATCTGGTGGACTAACTATGTTTTTGACAGAGAAATGTGTTTTAGATGGGGCCATTCTCCCGTCATCAATGACGATGACGTGTCAGCTCCACCTTTATCAGGAATGGAGGCATTCTGGTCGTTCAACCAAAAAACAACAGTGAAAAATAGAAACAAAAAGGTGTACGATATCCAAGCTATGCTAGATAGCTTAACCACCTTGGACAGTTTCATGGATCTGGATCTTTACATAAATGTTGACTATGCATTTATCATTTCTGATGTTTATAAATCATTTTTGAGTGCTAACTCCATGAAGGATGACCCCCCAGAAAAGATCATTGCAAAGAGAGACCAACTACTTGAAGATTTAAATACGTGGAGAATGTCCCTACCTGAGAAGTTGAGGCCAGTGGACGACTACACACAAGAATTCAAGGACATGTTTGGCGACCTCAAAAATGACTTGACTTCAACTAACATCTTCTGGATTGTTCTAGCAAGCAGTTCCAATATTAGATACCACCATTTGAGAATGATCATTAGTAGGACCACATCTCATTATTTGTGTGAATTTGAAAATTACAAAAACCTATACGCGGTCGATCCATCATTGTTCCAAATCGGTTTAGAATCTGCTAGATCTGTTTTGGAAATCGCTTCATTAGTAGATAGTAGGTTTGGAAGTTACGCCAACTATTTGATTTTCTATCCATTTAATGCTTTCTTGACCATTTGTGCTTTTTACATCTACACAACAGATGAGAAAAGTATCAAAATGCTCCAAAGCGATTTGGAATTGCTGATGAAGGCCTTATTAACATATTTCAATCCATTTTCTGACGATTCGAGAAGAAATGAAAAGGGGTGGCTCTTTTCTGCAGTCGCAAAATCAATGCTCTACATTACAATTGAAAGTTTAAAGTCTAAAGGATTTAAGCTGAACTTCTCAGCTGAGTTCGAAATGAAATGCCATACTATATTCGATCCAATTAGGGAATATATGGACCATAATATTCAAATTGATGATTTGATTTTAACAGTTCGTAACAAGATGCAATTATTAGATGTCAGAAATAGGAGGTTTTCATCACTGCCTGTTGATTTTAGCGCTTGTCCATCTTATGCATCTCCAAACGAAAAATCTAACATCAACACTCCACAAAGCAACGATTTCTCAGTCGCTTCGATGCTAAATGTCGATCGTAATGGGAGTATTGTAAATAGTGACGATCCATCGAATGAGCTTAACATGGATGGCACTGAGATGTTTTTGCAAAATATGCTCAATATTCCAAACTATATGATGGATTTTGGATTTGATAAATGCTGAGCGGGGGCTCTGAAAATCAATACAAATAAAGCAAAACAGACTTAAATTAAGCTATACACGCTGCTGAAAACACAGAGAACTATCATAAATAGCCAATAGTGGTAATCCGGCCGCAGTAGGGGCTTTTTGATTGTTTTTCCAAAATTCAACATCATTTATCTCTCCAGAGGATTGTAACTTACGATCCTAACTTAATTTGACTCAGCTTTTACAAACGATATATATATTCGATAACGACTAATTCCTTTTTCAAACATCAGTATTCCTTCTATTCTTCTACAGAATGACCGTGGTAGGCTCCCATGATTTGAATTTATTATTTTTCATGAAATCTCAAATTCACTGTTTTTTCTTGTATCTTTACTAGATTAATTCTAAAGACAGACTGAGATGCCAAGTGGAGGGAGTGAAGACGGAACAGTGTTTTCATTGAAGCCTAAAGAACCGTTGCTAGTTCAAAACGATACAACTATCCGAGATGCGGCGCAATTGATGGGTCAAAAGAAATCAGATTGTGTACTTGTTGTTGGAGGACCCGACGGCGATCTTTTAGGGATTGTGACAGCTAAAGATTTGGCGTTCAAAGTTGTCGGAAGTCACTCAAAGACGCATCACAATGATGAACATTCAATTGACGATCCAATCAGTGATATTATGACAACCAACCCAATGTGTGCTAGAACTCAAACTAAAGCAAGAGACGCATTGAATTTGATGGTTAACCGTCGATTCAGGCATTTACCCATTGTTGATGACGCCAATAAGATTGTTGGAGTTCTAGATATCACTAAATGTTATGAAGTTTCTATGATTAAAATGGAAGAAATGTATTCTGAATCTATTGAATTGTATGAAGCCATGGGTAATGTTGAAGGCGAATTGAAGGTCCATTCGAAAATAAAACAGCCTGCTTACATAATTAGATATTTTGAGAGTCTAAGAAAGTTATTGAGTGGACCAATGTTAAGTCAAGTTTTGGATGACGAACGTACAACTCCTATCTACTGTAACACCAACACAACAGTTAGAGATGCCGCAATCATGATGAAAAAAAATAAAACAACTGCCGTCTTGGTTAGGAATTATGACGAATCTGTTGTTGGTATTTTAACTTCTAAGGATGTTGTGAGTCGTGTCATCGGTAATGGGCTAAATGCCAATGATTGTTTAGCTGAGTCTGTTATGACCAACAATCCAGCCTCTTCTTCAAAAGAAACTTCTGTTTCTAAGGCCTTGAGACAAATGTTCGAAGGGAAATATTTGAACTTACCGGTTGTTGATGAACATGAGGAGATTGTTGGTATTGTTGACGTTATTAGATTGACGCATTTTACATTAAACCAAATTCAAACAATGGAGTCAATCAATGATGACAATGAAGAATCTAACGGATCAAAGGGCCAATTTTGGTTAGACGATAATTATGATGCTGGTGATGGTGACATTTCATATGATGAAATTGCTCAATTTGATATGAATGCGATGTCATCAGTATCTGACCAATATACTATAGCATCATCAAGAACAGTAAATTTATCATCAATGCATGGTCCTAAGAAAATGCAGTCTATGGCATCAATGCACCACCACGGATTATCATTTGATCAAAAATGCTTTGTTAAGTTTAGACTTTCTGGGTCTAGAGTCCACAGACTTTCATATGTTCCAAGTACAGGGTTAAAAGGTTTGGTTGAAATGATTTGGAGTGAATTAACGAGTCGTGAAAAAGAAGAGTTGGATGTTAACGGATCAAACGATGTTGAACTCTCATACCATGATGAAGATGGTGACATGGTTATCATTGGTAGCGAGTCTGAATGGAAGGACTGTGTGGAGTTTATGGTCAGTAGAGGAAAATCAAGCATTGAAGTGATTGTTCATGACGGTGACATTTCATTATTTGGTAAAAAGGGTAAGCTAAGCACAGGACAATCAAACTCAAATAACAACATTCTTTTACCGATTTCATTGATAGCATTGTCTTCTGCTATAATAATTGGAGTTATTTTCACTAGGACACAAAGGTGATGCTGTTAGCTTTATAACTATTATATAATATATACACGGAAGACAAAAATGGTGAAACTGTAGTAAATTAGAGAGTAGAATGGACGCCCTAAACAGAAGTTTGGGCAGATTTCTCCAAATAAGTCTTGGTATTTTGATCTTCAATCTTCTTGGCCTTTGTAACCAGCTTCTTGTACATCTTCTTTTTATCAGATTCGTAAATGTGATCACCGAAGGAAACATTGGCACCTTTGAAATCGGCTTCATTGAAATCAAATGCATCCGGAGTGAATTCAGACTTGTTGGTGAATTGCGCTTCAGGATTGAGAGCGGCAATTAAGTAGGATTCAACAGCTTCAAAAGATGAAAGAGTGGCTAAAGAGGCATCTGGAATCTGGACACCAAAATTCTTTTGCACTGATTTAAGCAATTGGAAACGTTGGAGAAGGTCATCTAATTGTGTTTTCTTGTCTAAACCAGCATCCTGGAAAGTGGACTCCAATAAAGAAGTCACAGTTACCTGATAATCATCAGTAGATGCATCCACAGCTCTAATGTATTTGCTATCTCTTGGGATCCAACGATGGACCACAAAACCGTTCAATTTCCTAGCCTTAGTTTCTGGATCAAAATGAGAAGGATTACGTCTACCCAAGATTTCAATCTTTGTTGAAACATCCTTCTTTTCAGAAGTTGACTGCGTAGCTTCAGCAATCACTTCGTCAGTCGACTTGACCGGCACAGCTGGCTCAGACTTCTTGTAAAACTTAAGAATGTCCATAAGACCTGAACGACGGGCAGAGGTGGAGATGAAACGCACAGACATGGCCATTATGTTGCAATGTGCTTAATGAAAATGGATGGAATGTTGAAGATGAAATTTCAAAAATTTTCACTTCAATTGGTAGAGAACCTAAAACTGCAAATCATTTGAAAAATAATTTGTTTCGGAAATTCGCGTATCGGATATCCGACCTTCAAAATGGCAGATTACGTCAGCGTCACGTGACATTACGCAGCCGCCACCGATGGCGAATTTGGACAATAAATTAATGACGATACTGGTTTCTTGACGCGGAGAAGCAGCAAACGTGCGTGGAAAGTCCATTCTTCTGCATAAAAACTACGCAAGTACAGTTATCACAACTAAGACATCTCATACTTTTCAAGCTATTTTGACACACCACAGGGGCCACTTCCAGACCGTGTTTCAAACAATAAACTAAGCAGCAACTTGCAACTATATCAGATTTTCTCAAAGCAGGCCTTTAGGACAATCTAACATATTACTATACCTTCGATTGCCATCGTACCACGTGAATAGACCCCAATTATAGACTTTTATTATACACCTCAACTACTATTATGTCATTTAATCAACAGGACACTTTCAATCTGTTTTCAGGATCCATAGATCCCGTGGATCCATCTTCCTTGTTTCCACCAATTACTCCTAGCTCTGCTCAGGGCACTATAGCCCAACAGGGTCCTCCGAATGGCCAACAAAGATCATCGTCGCTGTCTTTACAGGGTCTCAGTTTAAATCCGACAGATCCATTCCAACAACAACAACAACCATACTACATGCACCTACAACAGTTGCAACAACAGAATAACTCATCCAAGAACAACAACAACAACACTCACATCACCACCAACAATCAGTTCAACCAATTCAAGAGGCCCTCTGAATCTTACATTCCAGTGCCATCCACCGGTTCTGGAACCGGAGGTCCATTAGTTGATGATTTCTTTCCTTCTCCCCACTCCTCAATTTCTTCTGCAAGTGGGACATTGAAACAGAGTCCAAACTCCATATATGGGGGCACCCCAACTATTGGTAGTCTTGGCGCTCAAGGTAATAACAATGGGGTAGCAAATGGATCTTCCAATTTTTCACTTCCATTGGAACTGCAGGGTGGTATCAATAATTTTTTTAATAGAAGACCAAGTTATGCAGCAGATCTTGTCAACAACTCACCATTAGATCCTCTGTTACAGTATCAATTAGGACTGAGTAACAACAGAGGTGGTAGTATCTATGAAACTCCTTCCACTTTAAGAAATAATAGTGTTGATTATTCTTCTTCTTTTCCGAGTACTCAAAATGGGTCAGGTAACAGGACTTCATCCATGAGATCCAACTCTGATTTTGGGCCAAATTTCATTCAACTTGATGACGGTTTACTATTGAACAAACTAACCAATTCGATTGTGACGTCACCAGATTTGAAAAGACAATTCAATCAATGCTGTAATTATTTCGGTGATTTCGATGAAGCCTTGAAAGTTGTCGATAGTTTGAACTCACTGATTGGACTACCAACTGTTAGTATCAATGAAAATGATGATCCTATGTTGCCAATTTTGCAAAAAAGGGTCAATCAATTGTTGGATCACTTATTGAATCAAAATGAGGACCTTAAATCCTCAAATCATTTGATCAATAAAAATTATTCATTGATTTTGAATAAAAACGGTAGACTGGATATTATTTCATTTCCAAAAACTTCAAATTTGCAACCAATGCCAAGAGATTTGATTATAATTGAAGGTGACCGTGGTAAAGATTTGGTTATGATTTTGAAACCAGTGATTGAATTTAGATTTGCTCTATTTTTCAATTATTTAAAGAAAAAACTTCATTTGAAAAGTTTGGAATTCGGTAACTCATCATCAGATTCAACCCAATCATCACATTCTTCATCATCACATTCCTCCTCTTCAAAACATGGTAACGCGCCTAATAAGTCAATTATTAATGAAGATGAAAATTTCATCACTTTACCTAATAAACAAATATTGAGATTTGCGAAACCACACGAACTTAACCAATTAATTTCTAAATATAATGATGAAGTAATGGCTTACAGAATTTGTCTAAACTATGCAGCCTCATTAAATTTGAGCTTGATTATTAAAAATGTTGAATTTCAATTTGATAAAAAGAAGCTAATTATTTATTATTACTGCTTACAAAGACTAGATTTTAGAGGATTGATTAAAGAATTGTTCAAAATTTATAAAACAAGAATTTGGCTTTGTGCAATTTTACCATTAGAAAAATCCAAAACTCCGTTGTTAGAGTATGAGCTTGAAAAAAAGGGGGAAATTAATAGAAACAAAGCTTCAAATGAGAATAAAAATTATAGATCCAATTCAAATGTTGTGCATGATGCATTACCAACAGCTGATCAAATTTATCAATTTAGTGAAGTCAATGAACCAATATATTTCCACTGTAAGATTTTCAAGAATTTGATCGAAATGTTCAAATATGAGATTTCAAATTTGGATCAATTTGGTGATAAATATCGTTTCTTGAATTAAAAGTGAATTGAAATAAATAATCAACATCTTTACATTAAGAGAATACTAATTTAATCTTTATATACTTTTTTTGATATTAAATAATTCTAATTGTACAGATACATTAATTAAGCTATATTATGAAATAAATTGGTTGACCCAAGGATGATCGTAGATAGTTTGAATATCGGCCCTCTTGTTTCTTTTTGTCAATAACATTTTGGTGATTTCTTTAGCAGGACCCCAATCTTTAGAATCACCTTTAAGGTAAAACCAATGCCATGCAATCATTGCAATTCTATGAGAAGGTTTTGATCTTCTTGAGCTTGAATTACCATTTTCAAAGGGTAGTGGATCAAAGGGCAATCTTGATTCTAGCATTGTATAAAGTAACACACCTAAAGACCAACAGTCATTCTGTTTACCATCATATTTCATGCCCAATAGTAACTCTGGAGACACATAATCCTCAGATCCACATCTAGTTGTTAATAGTTCATTCTCCGTTTGCAATTTTTTACTTAAACCAAAATCACTTAACATTAGAATTGGTGATCCTCCTTTCACAAGCTCAACGCCATTGGCTAATAAATCATTTGGCTTAACTAATAATAATACATTTTCTAATTTGATATCTCTATGGACAATCTGATGTTGCGTATGAATGAAATGGATTGCTTTAACAATTTGGCTGAATATAGCTCCAATGAGATCACAAGACATGTTTTGTCTTTCTTTTGTGATAAAAGTGTACAAATCGCCCCCCTGAGCATAATTGATTGCCATTTTGATTCTTTCAACAGATTCAGATCTAGCCATGTAATCAACATCATAACCCAGTAATTGAATTATATTTGGATGCGATAGCTCTCTCAAAATATCCAACTCTCTTGTAATGGAATTTTCCATTCTCAATTTGATATCTTCACCAGAATCACCCATTTCTCTCAAATCTGTAACCTTTATGGCAGTCTTATAATCATCTATTAAATAAACCTTTGAGAAGGACCCATGTCCAAGTTCTCTCAAAACATGCCACTCTTGTTTAACACGAGGTTTAGAAACTGAATATGTGATGAGGTAGTCTTTAGGTGGCTCAGGATATGAAACGTGCGTAATAGAAGGAGCAGTGAGAGGCGGTTTTGTGACTTTAGGACCAGAAATATGTCGATTTACAGGCACACTAACAACTCTATCAACTGGCCTTATACGTTCCACTCTATCGAGGCCCAAACCGGCCATCTGAGCCGAAGTTGGCTCATTGTATTTGAACTCCGAAGTAAATCTAAGCCTTTGACCTTCACGAGTTGGAGATCCAACTTCATTGTAGTCGCCTAGCACTTTTCTGGCTTTTGGAATACTCAACCTAGGAAGAGAACTATGTTGGTTTTGAATACTAAACTGAGGAGGTCTATCAAAATCATTAGTTAGCACCGAGGAACTTTTAGAAAGAGGCATAAAGCTACTATGAGTTTCCGCACTATCTTCACTTCGATTTATTTCAGACCGCTGCTGTTGATCTTCCTCATCTTCTTCTGGGAAAGTGTGCAGGCGCGATACTGGAGATGCCAACGCACTAACAACCCTCTTACTTGTAATTGGAGTGGGCAAGTTCTGAACATCTGGATATTTCAAGCCGGGAGACTCTGCAAACCGGGCCACAGACTGGCCTGGAGGTGTGCTATAGTCATCTGAGCCTGTGGTGGGTTTCTTAAACTCTGGTTCTGTTTTCTCGTTATCGGACATAATTACTTGAGTGTAAAATGGGATGAAAGACGCGTTTCCGTCGTTCAATATATCAAATGATTGGTACCGTTAAAAAGCTACAATCAGTAGCAACACAATTCAATTAATATGAACCCCGTGATGCTTTCAAAGCAAGTGCAATGGATAAAATCAGATAAAAAAACAGAGGTTTTTATGAAGAGAGACTTTGCTCTATAGCAAGAAAAATTAAGGTGCGACGGGCTTCCAGCTTGATTTTCCACTTGTTTCTCACATTTCGTAATCAATGGCCTCTCAGATCGCTCAGGCGCCTCCGCTGCCGCATTTGGAGATGAACATGGTCTCACTAGATGTGATTCTGCAAAGAACGGCGTTGGACGCGTTCAAACAGCTCAAGGAATACTTGCAGTACATTGAAAACGTTGGTGCACGCGATACGAAAACGAAAGTCCAGTTTCTAGACATGTTGGTAGTGATGCGTGAGAGGTTTGTGAAGTTGTATGCTCTGTGCAAATGGAGTCGAAATCACGCAGCAATTGGTAAACTTATTGACATTTTTGCTTGGTTGAGGCAGCAAAACGACGTGATATCGGGGTCTATAAGGGAAATGGGGGAGCTGAAGGGATCATTGATGGGTGCAAAGATGCTTGAACCGGATTTGATCACTGCTATGGAGGTTTTCTCAAAGGGGAGGCCAGATTTGCCAACATACAACTATTTGACTATGGACCCATTGGATGGCGAGTTTGTTAGCAAAGTTTTGCAGAATTTGAATGTGGAACTAAGTATCAAGATGGCGTTGGAAGTGAAGTTGCCTAAAAAGTTTGCCAATTATACAATTTTGGACGGTAGAGTTAACTTTGATATTGAAAACCATTTTAAATGTTCAGTTTCAATGTTAAAAGATGAGAAGTTTAATTTGATTGACTTCAAATTCGGGTTCCAATTGGTGAATAACAAAATTGTTCCAGATGTTCAAGATTTGGAGCCAAATGAATTGATTGCATTGCAAAATGTTTGTAATCAAAAATTACTTGAATCAAATAACAACCTAGAAAGTCTTTTTGAGTACTTATTTGATTATTCATCCACTTTTAAACTTCAGTTGATTTTGAAACAAGTGGCAAACTTGAAGCTGGCTCTTTGGAGAGGTCATCTTAATCATGTTTACGAAGAAGAAAATAAAATCATCAGAATTACTTACTGGACGCAGAGAAAATACATGAAACCTTCGTACATTGAAATAGGGCTGTTCAACAACAACAAATTGGGGTACAAATGGTACAAAAACGGGACGTTGGTGTTGTTGGAAAATACAGATTTCCAGGAGGGGGAAAATGACGGTAATATTGATTTGGAAAATATATTAAATGAAGTCATTAAACGACATATAGAAATACATATTGGCCAAATAAGAACCCAACTGATTGAATACATTACACCTATGGATAGAGCATTGACTATTGTTGGTCCTCAAAATGATAAGTTATTGTTCAAGATCACACAAAGTAGAGAAGTCATTTACGGAATTGACAAATTGAGCGGGTCTAGTTATTTTGAAAACCCAACTTTATTGATGAACAACATTGGATTCAAAATGAACACCTCTATTGAATCCTTAGATTATATAGAGTTGTTGAGACTGAAGTTGGAGTTCCAAACTAATAAACTCAAACAAATGATGAAAGTAACTGGTTGGATACCCGTTGATAATATTACCATTTTAGGTGACGAAAGAGCCAAGATGTCAATTGATTTGAATTCTGATTTTAATGGTGGGTTTATTTGGGGGGACGATTTAACCAAAGTGAGTGTTTATAGGAGAAAAGACTGGCAGAATGGATGGTTTTTGTTGATGGGGACATTTGGTTGGAAATCCAATATTCAAGTGTGGTGTGGTAAACTTGACTGTATTCAAAGTGTGTGGAAGTTTTCATGGGTTGACAAAATTGGTGAAGAAGAGCTGATCAATTTGGACAGTTTACAATTTGGTTCATTGGTTGATTTGATCAAAGTTGCGTCATCTAAATTGATTTCCAATTTGGTCATCAATGAATTTCAACGAAGAGGCTGTTCACTTAAAGTGATGGATTTGAAGGATGTTGAAGTTGATGGATTTTTGAAGAGCCAGTTTGGGTTTGACTTGAAGAGTGATGCAATCAAAGATTCAGAAAACGCAGTTGTTTTAATCAAGAATGAGACCTGGTTAAACATTCCTCAATGTGAAAATTCAATGATTTTAATCATCACCGTCAAGAATTCGCAATTGATGGCCACACTGTATGGTAAATTGATCAAAATTGATGAATTACCGGATATAACATTTGCAAACAATATGGATGCCAAGTTGTCATACAATGCACAAACTTGTCTTTTTAGGGTAGATTGTGGCGTTGATTTAGCAACCAAGCTCACACCCATGTTACCTGGATCGGTCCATACGTCCAGCGAGGATGAATCACTGAATTTGCCCAACGATGATCAGATCATTATGACCAATGTCGTTGGACTGCTTGAACAGTTTAGTAAAATGTTGAGTTTGATTGAGATGATCAGAAGAGATCCTCTTTTGACCATAACCAATGCGGATTTGAACTGTGTTTGCTTTAAGTACGGAAAAGACGAGGATGAAAAAGTTCAATTGAAGATGAATGGAACGGAGGTGATTGTTGATTTGCCAGCAAGCAATCCACACAATGTTTGTTTGAAGTATTTAAATGCCATGATCAATTCTGACTCTGATCAAAATGGTAATAGCACAGTCAATTATTTACTGATCAAACAGATGGTGATGTACTTGAAATTGACCTTGATGTTCTACAAAGTGTATCAAAGATTGAGCAAGAAAGAAGGTCCGCGTTATCTTTTGAACTTGAGAGGTTTGGAAAGTTTCTGTGGCAGTTATTTCAAAAATAAGCATGGCTCTGATTTTGCAGTTCGATTCGATATCAATGTGAACATGCGTCAAAAGAAGCGCCATCTTGGTGTGAAGGAAACTCTTTTTGTGATTTCTCTTTCTGATTTACGTGGGTCTGATGAAACGCTTGTTTCCAAAATCAAGCAGTGTCTTGATAGGGCCTTTAACGGCCAAGACCCGGAGTTGGCAGCAGCCAGCGCCGGGCGTGTCATTTTTCTACGCGATAGTTTATGTTGTGACAACGGCTCTGTTGGCGTAATTGTGGAGACTCTTCATAACAAGTTGAGTGCACTTCTAGAATAGAATAGAATAGATAATGTGTGTATGTAATGAGCAAAAAATATCTTCTTCTTGTGTACTCTTTTTTCTTAGTGTATAAATGTATGGGGTTCAAGAAATACCGAAAGGACACGATCCGAAGGTGTTTGTTTCATCGTTGTATGCTGTACCACAGAAGCTGTTTGGTCAAAGTAGTATAAACTCTGGGGATGGTTACGTTGGAAGCGGTAATGGGGCCACAAATGGCGGGGGAAGGCGTCGAGTGAACTATAATATCAAGCAAATCCAGGCTGAACAGTTCAATTTGCCTGCAGCAAAAAGCAGGACCAATGAGGAGGAAGAAGAATTTAATGCTGACATTGATTTACCGCCTCTAGAGCTGAAAAAGGCTCAGAAACGGTTTGAAGAACTGAATCGAGAGAACTACAATGAGGGGGGTAAGATTGAGATTCCCAAGCCCATTGGATCGCACAGAATGCACCGTAAGAGTACTCCGGGGCCTAGTGTGAAGAGAATGCTGGTATCCAAGAAAACATGGTCCAATTACGTTGATGAAATTTCCAAAAGCCAGATGAATCTGATAAGCAACAGTGGGAAGCTAGTGGTGCGCCCCAACAGCATGAAGATCAAGAAATTGTGCACAATTTGTGGTGGGATCAGCTTCAGCTCGTGCATCAAGTGCATGTCACGGGTGTGCTGCGTCAAATGCCAGAAAATCCACGACGAAACGAGATGCACCCAGTTTTAGAAGAGCAAGATGTACATTGGAACGTATAAGTATACACATATATATAGTAATAAAGAGCGGGTCTCAAAACAACTGCAAAGGCCTTAAGATAGCTTATAAGAGAGTCTTAAAAAGAGTTCAGAGGCTCTTAAAGATAGCTTAGGAGCGAGTCTCACACTAAACAGTGGTGAAAAGAGTCCAGACACCCTTGAGATAACCCACAATTTCGTCACCTCCAAGCTTGGACTCACCGTAGAGTCTGTCGACAAAGGAAATTGGGACTTCAGCAATCGTGAAGTTGAGAGCGCGTGCTCTGACCATCATTTCCATTTGGAAAACGTAACCCTTGGACTTTGTGGCTGCAATAATTTGTGCAAGAACATCCTTCTTGTACAATCTGAAAGAACCCGTGAGATCAGACACATTTGGTCTGAGAACCACAGTAGCAAGGAAGTTTGCACCTCTAGAGATCAACTTACGCTTCAAATCCCAACCGTAAACACCCCCGTTGCCGGAGTATCTGGTACCAGTCACAATGTCGTAATCGGCCTCCTTCTGCTTAGCAATGAAGTCTGGAATAGACTCTGGGTGGTGAGAGAAGTCTGCATCCATTATAATCACAAAATCACCGGTGACAAACTGTAAACCATGCATGTAGGCCGTCCCAAGCCCCAATTTGCCTGCTCTAGGTTTCAACAAAACGCGATCTGCCCCGTAAACTTCAATAAGCTGCTTCGCCACTTCCTGAGTCCCATCTGGTGAGTTATCGTCGACAATGACAACCTCCCAATCGATATTGTGCTCCTTGAACGTCTTGGCCAAAAGATACGTGATGATTGGTAAATTCTCACGCTCGTTGTACGTTGGAAGAATCACTGAGTACTTCATTTAGCTAAAGAACAACCTCAACTGGGGTGTACACGTATACACAAAAAAGAATATTCAAAATATGAGAAACGCGGACGGTCACGTGACACGTTTGAGATGGGGAAACATATGTGATCACGTGACATGCATGAATTGAGATTTTTCACCTTGTAGAAACACCTTTGCTTTTCTAGAGACAGAGCAAATGGAGGTCTTTTTGGGCGATGAGAGCGTTTTGAGGATGCGAGCTGCAAAGGTGTTGCTTGTTGGAGCGGGGGGTATTGGATGCGAGCTTTTGAAGGACCTCATTCTGATGCAAATAGGTGAAATCCATGTGTTAGACTTGGACACAATTGATCTTTCCAACTTGAACAGACAGTTTCTCTTCAGACAGAAGGATATCAAACAAAGCAAGGCGTTGACAGCAGTGAAGGCTTGCGAGTCGTTTAATTTGCACTCGAAACTGGTGGCCCATCACAGCAATATCATGGAAATGCCAATGTCATTTTTCAATCAGTTCGATGTGATCTACAACGCCTTAGACAACTTGGAGGCACGTTTGTTTGTGAACAAGATGGCACTTTTTTGCAAGAAGCCTCTCTACGAGTCAGGAACTTCGGGTAACAAGGGCCAAGTGCAGCCGATCTTCCCATATCTAAGTGAATGTTTCCATTGTGTGCCTAAGCAAACGCCAACGACATTCCCAGTGTGTACTATCAGATCAACACCTAGCAAGCCGATCCACTCTATCACCTGGTCCAAGAACTTTCTTTTGGGCCAGTTGTTTGGCGAGCGAGACCCGGATTCCATCAACCTAGCCGACTTCACAGACGAACAAGAAGCTGCGGCGAAGATGAAGGAGGTGAACGAGTTGACAGAGCTCAAGGAGAGTATCTTTATGCAGGGTAAGCAAGGTTCTCTGGACTACGTGTTCAACATCATCGACAAGATCTTTGTTGACGATATCAATAGATTGAGAAACGTTGAGTCGCTATGGAAAACACGAACTAAGCCCGAGCCGCTGGGAGATGTAAGCGAGCTGATTGACAAGGAAGCCAGTGTGAATGAATACCATGCATTGACCTTTAATTCTCAACAGGCATTGAGCTTGCAGGACCAAGTGCGCATGTTTATAAAGTCAACGATCATGCTAACTGATAGGGTTTTAGCCGGTGAAAAGATCGAGTTTGATAAAGATGACGAGGACACACTGCAGTTTGTAGTGTCATCGTCCAACATCAGGTCCTATTTGTTTGGTATTCCACTAAAGAGCGAGTTTGACATCAAGCAGATTGCTGGAAATATCATTCCTGCTGTGGCCACTACGAACGCCATTATGGCTGGTTTCAGTGCGTTAACATCGATGCAATGGTATTTGAACCAGGATCTTGCGAGCCAATCTGCCAACTCCAAAATGGTTTACGATTCCAACTCATTTGACAAAGTGGTCAACAATACGAAGTTGGGGCCACCTAATCCTATTTGCAAGGCTTGTTCTGTTATGAGAGGCGTTATCAGGGTCGATGTTGATAATCACACGATTGGAGACTTGAGAAAGAGACTCGTAGATGCGTATGGCTATGAAGACGATGTTGAGATCATCTGTGCTACAGACTCTCGTTTACTCTATGACTATGATATGGAGGAAAACTTGGAAAAGAAGCTAGGTGACATGCTCCAGATCGGTGACATACTCCATATTGGCGATTCTGAAGACGTGTTGGACTTGATTGAGTTGTATGTTGAGAAGGGCGAGAGAGAGGCAGATATTG
The DNA here is from genome assembly GCA_030462855.1 of Saturnispora bothae. NCBI lineage: Eukaryota > Fungi > Ascomycota > Pichiomycetes > Pichiales > Pichiaceae > Saturnispora > Saturnispora bothae. The sequence goes on along the minus strand of JAKVQQ010000003.1, from coordinate 26,165 downwards.
AATTACCGGTGATAGTTGTTCCGCAAAAGAAGAAGAGTGCTGAAGAAGAGGAAGACAAAGAAGAAGGAGATAATGGTGAGTTAGTTGTTGAACAAGTTGGAATTGAAGTCGATGGTGTGATTGAACTTGACGATGAATCTGAGCTTGGGTCTAAGAGACCATTGGAGCTTGAGGAGGAAGCAGTGGTTGAGGTTAAAAAGACCAAGGTGTGAGTAATTGCGTGATTTAAAGGTGGGTTATGTAAATTAAGGTATTAGATATACAGATAGATAGACAGCAAGCTCGTCACATGTCGTTCAACCTGCTAATTGCGTCTGCCACCTTGGATAAATCCGTGAAAGACGACTTCTCCCATTCCTTTGAAGCAGCAAGATGTTCACCATAGATCTTGTCGTTACACTCTTGCATATCAGTGCAAAGCTTCTTTGCAACGTCGGTTCTAGATGCAATCAACCTGGCCATGATGTCTTGCAAACTGGTTTCATAGTTATGTATCGTTGATTTGAGCTGCGAATTGTATGTGTTGTAGTTTTTGAGCACGGCATGTAAATCATCATTGGTGTATGACCTATCGAAAACTGCTGTGTTTGTCTTAGGTAAATAATCATCGTCGTCCTCATCGTCGTTCCAATCCGACTCCGAACCTGTTTCTGAATAACACTCGTCCGCGTCCTCCATAGCCATGTTCTCACACACGTTAGTGCTTAGCTTTGAAACCGAGTCCCAGATGTCGTTTTTTAGCCATGAATTTGTCTGTCTCGCTGCGAGGATCCGCTTCACCAGCTGCACATTATACGAACGTGGTTTTATATCGACAGTCTGTAGAACCGGACATAGGCCGTTTCTGGGAGCTCTCTCACGCGCACAATTTGCAATTGTTGGACTGAACTTGTCCTCACGCCTGGTTCCCGAACTCTGGCTCCCCCCGCGAGAACGTGGTTTGTAGCCTGCAGGCCCTTTAGTAGGAGGTGAATCAGCGGGTATTTTCAGTTTGGGCGTCGCTACAGGAGGGGCAGCGTCGCCAATTACAAGTGCGGGCGATGAGTCTGCAAGAATGAGGTCGTCGAGTTGTTTTGCTGCAGCGTCAGACGAGGACATTAAGCAAAGAGAGAGTTAGAGAGAGAGTAAGAAGTGTTGGCAGCGACATGATTTGTGTGGTGCTGCGACAGTTTTCAAAATAACGCCGCGACAACTTTTTGGTGGCACTGCAACACTCCCTATGGTCGCACCAGCGGCCTGCCCAATTAGGCAACAACGCCGGTTGCGCGAAACGGCATCACCGTTTGGAAAACGAAGAAGAAAAAAAAAACCTGCACAATGAAGATAAGCAGAAAAGAAACGGTAGAGAAAAAAGCGAAGAGCAGCAAGAGCCGGTGAAAAGCAAAGTGCCGGTATGAAGACTCGGGCACGCAGAGCAAGCGAAAGCTGCGAACACAAGAAGCTAAAAAGAAGCGCGGATTCAAACACATCTCCCCGTCGTAAGTCTCGCATCGCGGCAGCCGCCAGGCCGTACTTTTACAACGTCAAGTCAAACCAATTAATTGGCCCCAATTTCCTCTGTTCCTTTTAACTTCTTTATCTCATTTTAAATTGGAGTTTAATTTGATAAGCGCCAAGGGGCCGGCGCCGTACGTGTGAAAAAAAATTTTCAGCAGTATAAAAGAAGAGTGAAATCTCAGCGTTCATCACCCATTATTTGGAAGTGACAGACCTTCATCCCAGCTTAATGGATTACGACTTGGAAAAGAAAGGTTCAGATATCTCCTTCCAACAGGAGGAGCAAATTATCGAAGAATCGTCTACTGCTAATCTCACAGCTATCCATGCATGGTACGCACAGATGATGACGATGTTCCATGCGGAAACGAGAGGTATTGAAATGATTCCAGAAGAAGAGAAAACGGAAGATTCCATCATCAACGCTTCCACAATGTGGTTGTCTGCTAATATGGTTATTGCCACTTTTGCTATTGGTGCTCTCTCCTACTCAGTCTTTTCTCTTGATTTCGGTACTGCAGTTCTCTGTATCATCTTCTTCAACATTCTTGGTGCACTTCCAGTGGCATTTTTCTCGATTTTCGGTGCTAAGTTTGGTCTGAGACAGATGGTTCTCTCGAGATTCCTGATTGGGGATTTTGGTATGAGAATCTTCGCATTCATCAACGCAGTGGCATGTGTCGGTTGGGGGGCAGTTAACATCATGTCCTCTGCACAATTATTGCACATTATCAATGGGGGTGTTTTACCACCTTGGGCCGGTTGTTTGATTTTGGTCGTTTCCACCATCTTGGTCACCTTCTTTGGTTACCACGTTGTGCATGCTTACGAAAAGTGGGCGTGGATTCCAAATCTCGCATGTTTCATTGCCATCATTGCAAGATTGGCTATTGCAAATGTTTTCACTGCTGGTGTTCCTGACGAAGACGGTAACATGATCACCTGGGGCTCTGGTAAGACCTTTGCCGGTAGTGTTCTTTCTTTCGGTGGTACCATTTTTGGGTTTGCTGCTGGTTGGACCACTTATGCTGCTGATTACACCTGTTACATGTCTCCTAAGTATCCATCCTGGAAGATCTTCTTTGGTGTTCTTGCCGGTTTGTGCTTGCCTTTGATCTTCACCATGATTCTTGGTGCTGCTGCTATTTGTGGTATCAAGACCAACACTACTTACGCTGACTTGTACGATGAGTATTCCGTTGGTGGTTTGGTTTATGCCATTCTTGTTCAAGACTCGTTGGGCAAATTTGGTGAATTCCTTTGTGTTTTACTTGCCATGTCCACTGTCTGTAACAACATTCCAAACATGTACTCTATTGGTCTTTGTGCTCAGGCTTTCTGGTCCAAGTTTGAAAGAATTCCAAGAGTTGTTTGGACTGTCGCCGGTAACTTCCTCACTTTGGCAATCTGTATTCCTGCCTACTATGTTTTTGCCGATGTTGTGGACAATTTTATGAACTTGATTGGTTACTACTTGGCCATCTATGACTCTATCTCCTTGTCTGAACATTTCATCCACAGAAGAGGTTTCAAGGGTTACAACTTTGATGATTACGCTGACAAGTCCAAGTTGAACCCTGGTTATGCTGGTGCCTTTGCTTTCTGTTGTGGTGTTGCTGGTGTTGCTATCGGTATGGACCAAACTTGGTACATTGGTGTTGTTGCTAGAAAAATTGGTACTTACGGTGGTGATATTGGGTTTGAATTGGCTGCTGGTTTCTCTTTCGTTGCATACAACCTTACTAGACCATTGGAAAAGAAATATTTCAACCGTTAAGTGTTCACATATAGTGACAAATTTTTGCTTCTTTAATATTTAATTTTGTAACGTGGGAGATTTTCGAAAGAGAGAGTCTTGCAGTTTGAAAAAAGGCGCTGTGCGCATTCATTTGAAAATGGGGGTCAATCAATAGCGCATTCTTTTTCAAAATCAAGCTTCTATGAGCTCAGGTTTTAGCTCCCAGCGGTGCGTCAGGGTCCGCAGGCCCAGTTTTTACTCTTCTTGTGGGAGTTCGCCTGGACTGGAGCTTCGTCTTCAGTCAAAAATACGCTGCGCCTTCTTTGAGTTCCACAGTCCCACATGCATGTTCCAAAAATCTTGGCGTCTTGGCAACGGGTCACGTGACCGCGCTCAGCACGCTCAGCACGCAAACTCTCTACTTCTTTTATTTCTCTATACACACAGACGCGAGTGGGAGCTAAATACAGAACCCTCGGTTCTTAGGCAAGCACTCGCCTTATTTGTTCGTACGACCACCATTGAACTGCCATCGAGGGGATGATCTTCCACATGTTTGCAGTCCATCCTTTGTACAAGCCGGGGTAGCCTTCGGTTTTGACTATGGTCACAAGGGCATGCCATATACCGTGGTACTTGAAGCCTAGCACGCCGTTGGACATGGTGGCCACTTGGAATCTTCTACGTAGGATGTCGAACGGATACACCATTGTCTGCGCGATACCACCAGAGACACCACCAAGAACCACATACGACAATTGGCTGCTCTGCCAGCGTGCAGGCAAGGACTCCTTCATCTGCTCGAAAACGGCAAAATTGAGTGACACGTAGGGCGCCACACCCATCGATGTTGGGATGAAGCCACGGTAGAGTGCGCAGAGTCCACCCTCGTTTTTGTAGATGAGTTTCAGGTTTCCCAGCAACGATAAATCCACATTGGAGCCGGCGTTCAAGTGTAGGCCCTTGGCGGTCAAGATCGAGAGCCGCGTCTTGACCAGGTCCAGTGGGTATGTCAGTGCAACCGAGCTGACGCCGGCTACGAGACCAGAGCCCAATTTTTCAATGCTGGCGAAGTCACGTGACCCGCCGGTGACGATGCGTTTCAAGTTGTGGTATACGGTGTACTGGATTGCAGTGTAGGGCACAATACGGATGCAGTTGACACCGTTACCCCGGAAGAGGCCGCTGGCTCCCTCCTCCTTCCAGATTTTCCAGATCGTCGCCAGCGTGCCTCGGCTGTACGACTGCGACGCCCCCTGGACCTGGAACAAGACCTTGACCCGTTCCATGGGCGAGACGGCCGTGCGCGACAGCGCTCCGGCCACGCCGCCTGCTACAAGCGAAAGATACGGCTCTGACACGTGCACCAGATCCATGTCCTGAGAAGAACGAGTACATACATAGTGAAAAATCACCCCTGCTATAATGTGTGAGCTACATAACGAGTACATACATAGTGAAAAATCACCCTTGCTATAATGTGTGAGCTACATAACGAGTACATACATAGTGAAAAATCACCCTTGCTATAATGTGTGAGCTACATAACGAGTACATACATAGTGAAAAATCACCCTTGCTATAATGTGTGAGCTACATAACGAGTACATACATAGTGAAAAATCACCCTTGCTATAATGTGTGAGCTACATAACGAGTACATACATAGTGAAAAATCACCCTTGCTATAATGTGTGTGCTACATAGTTGCCTTGTGCGGTTTAGTTTTCCACCACACGCCCGCCCTTCACGCTCTTGCCCGTCTTCACAATCCTCTCCAACACTGTGTCGTAGTCCACACTTGCACTGGTCACGTGCACCTTCTGCGCGGCCAGGTCCACATTCACCGCGTCCAAGCCTTCCAATCTGCTCAGAGCACGCTGCACCGCCTGCTGGCAGCCGCCACATGTCATTTTCACCTCAAACTCGTACTGGGCCATCGCCAACCGTGTTTCTTAGTAAGAAACCACCTGGGTTAATATTTCCACACCTCTTTCTTCCCGCTACACTGAGAATGGCCAGCACTAAACGTGTCCACCGGCCGAACCACGCCGCCTCCGCGCCGCCAGAGGATCCCCTCGCCGATGTGATCAGACAGAGGGCTTTGCTGGGCAGACAGGCGGTTTTCAACGGCTTCAGCGCCCCTGCTTGTGGCATCCCCTCCTACATGACGGATTTTGAGCAACAGCAGGCTCTCAACAACGCCCGCCGTGTTCAGGTCCCAGCCCACTTGGCCCAGGTGCCCCCTCTCAGCACCCGGGGCTCCACCGTCTCCTCGTTGGGCTCCTTTGCCGAATGGGAACAGCGTGCTAACGACCACCATTGCAAATACGTAGACTCTGCCAGTCGTCCCGTGGGTGCGGGCTCTCAAAAACGTAAGGCCGAGTCCGAGCCCGAGCCCGAGCCCGAGCCCGCTCTTCAGGCCCCGCTCAGTTTCTCCGAAGACTTCTAGTCTCCCCTTCGTCTATACCTATCTCTCTCTCTCTATAGCCTGCTTTTTCCTACCGCTATCTCTCTTTTTCTTCTCACCCGCTGCGGCCCAATATGGAACCCGTGAACCACATCAAAGCGTTGATGTTCCAGATGGCACGGTCGCGGATCCCGGTCCCCATCAGCGACGCGTCCTGGGACACCTTCTTTGTAAACACACTTTCGCTGCAGGAACTGTGCGACTCGCTCACACATGCAGACGTGGAATATCTCAGAGATCAGAACGGAGCCAACTTTGTGAACCTCGTGGCGATCCTTGCAGCAAAGATAGTGGCTCTGGCCTCGGTCACAGACTGCAGACTCGCGCTCTGGCCCCACAGCCAGCTTCTCATGGCCGTCCGACTGCTCTCACGCCTGCTACCGTTTGCCTTTGAACTTGGCCACCAGCATCCTACAGCACGGGCTCTCGACTCCATCTTCTGGTCTTTGGACGCGTCCAACTTGGGACACCACAACCCACATCTGGGCTCGCTGCTCGCGCGGTCTGGAGCGGCCTCGACGCCGCCAGACCCCGATACGGTGGGAAACCACATAGACTCCATGGTGTACGAGGATTTTCCGCTCGGAACGGCTCTCATCCGGTGCTTAGTCCGGCTGCTGTTCACCAACGGCTTCACAGTGGGCGACAAGAGCGTTCCCATGGCGCAGCTCTGGTCAAACGACGTCCAGCTTCGGCTATGGGAACAGGGTATTTCCAGCGCCTCTCCATCTTCTTCTTCCTCCATCTCCTTTGATTCCAATAGGCTGGAGATCTTGCGTCTCATCACCGTGCTCTGTGCAGATCCTCTGTACCATGAGATGTCCGAAGTCACGTGCGCAGGCTCAAAGTTCCTAACCGTCTTGACTACTTCCTTAGACCCCAACTTGGCCACATGTTTCCATGGCTCGTTGCTGAATCTCGCATGCAGATCCACCAAGGATAACAACCACCAGCTGAACCTAAATGGACTTGAGTTGGAGGATCCAGTGCACAAAAAAATCCGACTGGCAATGGTCACCAACGCTATTCAAGTATTCGCGCTCATGATAACGTATCCCATACCCTCAAGTCACAAACCATGGGTCATCAGGCTCAATACAGACCAAGTGCAAAAACCAAGAAACCAGACAAGACTGTTTGCAGCCAAACTAAGCAAATCGTCAGAGATGGAACACGTTATCAAAAACTTGCTCCATCCACTGATGAAACCAATATTGACATCCAACACCACGGCCATGTTTCTGCTCAATAGCAACTCATACCACGTCTGGTCAATGGAGCTGCTCACAATAACCTTGGAGCTCTTTCAGAGTAACCCGAAATTCAGATACATGTTGGCCAGCTTGTTAAACAGTAGAATATATTTCATCCTCCTCTACTACATTGTCAAACTCAAAAATGATGACAGGTACATCAATTTTATCAGACTTTGTGCTAACTTCTTCCTCATACTCACCAACGACGAATTCAATTCTCAAAATTTCCTAAAAGACATAGATGCCAACTTCTTCGATATGGTCCCCCAGTTGTTGAAACAGGATCTCAATGACGTCGTGGGTTTATCCAATAGAGATTACTTCCTCCTACAAATTTCAAAGCTCCTACAAAGTGACGACGTTCCTAATGTCTTGACTTCCACCATGATCCATGTCGTCTACAACCTAATATCTATCCACACAGTTCAAAATGGTCAAAATGGAGTCGAAGAAGAAACCATTGTGTTATCCATGCGTAAAATGTCAATCAAAAATGGGAAAACCTGTGTTGGTGGATCTATCAATCAAATCTCATTGAGTGCGTCCATGTCTATAATTCAACTGTTAAGCAAGATGGTATCTAAAAAGGCTATCGATTTTGACGAAGATTATCTCAACACCATTGCACTCATTCTCAAATCATTGTGTCAATGCATCACCAAAGCGCCTAATGATTCAGTCATACTATTGTACATAATCTGTAAAAACTATCAAGTTTTACAAAAAATTCAAGCATTTGTCAAGGCCATTTCTGAAAAGCAACTGAATGAACGATTCCAACGAGAAAGAAATGAAGATTTGGGCATTATCTTAGCTCCTGATAATAATAATAACTCATCTTCGCTATCGTTACCACAATCGCCAATGTTTGCTCAAAATGAGTATCTACCACCATTGTCACGTCAAACTACCATTGAATCACATAAGTCCGATCACGAAGAAAAGTCTTCCAACTCCAAATTGAGTTTGCAAGAAGACGGTGGTAGAACAGAATGTATTATCCAGCCCAATGATGATGTCAACTTGTTCAAACCTCATTTACCAGTAGGTATGAGTGAAAACGGATTGAAAAAACGTAATAAATACGATCGGCTTGAAGATAATTGGGTTGGTAAGATTGCCCTCAGGATTCTATTCAAACTGTGTAAATTCATAAATGATGAATTTGGGGTTTACAACTCAAATAGCAATGAATTTGGCAAAATAATAACAAAAATGACCAAAATGGGTGTCTCGAGAATTTGTAAATTGGTTCCTATTGAAGATGATTGTTTTCATTTAATTAAAATCCATTGGTCAAAAGAATCCATTGGTTGGGTAATTAGCAACATTTGGTCATTGATCTTTCTGAATTATCTAGTTTACACCAAAAAGACAATAATTCAAGATATCATCCAAAGAGCAACTTCAAGTTCATTTTGGGGGTCCTTTTCTTGGGGAAAATCTAATGATTCTAACAATAATAAGGATCTGGATTTGGACCCCATCACAAATCAAAATTTTATTCCAAAAAATACCCAATTAGAAGCTAACCTCATACCTGCTTCCATCTTTTTGGGTACCAATGTTGTCTTATTGAAAATCAATCCCAGATTACTAAAAGATCATTACCAATTACAACAAGTTGGTCCAGTGGCAGGAAATTTCATAGAACGTCATTCAAGTTCATCCAATGGGGCGGTTGAAGGATTTTGGAGAAGACAAAGTGTTGCACGACAAGGTAGTTTTGATTCAATTCGTGGTATGAGAGGTAGGTGAAGTCAAGCACGGCATTATTGTTCTCATTCATATTAGCATTGTGTATCTATAGAAATGTATACGTAGAACAATACAAAGGTTGGCGGCATCTTCAACGTCTGCCCTTGGTCACAACTGTGAACCCATCGTCGTCGATGATAGGACCCTTGGATGCAGTGCTAGCACCGACGGCCGGTCCTGATTCGTCCACGTCCATTTCATAGTCTCCATCTTCGTCACCTTCTTCGTCTTCGTCAGATGGATTCATTGGATCACTTTCAACATTGACCAACACCTTGGCCTTGTTCCCAGTTAGCCATTTTTGGTACATAGCTTGGATCTTATCAAACTGGGCAACCTTACAATCGTTGTAAACTTTAACAATCTTTTCAGCCACAGAAACAGTTGATCCGTCTTCTAAGATGGTATCAAATTCGTCTTCCATTATTCCATTAAGTAATTCATGAATATAGATGATATCAATGATATCTCTTGATGCAAATTCGTCAATAATCACACCTGTGATCCAATCACGTTTTTCCTCACTGTTGGATCCTCCCCATTGGTTATCAACCGCTGTTTTAAGTGTTGGCCAGAGATGAATTACCATTGAAACCCCAAGCTCAAAGTTCGCGTTCTGCTTTTCTGATCCAATAGGATACAAGCTTACGCCCGGAAGCCCACTGGTTAAAGTTCCAGGGTCGTTAAGAAGAATATCAGCCATGTTTATAAAAGAAACACGATAATCTCTCTCTCCATCTTTCAGGATAAGAAAAAAAAAAAAATTTCTTTGTTATTTTTATCACGTGATTTCTTTCCCGACCAAGATTCTTGATATTCCTTTGTAATTTCATTTTTATCCATTTGTACTTCTTCGACATTCAACATGGACGCAAAGACTAAACTCGCTGCACACGAGAATCAGCTGAAAATTAAGAACGCAATCAAGAGAGTTCAAGAAAGAGTAGATAGAGAGGGCTTAGAGGAGTCTGCGACGATATTCGTTGACAACGAGGGTGTTGAACATAGCACCGTTGACAGAGTTGTTTCTTCAGTTGTTCCTCCTGAAACATCCGTGCCAACTGATTCAGAAGTCTTTTCAAATAAGGATGGTCTTCCAAATTACCGTTTCATCATGGACCATTATCGGAAGCAGGGTAAACTATCTCAAGAACAAGTTGTTCGGATAATAATAATGGCTACGAACATTTTCCAGACGGAGCCAAATGTGCTCCAAGTTGCATCTCCAGTCACTTTGTGTGGTGACATCCATGGTCAACTGTTTGACCTGTTCAAATTGTTTGAGATATCCGGCGATCCCCAAGATACGTCATTTCTGTTTTTAGGTGATTATGTCGATAGAGGGTCGTACTCGTTGGAAGTCTTGATCATTCTGTATGCAATGAAGATCAACTTCCCAAAAACATTTGCAATGCTTAGAGGTAACCATGAATCCGCACAAATGACCTCACATTTCACCTTCAAATCTGAATGCTTGAGAAAATATTCAAGAAAAGTTTACAATGAATCGTTGAGATCGTTCAGTGCACTACCTATTGTTGCCATCATGAATAAGCAATTCTTCTGTGTTCATGGTGGGATATCAAAGGACATCAAATACATTTCGGATGTTGAGTCAATTAATAGATTTTTGATTGACTTTCCAAATCATGGTCCTTACTGTGATCTGATGTGGTCTGATCCAAGTCCAAACTACGATAAAAATGACGGTAAAGAAAGTGATTTTGCTGAAAATTATGAAAGAGGCTGCTCTTACATGTATTCATACAAGGCAGTTACCAAGTTTCTACAAAGAAACAATCTATTATCTATGATTAGAGCACATCAAGCGCAAGACAAAGGTTATAGAATGTATGAATCAACGGCCCAATCCTTCCCTTCTATAATTTCATTGTTTTCTGCTCCTAATTATTGTGGTTCTTACGGTAATAAGGCAGCAGTCCTAAAATATGATGTTAGCACTATGAACATCAAACAGTTCAGCTCTCAGCCTGAACCATACCACTTACCAAACGAAATGAATGTATTCACTTGGTCTGTTCCATTTGTCGCTGAGCGTGTTTGCGAAATCTTATTGGCCATTTTGAATATTTGTACTGATGATGAATTGGAAATGGATTCCTTATCCACTCAATTGGTCAATTCCGTTCATGAAATTGATAATAGTAGTAAGAAGAAGATTGATTTGAAGGAAATGACAAGCGATCTTATAAAGAAGGTCGATGAGGTATCTGTCAATACACAAACAGAAGGCGAAAGTGAAAGTGAAAATGAAAATGGAAATGAAAATGAAAATGGAAATGAAAATGAAAATGGAAATGAACAAGACACCCTACCCCATGGCGTACGCCACTTTGATAGATCTAGCGAATTTGATAGAGCTTCTTTACGTAAGAAGGTCTTGGCCATTGGTAGACTTTCAAGAATGTTCCAATTGTTAAGACAAGAATCTGAAAAGGTGGAACAATTAAGAAACTTGTCTGGTGGTTTGAATTTGCCAAAGGGTGTCTTATTAGACGGTGCTGATGAATTAGACAGACAGTTGTCACATTTTGAAAGAGTCAGATTGGCTGATTTATCCAATGAAGGTATACCCAAGGCAGATAAGATCACTGAATCTGATCTAGACATTTGAAGAAATTTTTACATTACCAAGGACTATAATATTGTGTGCACTGGCTGTGCTCTCTCTTTTTAATTTTTATTTCCAACTTCATTACTGTTGGTATTTCATAACATAAAACTAAAACTAACTATTCCTTGGTGGGAGGTAACCCTTCATTTTTCAAATCCAAATCTCTAGCCTGTGTGAAACCATGTATCACATTGTGTAATTCTTCACGCCCGTTGATCAATGTAGTCTTTGGTAAAACACCATTGTTGAAATTTTTAATCTGGTCAACTTTTTCAACTTCACTACGCAACAAGCCAAGCATGCGTGACATACGTCCCAAGGCCAGGATTTTGGAACGTAATTTCTCTTTCAACATTTCATCTGACAAAGCAGAAGAGTTTCCGGCTTGTTCTTCATGTTGATCCTTTATTGTGGTTTCCCCTAATGCTTGTGTTATCGTGTCAACAGGTAGTGCCATTTGCAACTCTTCGGCACTGGTGATGTTAACAATTGCTTTCAAAATGTCAAACACTTTTTCGACTGCAAATGGTAGGGACCATTCTAAAGCATTCATGAAATCAGGTAGATAGTATGGTGTACTGGGGTTGGAATTGAATTGTTTCACATTGAACAATTCACCATCGTATATTAGAGTAGCAGCTTTATTTTGATATGTATGACAATAATTAGGAGCTGAGAATAAAGTGATCATCGTAGGAAAATGGGTTTCTGGATTGGTTTTGTACATTCTGTATCCCTTATCTTGTGGTTGATGGCCTCTTATAACACATAGTAAATCATTTGTGTCCAAAAATCTAATCATTGCTTCATATGAAAAGAACTCCGAACAACGTCTATCTGAGTTGAATTGGAACAATTCAGTTTTATGTTTATCCTCATCATAATCACTAACAGGATCTGACCATAGGAGGTCGCAAAACAAACCTCTGCTGGGGGTGTTCACGACAAACCGGTCGATTTGATTGATTTGGTCTAATGATATCAATTCTGAAGAAATTCCCGCATGAACACAGAGAAATTGGTCGTTCAGAACTGCAGCGAGGGGTAGAGCCATGAAGGATCCTACTGATGCGTTGAACAGTTTTTCAGAGTATCTCTTTTGGCATTCCAATTGGAAAGTGAAATACTCTGTCATTCTCTTACATTCATGGTTACCTCTGAGTAGAAAGATTCTATCCGGATATGCAATCTTCATCGCATATAACAACACCAGAACTTCAATCGATCTATCGCCACGGTCCACGTAATCTCCGAGAAAGATGTACTTCATGTTTTGCTTTCCTTCTTCGTCGGGATACCCGGAACATTCAAACATTTGGAATAGATCAAACAATTGGCCGTGGATGTCTCCAATGACAACACTAGGCACTCCAACTTGGAGCAAGTTTGGCTCCTTAGCCATAATTTCTCCTGCCTTGTCAATTATACTCAATAGCTGATTCTCTGTCAAATGGCCCTCCTTTTTGAAATGGTCCACCATGAACCGCCAGCTGGGAGTCCCATTTTTATCAAAAAGCACCTCATCACTGGGCCTTCTGGTTTCAACCTCAGGGACTGATTTCACAATTCGTTCTTTGGTGTTATATTTCACCCCATCTGCCAATTCAAACGTTGTTCTTCCTTTCTCTGCGGTAGTCTCTCTAGAATGCAACTGTGCAATTGCATTGGTGATTTTGATTGAGAGATCACTTTTGCTTTCAGCCATCTTTTTAGATAACTCACTGTTTAGGAGACGAGGCCTTTGTATTTTTCATAGCCTTGTGACTTATCGGAGCGAATTAAAAATAACAAATGTATTCTAGCAACACTTGTGAGACGTTTTATAAACTGCAGATGTGCTCCACATGTGCGCAAACACTGGTTCATATGGTATGCAGCTTTTCAGCTTTCAAATACAATGAAAAGACCCCAAATCACGCTTTTTCTAATTCTCAATTTTTAAAATTGACCTATTTCAAGCACAAAAAACCCACATGGTGGTATTTCCAAGGTGGCTAAACACAAAACTTGCACTTTCAACACTAAATTCCAGCATTAAACACGTTAAAATTGCATTCTCATTTTTAGTCACGTGACCTGCTATTTTTAGCACTTTTTAACGGTTTCAGATTTCAATTTTCCATAAAAGGAATCAAATTTCCCATTCTCCTTTTGATTTCAGCCCTGGATCAGAACAGAAAGCAGTCTTCTTTGTTCGATGGCTGAAAACCCGTTCCATTTTGGCGACGACTCTGATGCCGAGTCCAATTTTACTGCCAACCACGCTGTCAGTATGCCCCATTACGCGTCTGGTCCATTTGAAACAGAAGACGCGTTTAGCGATCCAGAACATAGCGTGTTGGTTGATTACATTCACAGTGATGAGGAGTTGGGAGACCATTACAATTATCGTGGAAATACTCTGGGTGCTCCTGCAAACTCCCATTCCAGAATGGACCCCTTCCACGCCACTGGGATGGAACTTCATGATCTTTCTACTGAGCCAAATTATGAAACAGGCTATGGAAATGAAGGATATCGGTCAGCTTATCATGGAAACGAGTACGACAATTCCAGAGTCTCCAACTATGATGATTCACGCTTAATAAATACATACAATGGGGCTACACACCTGAATCCACCAACTTCTCAAGATTACTATCAGTATTCTCCAGCCTCCTCCAATATGTATCTTACTCAGCAAATGGGAGCTAATCACCAATCTATGATTATGACAGACGGCTTTGAAAGAGACGAGGATGAGGAGGACTTTGATGAGCCAATTTCAATTGAAGAGGACGATTACATTGATGAAGATCAAACTAATGCTGTTGAAGCAGGTGAAAATAAAGTCACCCTATTGAATGACCAATATTACAGTTTTGATTATCCTGTTCCCAAATCCTTGGTCAATAAATTGCCCTTTGATAAGGCTAAGGAAATGACCGAGTTCACACATATGCGTTATCATGCTATTACCGCCGATCCAAAAGATTACAGGGCAAACGCAAACTCAGCTGCCAACGACTACATCAACCGCTATCCGTTCAGACAATCCTTGTACAGATATCCAAGACAAACTGAATTGATGATTGTGTGTACTATGTACAATGAAGACGAAGTCTTATTAGCCAGAACTTTGAAAGGTGTGTTTAAGAATATCAAGCACATGGCAAATAAACGTTACAGTGAAACTTGGGGAACCAATTCTTGGAAAAAAATCGTTGTTGTCATTGTTTCTGATGGTAGATCCAAGATTAATGCAAGATCAAAAGCGTTGTTGACTCTATTGGGTGTTTTCCAAGAAGACATTATGCAGGAAAAGGTCAATGATAAACAAGTCAATGCACATTTATTTGAATACACCACCACTCTTGGTATTGGTAAATTCAAATCTGATAACAATGGTAATACTACGGTTCCTATTGGTGCTGACAACAAAACAGTTCCTGTTCAACTGATGTTCCTCTTGAAAGAACAAAATATGCAAAAGATCAATTCTCACAGATGGGCACTCAATTTCATCGCACCAAATATTAAACCAGAAGTTGTCATCTTGTTGGATGTTGGTACCGAACCAGGTCCAACTTCCATCTATAAATTATGGCAAGCTTTCAAAGATCCAAAAGTTGGTGGTGCATGTGGTGAAATTAGAGCAATGTTGGGTAATCATGCCAGTATGAACGATGATGGTTCATTTTTAAAGAAAATTGGTCGTAAAATTGGTTTCTTATTTTGGGATTTCACAACTTGTTTATTAAATCCACTAGTGGCGGCTCAGAACTTTGAATATAAAATATCTAACATTTTGGACAAACCAATGGAATCTGCCTTTGGTTTTGTCACAGTTTTGCCAGGTGCTTTTAGTGCTTATAGATATTCTGCCTTACAAGGTGACCCATTGGCTGCTTATTTCCATGGTGAAGATATGAAAACGAATTACGACAAACCTGCTGGTGTTTTGGAATCAAACATGTATTTAGCTGAAGATAGAATTTTATGTTTTGAATTGGTTGTTAAAAAATCAAAATCATATCTTTTACGTTACATTCATGATTCTTATGCCGTTACTGATGTTCCTTCTCAAGTTCCTGAATTCATTAATCAAAGGCGTAGATGGTTAAATGGGTCATTTTTTGCGGCTGTTTATTCCATTTTGCATTTCTACAGACTATTATCTTCTTCTCATAATGTCTTGAGGAAATTCTTCTTGATCATTGAAATCATTTATCAAACTATCTCAGTGGTTCTTTCTTGGTTCAATCTTTCAATGTACTTTTTAGTTTTCAGAATTTTGTGTCTAGACATCATTGGTATTATCAATGAAAGGGCAGGTAACATTTGTGCTGTTGTTTTCTTATGGGTCTACATTTGTGCTTTGGGCTTATCTTTTGTTTTATCTTTCGGAAACAAGCCAAGTGAAGCTAAATGGCTTTACACTTTAGCATTTGCTCTATTCTCATCAATTTTTGTTTACATGTCCTATGCTGTTGTGATGCTATCGATTAATTCATTTAGGTCTGTTGAACAAGAAGTGGGATCAGATTTAAGTTTGAATAATGCTGTTGAATATTTAAAAAACGCAAAATTTAGAAACTTAACGGTTTCTTTGGCAAGTACTTATTTCTTATACATCTTGGGCTCTTTGGTATTCTTTGATGTCTTCCATTTATTTGCATGCACTTTACAATATTTATTATTGTCACCTGCTTATATCAATGTTTTAGCAGTTTTTGCATTCTGTAACATTCATGATATTTCTTGGGGTACAAAGGGTGCTTTAACAACTGTTGCACCAAAAGCTGCAACAGTTCAAAACAATTCTGATGGTCCAAATGAGCTTCTATTATCAGAAAAGCTCAATGATCCTGAAACAATGTACAATGAAGCGGTTAACGTCTTGAAAAATAATCAATCAGAACAAGACTCCCATGACACTATGAAAATAAGTGAAAAGAATTATGCTATTGGTAGAACTTACACTGTTATTCTATGGTTGGCTACTAATCTGGCATTGATTATTGTTGTTTTGAGAACTGGTGGTTTAGAAGATTTCACTACATATGAACTAACTAAGGGCCAAACTAAGAGAAACTATTGGACTAATAACAGTGTTGGTGATGTTTTTATGACTGTGATTTTATGGACTGTGGCAGGTTTGGCCCTGTTTAGATTCATTGGGTGTGTTTATTACAGGATTTCATTTTTCCTGAATAGAAGGTTCTATTCTCATGACAAAGTTCGTGATCCAAGGGTGTGACCCCAATCTCATTATTCTTATAAATTGTATTTTTAATCATTATAACTGTTACGATAGCGTTTTTTAAATTTCTAAATACTTATTCCTGTTCCTCCAAATTATTTAATTTTATTGAAAGCTTCATCGACGAAATCCAACGATCCTTCACTTAACTTAGATTGTATTTTGCCGCCCAATTTATTATCTATATTAAGTTTACCGTTGATAGAACATGATAACCTAGTAAGTGCTTTCAAAATGGTGACTTTGAATTCACCCCAATTATTTTGAGTTTTAACATCATGTTCTAAGAAGAAACTTAAATCATTTTGATTTTCAATAAGGTAATTCCAGTTACCCATAATCCTTCTTTTGTCACCAATCTGATCGAACTTAGATTTAATCAATTCAAAAATGAAATTGGCCACAATTCTGTTTCTGTTTCTTTTCAAGATAGATGCCTTTGAATTAATATTGGCTGATTTCAATTGTGAATTTAGCATTGTCTCAATTGACAAAACAGACAAATACATTGGCAATTCACTTGAAAGTGCAGTGTTGATTTGTTTTTTTGTTCTTTTCTTCTTCTTTTGACCATCAAAATCAAACAACAAACTGGAATCATCAAATGTAGCCAAGATTGAAGGTTCTAAAGCTCTTGTCTCTTCAATACTAAAAATTGTTTTCTTATCTGGTTTATACATGTATTCGTTTGGCATGAGATATTTTTCCAATTGGTCCTGTGCAGTGGTTCTTTTATGATCATTTGGCCCCTTTGGTTCATCTGTAAGTTTGATATTACTTTTCTTTTGTGTGTGGTTTGCTTTTTGATGTTGTGGTTGCTGTTTAACAGTATCTGCTGCTTGTTCAGCTGAATTTTGTTGTGATTCGGCAGATGGTGGTTGTTCTTTGTTTTCTTCAATCTTTTCCTCTTCGATGAAATTCTGTCTTAATGATTTCATAAATCCAGCATATTCAACTTCTTGCTCGGTGTCATAATCATTCAAATATTGATCGACCATCTTATCTGGTGCATCAAACGATAAAGGAGGTAAGAGCATCAACATGATATTAACTATCTCGTTTCTTTCGGAGGCAGGATCCATTAGCAGATTCCAAAATTCAACCCCAAGAGGAATTCTACTCGCAACAGATTCAACATACATTTGATTGTTGAATGGATTATGCAACATTCTTGTTATGTCAAGATTAGTCTCTGTGAATGTGTAAATGAGATATAAGAATCTGTTCACTTTTTCAGCAGGATTCAAAGTTGGTCTCAGAAATATATCGTTGAACAAAGAGCCTGTTGAAAGATATTGCATATCATTGAAATTGGATTTTGGTTGAGCGGAGGGTGGATAGAAACTTCTACCGAGTTCGGTTTCATTCAAAGACAGTTGGAAAATAACAGTCACAATGTTGTACTGAATCATTGGTGAGTTGGTTGCCTCAAGAAACTCGGCTAATGATGTTGGTAATTGGTCAAGATCGTTCACTGATTTCAAAATCGATTTGATTCTTGGTGTATCTTGTAACTGTCTAACTGACATAGTTGCATCTGGTTCGGTCTTGGAAAACGTTGGGACTATTGTTTTCTTTCTCTTTTTGTCATCCTCTTCTTCATAATTCTTCAATTGGTCGCTGATAACATAATATTGGTCAATAATTGAAAAATGGTGTCCAATTTGAAGTGATGGAATGGAATGGTACGTTCTGAACTGTGACTTCATTTCATAATCAAAGTTGATGGTCGTATTTAAACGTCCAATGTTGACTAGCAAACAGATAATGGTGAAATTCATTGCATACTGGATATCCAATAGTAATCTTGTTTTCAGCACTTTAGAGATCTTGTTTGATTTGAAAAGAGTGACCAGATACAATTCAAAAAAATTAAGATATCTTCTATCGTGAGGAATGGCTTCTCCACTTGAAGCTCTGATGAAGTTGAAAAACTCGGGCCAATCACCGCCTGATTCGAAATATGGATTTCTAAACACTCTGTTATGGTTAAAGAGTAATCTCATGAGAAACTCAAACTGGACTTCGTTTCTCCAATATGGCTCACCATCGTTCTTCTTCAGATGTCTAGAGCGTGCACTTGATTGTGGCACTCCAAGAGGAAGAGGGGGGTTCAATTCAACAGAACGGTCTTGTTTTCTTTTGCGTGTGCGTTTTTCGGGAGTTGCTTCCGTTTCCACAGAAGCAGCAGGCGCAGTATCGCCTTCTGTTTCGTTGACGGTTGGAGGATTGAGAAGGTCAGCAAGCGCAGACATTGGGTAGCAGAACAAACTGAACAACCACGGTTTGGCCCTTCATTTTTCGGTTTCCCTTGTATTTTTCGTGGCGCTGCGAATTTGGTGTCGTGGAACCACAAAATCTGTGTCGCAACATTCCACTGAATTTTGTCGTGATTTTTACAGCACGTGCTGATTGGGATTTAAAATTAATTAAAGAAGGCATCATTGCTTCTTATTATTAACGTGTTCAGCATTGCCACTTGTTCTTTTTCCATTGAAAAAGACGAAAGATTTCTTTGTATTCTCCCTCTCTCTTATCTAGATACACTATGCTGTTTGGTGTTAAACTTCAGAACGAGATCTACGCCCCTTGGACTCAATACTATGTGGATTACGATGGGTTGAAGAAACTTCTCAAGGAAAACGTCCTCAATGACCTGGATCCTGTCAAGTCAGCGTGGACAGAAAAGGATGAGTCTGTTTTTGCTGAAAAACTTGACAAGGAGTTGGAAAAGGTTTACTCTTTCCAAGTTTCCAAATACAAGGAATTGGATTCTGAGATTTCTGCTTTGGAATTGCAGTCTGAAAAATTCCTTGAGTCTCTTGAAAAGAATGGCAACACTTCAAACACTCAATTGGAACCAATGGAGTTCCAAAAAAAATTAGAAGAATTGTTGTCTTTGACTAATGAATTGGATCATTTCTCAAGATTGAATTTCACTGGCTTTGTCAAAATCGTCAAGAAACATGATCGATTACATCAAGGCTACTCTGTTAAGGCATTGTTAAATGTTAGAATGCAAGAATTGCCTTTAAACAACATTTCCGAAGATACTTCTCCTTATCTTTTCAGAATTTCGACCCTCTACACTTTCATTAGAGATCAACTCAATGCTAAATCTTTGTCCACTTCATTGAAAGAGTCATTCACTAAGCTTTCAACTTCTGGTAAGTTGTCTACCACTCCAAGTGCCAACACAAGTTCAAACGATAACACTTTCAAGGTGCTGAAGTTTTGGATTCATCCTGATAACCTAATGGAAATCAAAACTACTATCTTGAGACATTTACCTGTTTTAGTTTACAATTCTAATCCTAATGACAATGATGAGGACGATGATGAATACACCAGTGACCCAACCATTACTTCCTTGTATTTCGATAACAGACATTTTGAATTGTACAACAATAAGTTATTGAAACAATTGAACAAAACCCCATCAGTCAGAATTAAATGGACTGGTAAGTTGAAAAATAACCCTGAATTAACTATTGAAGAAAAGACTTTTGATTACGATACTGGTAAATCCGATGATATTAGACTTACATTGAAAGAAAAATACATTAATGATTTTATTTTCCCACAAAAGGACAAGGCAGATTCAATTGATCATATCAATGATGAATTTAATGATGATGAAGATGATGAAGTTTTCACTCCATACAAACATCATAAGCAAAAGAAACCGTTCACTTTGAAAACTTATGTTAAAAGATTGGAAAAGAGAGGTTTCGAACAATCTGATATTGATAAATACATTCATGATTTTGAAACTTTGCAAAATGCTATTTTAAAAGAAGATTTACAACCAACTTTAAGAACTGTTTTCACTAGAACTGCCTTCCAAATGCCTGGTGATGATAGAATTAGAATCGGTATTGATTCTGATATTTTATTTATTAGAGAAGATTCTTTTGATACCAAGAGACCTATTAGAAATCCTGGTGAATGGCATAGAAAGGACATTGATTCTAACATCAATAATCCATATTCTTTATTAAGAAAAGGTGAATTCTCTAAATTCCCATATTCTGTCATGGAAATTAAGGTTGCATCATCAATTTTCAACAATCCAAATTCTAAAACTTTGGCGTGGGTTAATGAATTAGTCAACTCCCACTTAGTCAAAGAGGTTCCTAATTTCTCCAAATTTATTCAAGGTATTTCTTCATTGTTCCTTGAAGATGAAAATTTGGACATTCTACCATTCTGGTTACCGGAATTAGAACATGATATTAGAAAGAATCCTGAACAAGCTTATAAAGATTCCAAGGATAAGAAAATCAAGGAATTAAAGCAAGCTGAAGTTTTGAAGAATTTAAAGAAAAAGATTGGTAAATCCATTCAACCAGAAACTGATGCTAACAATGTTCATTTAGAAGCCATTGTTGAAGGAGAAGATTTGGATCTTGAATCATCTGATGATGAAGATTCCTTTGAGCCAGTTCAACCTACTCAACAACAAAAAATGTTTGTTCCAACTTCTAAGGATGGTACATCCACCTTGAGTACTACTGCGTCAGGTATCCTTGAAACCATTGCACAAAGAAGAAAGAGAAAGACCAATATGGCAGAATTGTTGATGCCTGTCTTTATTAGCTCTTCAAAATTGGATGGTTATGAATCGGAAGATGAAGAAATTGAATTACCTCCAGGGGTTGTTAAACCAACTCAATTAATTCGTCAATCTGGTCCTGTTAAAGTTGAAGCTAAGGTTTGGTTGGCAAATGAACGTACATTTATTAGATGGTTACATGTTACCACCTTATTAACTGCATTGACTTTCTCTATTTATGGATCAGTTAATTCATCTCATTTCCCTAGGTTGGCGAAAGATTTGGCATACATCTATTTTGTTTTAACTATTTTCTCAGCTGTTTGGGCCTATGGTATTTATCATAAAAGATTGGAATTAATCAAGGCTAGAAGTGGTCAACATTTAGATGGAATGTTAGGTCCATTGGTTTTGGCAGCTGTTTTAGTTCTTACATTAATCCTCGAATTTTATGCTGGCTTGAAAAAATGGCATAACAAGGGTGAGGCAGTTACAATGTTGATTGCGGCTAACGTTGAAAGCGCCAATTTGAACCCATTAACTAGATGGGCTCTTGAAAAGTTGTTTTCCTTAGTTGCCTAATGAGTTTATCGCCATTACATCATAATCATTATATATAATTAAATCTACATAATTAAAAGAGTATTCTAATCAAATATTAAAGCTATTTAGCATATTGGCGTAATTGATTTTTTATCAAATTGAACCTTTCTTCAGTATGGATTTGCTCGTTGAAATCTTCAACATTTTTACTATAAGCCGAAAAACTGGATGATTTTCTTGTTGGCTTAGTTGTAATAGAAGTAAGAGGTGCGCCGGCTGTATTGGGCTCTGAGGTAATCCAAACGGCATTCCCTTCATTTTTTAAATTCTTAGGGGGGGTATATATAGTGCCTTCGTCTTGTTCAATATTGGGTTCACTATCAACAATGTTTTCAGGTTCATAACTTGAAATACAAGTTAGGAAAATCTGTACACTTGCTAAAAGATTGAAACTTTCGATTTTAGTCAAATTGTTTATTTCAAATAACTGAGCAAGATCCTTCTTCAAGAGCATCAGAGAATAAACAAATCTCACGCATAAACTTATATTATGACCTGTAAATAATGGATAAACGTCGCCCTTTGGATTGATTTCATCTTGTGGTTGAAGCTCAGCAGTTCTTATTGCCAGCTTGATGCTAGAAATTGGATTGTTGATGTATGAATGGGAGCCTAAATATCTTATAGGATAACGTAATTTGATCTTCATTATCTTAGCAAATGATAGTATCATAAAGGAAATGATACCGACTAGAGAGTTTAATTTTTCAATATTTGTCAAAGACAATTGAGAAAGTCTTTGAATCAACTCAACTCTTGTTGAGCCGTGGGGCCCATTAGAAAAGATTGATTTAAAAACTGGGAATGATAATGTTAATGCACTTGGTAGTTTGATATCAAACAATTGAAATTCCATTTTACCTGTTAATGAGGATTTTGTTTGTTGAATTGGAAAAACAAACATGAACACAGATGATATTCTTGATTTTTCAGTATTTATTTCACGCATACATTTTCGATTATTGATTTCATATTCTTCACGCTCTTCTTTCAAAGATTGTATTTTTGAAACATCCGAAAACGATCGGCTGGATGAGACTGATTTTAATCTTTCTGCTTCAAACTGGGTCAACTTTTGGAGTTTTTCAAGCAATACATGGTTTTCTATTTTTTTGCATTCAAATTTGTCAAACAGTTCATTGGTGAGGAACTTGGATTTTGAAATGTCCATCTCGATTTTATCAATGGTATCTTGTTTATCTAGATTTGTTTGTGATTGCTTACTTATTCTATTCTTCAATTCTATGTTTGTCAGCATGAGATCTTCTATGACCCTACTGAAATTGTTCAACTTCATTGTTTGATCATACGAACAAGATTTTTCCCGTATCTTAACAGTCGCTAGCAAATCACTAGCCTTCGAGATATAATTTGTCTGTAATGACTTCAAATCGGCAGTTACCACAGCATCTTCGTTGGGCAAGGTGTAATAGCAATCATCTGAAAGTTTGAATATAATCAACTTGGATATGTCTACCTTCTGTGTGATGAGTGCTAAGCTATCACCGATACAGATCAACAATGATAATTTTATATGGTATTGGCGATTAAGACTCCATTGATCCTTAGACTCCATTCTGTAAAGATTCACGGTGAAGGATCTGTTGTTCATATGAATGTCGACTGGATCTTCAACAATAGAAAACTTATCAAACACTCTAGAAATGTAAAATGGAGAATCCACGTTTAAAAAAGGATTGAAAGTGTAGAAGGTTTCTTGGTAAGTGTTCAAATACTCATTCTGTGAATTCAATTGATTCTGAACTATTGCGTCTTTACCAAGCAACAAGCCTGCTGTTGCGGTACTTGAACTCGCGACTCTTCTGAAACCCATCTGGCCCTTCTTTCGCAAGTTATGAGAAGACTTTGATTGCAGTTTATTGAGCCGTTGCTTGGAAACTAACGCTGTGTCATCAATGGCTTGTGTCTGTTTTCGAATCGTCTCT
The DNA here is from genome assembly GCA_030462855.1 of Saturnispora bothae. Lineage (NCBI taxonomy): Eukaryota > Fungi > Ascomycota > Pichiomycetes > Pichiales > Pichiaceae > Saturnispora > Saturnispora bothae. The sequence continues at coordinate 2,465 of JAKVQQ010000003.1, read as the reverse complement.
TCTAGCCCTGGTATCAATGTATTTATTTGTATTGATCTTAGATGTCGTATTTTGCGCATGTTTGGGGGTAGAAAAACGCAATTTGAGTGGTCTAAAACCATATTCCCGTCCTCCAATTGTCCAAATCTCGCAGCCTGTAATCTTGGCAACGATACCATCGCAAAACACGGCTAAATCCAACCACAAAGCTTAAGAAGAAGCTTACGCAATAATCCGATATTACATAATTTTCTTCTAAATCGCTGAGAGTTACTTTCTCTTTTCTACTTCTGATCCACTTATGACGTTTGCCGTCACGGTGGCGCATTTTTGTGAAATTCACGGGCCTTCTATGGTCATGTGTGCACAGCAAGTGGAAAATCCGGCGGAAATAGAGGCCTTCTACGGCTCTGCAATCCCCGAATCTCAGTTGTGCCAGTCTTGTAGACTCAGATTCGGTGGTAGCTGTGATGAGATGGAGATCACGACCATTCGCACGCAGTCCAGTTTTAGCGGACGGGTTTTCATTAGTACCCAATTTCCCTCGGACCGAAGCATCTATTCATCCTTACGTCAGATCATCATGAGAGTTTTCACTGTGGAAACAACTGTTGATATCACTAAGCCGTTGATGTTTGGTGATTCAAAGCAGGGCTACACTTTGGCAGTGTGTTTTAAGTTGCATGACAAGACTGCCAGAGGTGCCGAGCGAAAATACGCCATTCTAGTTTCTTCCGATAAGGAATCAGACTTGCTTTACAATTATACGTTTATCATGGCGAATCTATTGAAAATGGTGACTAAGATCACTAGCAAGGCCGCAGCGGTTTATGAGGCTAACAACTCCAATCATGAGGGAGACCAAATGATGAACAACGACATTTATCTTCGAAGATCAACAAATATGCCAAAGGCTAAAAGCATGGTTGACATTCTGGACGATGAGTCGTTTTTCAGTAAGATCCATCTTTGGGCAGCCTTCTTGCTAGACAAAATTGAAGACGAGTAATGGAGCATGTTCGATATACTAATGATACCTCTACGTTTATACATATATACCACTTTTTTATACAGCATTTTTTATATCGCTATTTTAATCCTGCTTTGCAATGCTAATTTTAAGTAATATTATTGCAGCGGTGCATGAGTTTCTCGCCAAGTTTTAAATTTCTTGGTCAACGAAACATTAAATGCAGCAATAGCTTCCGCTCGAGGAATGGTGGATATCTTTCCTTGTTTCGTTTCAAACTTGAAAACATTGATTTGCTCTTCCTCCTTTTTATTTTCCAAAATGAACTTGTTTATCTCATCCAATTTGTCTCCCAAAACTCTATCCTGATTCATGAACTTCTCATACAAGCCAGGATAATGTTGCTTAACAAATTCACATAAAGACTCTAGTTTAACCCAAAATGCACAAACAACAAAAGAAGCGTCATTCCGTATTCCAATTAATAACGTATCTTGTCTGCCAAAAAAGGACTGGAATAAAAACTTGCCTATTTTGACCTTGAAGGCATTTATATTTATCTTCATCCATTCTAGTTTTTCAATATCAGTAGTAGATTCAGTAAAATGGGGTATCTTACTGCAGAGATTTAGTTTGATTTCAACATAATAATCAACCTTCTTTTTATATGAGAATTTTGAGCTGTAACCTTCTCTAACCCCGTCAATTTCGGCCACTGAAAGGTACAAATATTTTCCAAATTGGCCTTTGTATAATGCTTTGTAATGGTCATTGTGTGGAATGGTGGAATCAGACCTCAGCAAATTTTCAAACTTGAGTCCAATGTATGATGAATATCTGTCTTGACGGAGACGACGGTCTCTATTGACAAAAATCATTTGACCTTTGTAAAGAATAACATCATAAGTATCAGATGATTTGAGCATGATATCACTAAACAAGCCGTTATGAGTAAGTATTGGAATTTTCGTCCCGTCTTCAATCGAAAGTTTTCCAAGTGAGGCACTCAATTCATCATCATCATGTTTGACGATAGGTTTTTTCTTGGATTCGTAATCCATCACCGTCCGTAGTAAGTTATTGACTCTGGAAACCTTCTTTGGGAACACGTATCTTTTATACTGGTCCAATCCTTCTGTAAGATCCCATCTGTTTTCGTGCTCCCCTAATTCTAACCACTTAGGAATCACTAGTGGAGGTCCCAATTGCGTGTCGTTAAAGTTTAACTTGCTTTTTGTCAGTGAATAACACCCTACCTGTGTTGGCCTTGGTAACGAGTTCATAATTATGTTGTGAAGAAAAATACAACAGAATAAAACAACAACACAAAAAATGAAAAACAAAACAATCTGCTTTTGTTATTAATTCAAATCAATAGTAGTGAAAGTGAGTTACAGCTTACAAAATATGGAGATAACAATAAGTAAATCTCCTTCAATGTAACTATATGAAATATGTGACAACAATAACAAAAATAAGAATCAACCGAAATGATATTATTGATAATTAAAAATAG